>BPTQ01000005.1:40629547-40841285 GCA_019973895.1 Chrysanthemum seticuspe
AACAAAATTTGTACCTAATTAGTCACACATGTTACGGTTTTGGTTACTCTTTTGCAATAGAGACTAAAAAAAAGTCAAACACGTGACCATAGGGTACCTATGGTCGCGCGACCTTTAGTCACACATGGCCGAAAAAACATGTGTGACTATATGTATATCGTCACACATATTCGGTGTGGCCAAATCCACTTTTTGTTCTAGTGTATGCAAGTGTAGGGGTCCCGTAAGACATATTACTAAGAATGGATAGTAATCATGAGATTTAAATTATGCACAATAAGCATATAAAAGTTAAAACGAAGTTAGATAACAAATAATTTGTTATTAATCTACAAAACAGTTTTGTTAGTGACAAAATACATCAACATTATTTAAATCAAATGATAACATTATAAGCAAAAACAACACATTGCATCAGATAAGGAATCACCACACAAGATAGCATCAAAATAATCATATTATGCAAGAATACGACTTTATTCAAGACATTTCATTTTGAGATTGTTTTGTCATTAGACTTAGACACTTAAGCATACTTGGCTATAAATAAACACAACAATCTATGTGATCAATTTTTAAGATAAAAAGACTTCTAAAAGTTTGTCATACCAAAAGCACTTTGATAGATTATATGTGCACACGTAGCAAACAAATAGTGTGACAAGAAGCAAAAGAAACAAGATGAAAGATTCATGCAAGCCATGTTTAAGACATAAAAATTTGGAGCATGTATCATTGTTGGTTTTCCAGTTTGCGAGACCAACCTTTATGTAACATATGGTTCTGATTCGACACGGTTTGGTTTGATTTGACTGTGCAAAACAACAGCATGGGTGTTTGGGACAGCGTATGATATGAAGAAAAGTAAGAAACTTGATGTGTAAAACAATGTGTATACACTGATAAAATGAGTGAGTACATTGTTACAGACCCTAGGCTATATATACCTGATGAAACGTTGCATTGGAGGCGGTTATGCCGTTTCATCAAGTGACACAACGTTTCAAAGTAACTGCCATATCCCTAACCGTTCTATCTAATAGCCACACATGGGCCTTATTTACATATAAACTTGCTTAGCCTGTGGCCCAAGTTTCGACCCACTAAACTAATACACATACTAATCTACTGACTTTGTCATTATTATTCAACACTTCCCCCTAATGACAAAGTCTCACAACACAGTCTTCTTACTCTTTTGCTTCCTTCTCCATGGGTTCCTTAACGTTGCAATCTTCAAGTAATTCTTCATCATTTTTGAACTCAAATGTGCCTTTTAACCTTTCTTCACTTTGCCTTGCCTCGATTCCACTAATGATTGGTCCGGTGTTTTTCCTTGGCATCTCCTTAGCCATTATTCCACTTTTACCTTCGCATTCCTTTGCCCTTGGCACATACATTCCGCTGGAATTCCTTGCCACTTCATAGTAGGCTCCTAAGAGACTCAAGTGCGTTCCGTAACACTCCTCTAAACCATCCGCATACTCCTTTGGTAATCCCATTTCATTGGCTACCTTAGTCCATTTATTTTTTCTAACAACTTGGGTGTGACCGCTCATTCCCTTCACTGTAAGATAAAGGTCTAAAAGACAAATCCGTATTCCACTTATTTTAACAGGCATAGGTCGTTCTACTACTTCCATATAGTCCTTATAGAACCATGCCATTAACCTCTCGAAGTGGTTCTTCACCATATCTTTATATTCCAAACTTATTTTCTGATTGCTAATCATTGCTATGAACCCAATAAAACTTTCAATTTCACATTTAAATGGTACCTTCATTCTTTGGATTCCATCCAAATCAATGGCCTCTTTTCTGACCACGTCTATCCTTTCCTGTCCTACCACGCAGCCTACATCATTGCTGCCAACGCTTTCTTCGCTACTGTCTTCATCTCTTTCCTTCATACCAGTCGTGCTACCATCTTGTATTCGAGTTGGCCTCTCCCACAATCTCCCAACCTCGCTCTGATACCACTGTTGGTTTTCCAGTTTGCGAGACCAACCTTTATGTAACATATGGTTCTGATTCGACATGGTTTGGTTTGATTTAACTACGCAAAACAACATCAGGGGTGTTTGGGACAGCGTATGATATGCAGAAAAGTAAGAAACTTGATGTGTAAAACAATGTGTATATACTGATAAAATGAGTGAGTACATTGTTTACAGACCCTAGGCTATATATACCTGATGAAACGTTTCATTGGAGGCGGTTATGCCGTTTCATCAAGTGACACAACGTTTCAAAGTAACTGCCATATCCCTAACCGTTCTATCTAATAGCCACACATGGGCCTTATTTACATACAAACTTGCTTGGCCTGTGGCCCAAGTTTCGACCTACTAAACTAATACATACACTAATCTACTGACTTTGTCATTATTATTCAACAATCATTTGGATCGTACTACACATAGATATAATGAATGCCAACTATTAGCTTTCAAGCACAAATATATCATATCAAAATTATCACGTATCAAAATGGCATATTATGAGTTCATAAGTAACATGCTAATCATGCTAAAAAGAATTCAAATGTAAGTATCATGCAAATCATGTTTAGGTTTAAATGTTTAGTAGCATGAAACAAGAATACAAGCATTATAAAGATAAAACCGTACTAAGGTTTACACATTTGACTATCAATCAAATAGTTATCAAACACTAAGATAATGTCAAATCAATTTATCGTATCAAACAAGAACATGTAATCAACACATGTAAGTGCAATGCAAGTGGTTTTAAAAGAAAAGTCATATATACTACTTGTTTGATTAGTATTCCTAAGGCGAGGCAAACTATCTGTGGAAAACTAGAAGGGGGGGGGGTTGAATAGTTTTACCAATTTAAAACTTCCTTTTAAATATTTAGATCGACTTATGTCAATCCATTTGGTTGTTTATGTTGGACGTTGATAGATAGATATATAGATGTGTAATGAAACATAAAGAGTAAGAAGCACATCACCACGACACAAGTTATTTATAGTGGTTCGCCTACAAAGACACCTTCCTTGCCCTACTCCACTCCCCGAGTCACCTACTCGAGAGTTCGTAAGCACTACACCAGCTCCTTGTGGCGGAGAAGCCTTCACAACGTCGCTTAACCTTTTTCCGGTACAGAGCTAAATACCGAGTTCTTTCACACCAAGGCGAACCACACCTAACACAACGTCGCCTACCCTTTATACGGTGCTAGGCTAACCACCGAGTTCTTTCACACCTTAGAAGAACTAATCCTATCACAACGCTTGGCACCCTTCACTAATGCCTTCATCTTAACACCTATAGCATTCTTCACTAATGCTATTGACACGAACGATAAGCACCTTTCACTAATGCTTTCGTCTTGACACTTGATAAGGTTTTAAAAGGTACCTTTTTGAGGGGTCGTTTAAGCCCTTATTTGATCACTTTTGTATCCGTTATTGCTTAATATCGTTCCTTTTCACTTTTTAGGTCTCTTGAAGGCAAAATGCTGGAATGGTACTTATTTGGACAAAAAGGCGCGATTATACGAAGAAAATGGCCAAAGTCAGAATCGAGACACTCAAAGCTGCTGAAAACATAAGGTGACGGCGTCAGGTGCTTAGTGTGACGCCGTCGGAGGATCTTTGTGACGGGACAGAAGCCAAAACTCCCATTTTCAAGTGACGACGTCAAGTTATAAAAGAGTAGGCCGTCGCAACTCAGACGGCCTAGATGTATTCCAGACGGCGTCAGAAGCTGAAGAGGACGACGTCACAAGCATAAGGTGACGCCGTCGCAAGTCTAACGTGGCCAAGACGAAACCCTAATGACGGTGACACGACGGCGTCACAAAACATAAAGTGACGCCGTCGCATGTGTAATATTATATATAGAATCCGAATTTTTCAGTATTAGTGTGTAGCCTTTTGGAGTAAAAACCTAAACCGAACCAAGGCTGTCTTGTACAGTATTTTAGGGTTCCAAACCCTATCTTACACCAAGATAAGTGTTTTACTTCATTAATACAATTATGTCTTTGATTATTTGTGTGTATGTTTGCATGTTTTCCATGTCCGGCTAATTTACTTGTGTGTTTGCTTAGGGAATATGAAACTTAATTATTGAATATTGATTGGTTGTTTCTTATCTTAGTTGGTTAATGATCTAGTAATGCGATAGGTCATTCGTTGTGTACTTAATGCTTGATTAAATCTTTGTGAACCTTAGAATATGACTCCTTGAGTAGTTGTAAGCTAAACCATCCAAAGAGTGCCTTAGAGTAAGAGTTTATTATCCCTAGTGGGTTTTGTAGACGAGACCCTTTGGTAAGTTCAAAGAGTTAGGGAGAAACGCATACCCTACAACCTTAGACACACAATGCAACTAGGAATAAGGACGTGACAATTCAACCACCAATAGGAGATAATTAAGGAGTAGTAAAACCTAAGTAAACACATCTTTAAACTATCATACGAGCACACATTAATTAGACATAGACTACATACACCTTAGATTAGATAATAGATAAGTATAGTAATCGGTAGCAATACCAACCCCCCCCCCCCAAATTCAAACCCCGAGATTCGTACCTTTCCTTTCCTTAAAAAATATAAAAAGATAAAAAAATAATCTTCCTCAACCACAACCTTAGCGTAGTAACTTCTCAATAGCATTCCTATTCCCCTAGAGAACGATATCAATACCCGTGGCTTACTCTAATACTACACTACAACGATTAGGTTCACTGCCTACGGTGTTGAAAAACTTGCTCGACGAAAAGGAAGTTCCTTTGACCCCGAACGACGCGTGTAACGTTATCAAGTTTTTGGCGCCGCTGCCGGGGAATAGAATAGCTAGTTAGTAGTCCACCTCGTTTAGGTTTCTTTACTTGATTCCTATCAAGTAAACTTTTTTTTTCTCATTTTTGGCTTCCTCTTAGTCTATCCCCCTTCTTCGTGACCTTTGTTCGTAACCCCATCACTTTTCATCATGGAAGGTGATAACCACCCACCATTCATCAACCCACCACCAATCGACCCGCCAAGAGCCCGTACTCTTGGTGAATACTCGAGACCAAGCCACTCAGGCTATAGGAACACCATTGAGCTTCCCGACCAAGCCCAAACTACGGCCCTGCGATCCGACACCATCCGGTTGGTGCAAAACGGATGTGCATTCCATGGACTTCGTTCCGAAGATCCAAATCACCATCTGAGGGATTTCCTCAAAATTGTCGATTCCATCGACCTTGATGCTACTACTTGGGAGACCACGCGCCTGCGTCTCTTCCAATTCTCTCTACGGGACCAAGCTAGTAATTGGCTTCAGCGACTTCCCGCTGGCTCCATCTCAAGTTGGGATGATCTTACCTCTCGCTTTCTTGCTCAATTTTTCCCACCAGGGAGAACCACTAAACTTAGGCGAGACATCTTGACGTTTCAACAACTCCAAGGTGAGTCTCTCTATAAAGCATGGACTCGATTTAAGGACCTACTCCGTAGACTTCCCCATCATGGCATTGATCTTTGGCTTCAAATCCAAATTTTCTATGACCATATCGATTTCACCACTCGACGATCCATTGATCGAGCCGCCGGTGGAAGGCTCAGCGACTTTAATGCAGAGAAATCTTGGGATATTATAGAGGAGCTTGCTGATCAAAGCTACGAAGATTGGAATGAATCTCCTGAAACTCCGGTTAACGTAGTTAATGCCATATCAACTCCTTTTGAATCTTCCGACACCCTCGAGGAGCAAATGAGTGCCATTGAGAGAGGGATTGATTATCTTATGGAAAGGCAAAAAAGAGTCCCCGTACAAATTCCTCGAGAAGTTGTCAAATCCGCCAACTCCACCAACCACCCCACACCTTTTTCGGAATCCCCAAGTCGTGAGCAAAACCCAAATTCCGAAAGACGCTTCCGTTCTACTTCCCCAATACCACTTTCACCAAGCTTCAAGGAACAGATGAGGGAGTACATGGCAGCTCATACGGAGAGATTAGCCAAATTTGAAGAGGAGGTTTATAGGCAGAGAGAGGAAATGCAAGCGAAAATGACGGAAATGATGAATTTGGTAATTGAATTTACCAAAACAAAAGTTCCCGAGAAGGTACTAGTAAGAAGCAACGATTGTCCTCCCACTTCATTTGTTAACGCCGTTTCCATTATGTCCGAGGATACAAGGGTTGAGATAAGGAAAACTGAGGAAAGCAAGAAGGAGGAGTCTGTGCCTAATGATGAGCCTGAGACCATTGAGTACTACCTTAAGCACGAAATTAACAAAAAACCCATTGCAAACCAAGTAAACAACTTTAGGTACAATGAAGTTCTTAGGGAGGCTCTTGAAGGAAAAATGACAGAAGAAGAGTATGACGCTTTGCCTATGGGACCCCTGTATGAGTTGGTCATAAAAAAACAATTAACAAGAAAACGAGACACCACAGGGAATTTCGTGATACCATGTAGCATAGGTGATATTGATAATATAAATGCCCTAGCTGATCAGGGGACTGATGTGAACATAATGCCATTATCAATCTATAATAAGTTAACTAAGGAGAAACCAACCAAGACCGATCTTAGACTTTCCTTAGCTAATCACACCTATGTCTACCCCATAGGAATTACGGTGGATGTTCTAATTGAGGTGGCTAATATCATTTATCCGGTGGATTTCGTGATCATTGATTTTGAGGAAGATAAAAACGTGCCTCTCATTCTTGGGACACCATTTCTAGCCACCGCCAAGGAAACCATCAAATGCGGAGAGGGCATCATGATACTCAAAAGCGGGAAGGGGTACGCTAGGATACCCATCATCCCAAGGTATCCTCTTAAGATCATGGAAATGATTACGGTTGGAAATCGAAAAGCCCCTGGCAATAGTGTTAAGAAAAAGATGAATGACTGGGAAAAAGGTCTTAGGGACTTTATGGTTCAAGGATTGTATGCAACGTTATGGAAACCCGACAAGAAGTTAGGAAATAATCCCACTACGATACCTAAGACAAAAAGGAACCCTACGGAATTTCTAAAAGGAGAAAAAGTACTTTTATACAAATCACGGATAAGGGCATTACGAGGTAGAAACAAACCAAGATGGTTTGGACCTTTCACAATGAAGGAAACCAATTTAAAAGATAAAATCGTTACCATAATAGATAACGTTGGCAAGGAATCCACTGTAAGCATACAACGTCTACACCCTTTTGACGAAGGGAAAGCGAAGGAAGAAGGTGGCGGTAATGAAGTAACGTAGGAACACGACTACGAGTCTAGCGACAAGACTCTTAAATAAAGAAAAGCGCTTCGTGGGAGGCAACCCATGCTTAATTGTTTGCTTGTTAGTGTCATATATCTTTTATCGATTGTTTATTCTCATGTTTAAATTTGTAAAAATGCTTTATTTTGTTTTTAACCTCGTCTTAATTGCATATAAAGGTATTTTACATAAGAGATAAGTGTAGGGAGGATTACACACCTTTTCAAGGAAACGTAAACATGAGAATAACAATTCATTAAAAGATATATTTGTGTGTTTGTTCGAGTCAAATGCTTGTATCGAGTCATAATGGATGTTTTGCAGAAATTTTTTCCAGATTCTAAAGATGTAAGTTTTCCAGAATTTTTTTTCCAGAAAATCGCAGACCAGTTTTTGTCAGGATAACCTGACGGCGTCAGGATCGCAACCTGACGGCGTCAGGAAGGAGTAAAAACAACCGATTACTTTTTTCTCGTTTTCCGAGCTACTTAAAAAAAATTTGGAATTTTCCAGGTCTTAATTTTCCAGAAATTTTGTAAACATCCATTCCACAACCATTATATCTTAGTTTAAATCGAGTCTTATATATATTATTACCGCCGATTTTACGCGAAGGTTTCGTTTGTTTCTTCAAGTGTGCAGGTTTAATTTATAAAGAAGAAGTTACATAAGATTGGAAGGAGATTTTCACGCATAAATTCTTCTTGGAAAGAATTTAACCACTACTTCACACACGGATCCTACCGAGCTAATCATGGGAGTACTAGTTTCTCTCGTTTTTGATTACCTTCCATTATCATAACTTTGATACTTTCGGGGAACATTGGGGACAATGTTCAGTTTAAGTGTAGGGAGGGAAAATAAAACGGGAACTTTGAAACTATGCTTATCCTTGATTATTTGCTTTGTCTAATTGTATTTGTGTTATAAACCATGAGAAAATGTCGGTTAGGGTAATTTTAGCACCAAATTTATAATTTTTCAAGATATATAGGAGTGGCCATTAGTCTTAACAAAAGCATCTCACGGATAGGAAGTTGCATGACTAGCACAAAAACCCTTTACCACCTAAATTCCACCCAAAATGTGAGGATCGCCCTTAGATTAGTAGGAATTAAAGCATTCATCTTTAATGCTTAGAGTGTGAACCGGTAGTATATTAGATTCTAGAACTTGTTTTGTGATGCATTTCGAGATCGCTAGTAAGACTACACTTGTGTAGTTAGGAATAACTAAATGATAAGAGGCATTAGGATAACCCTTGTTTGATACCCGTAATGTAATTACTTCTTCCACATCGGTTGAGTAATTCCCCCACACCCTTTGCGTTGTACTCATCTTAAGTACACGATACCCCTAGTTAACCCCTCAGAGCCTATCCTTTTCGCGGTTCTCGTGATGTTTCGGTTTTTCCGGAATATCAATGAAGAGCATTGTTTACACCCCACCCCCAAATGTACACCCAAATCGCCTTAGCCTACCTTGTATGCACTCACTTTTAGTGCATTATTGTTATCACCTTAAACCCTTAGTTCAATTATCTAGTTGCTTGCATGAGTTGCTAAGTTGAATCATATCCTTTGTATACAGTTTTGGGACGATTGGGATTCATGGGAAAAGTTAAAGTTTATGAAATGACGGGAAGGGAACGTTTAATTCAAATTCCCTTTGTTTGCATAATAATGTACCCTAAGTGTTTTGATCTTTTCAATTCGGGTCAAATTAGTGTTATAGCAATAAAAACTCAAGTGTAAGGATGTGCCTATAAATCTCTATCATTTTGATGTTACCGTAGAGGATGGTAGAGTAAAAGTGTATGAAAAAAAAATCGAAAAAAAATATAGAAAAAGAGAAAAGAAAAAAAATAGAGTGTTTGATAAAAAAAAAAAAAAAAAAAAAAAAAAAAAAAAAAAAAAAAGAAAGGGCTGCCATCCTACATCTATCCTTTAATTTTATGTTTGTTTATTTCAGTTAGCTAGAGTTTAGAGTGTCGAGTCTTGGCTTAGCAACGCCATTCTTCGTATGCTTGTAACATAAGAGATTTTTTGACTTGCCACCACTATATAGCCTATCCCACCAAACCCTTTGTTTCCCTACCGTAAGCCTAACATTACAACCCTTTAAAGACCTCTTTGATAGTATTTCCTAGGTGCTTACGCCAAAGCGATGGAGGTTTGATCTATTCTCAAGCCTATGGTAATCTATGAACTAGGACCGGTTAATGAGTGTTTATCTTCCATTTCCAATTTGTTATATTTCATATACACCCGAGAGAGATGTGAGTATCCAAACACCCTATGTGAGGTGCTAGTATGTAATTTCCGTGCTTGTTATGACTTTTGCGGGGCTTATATGTGTTGAGGACTGTTTTAAACCAATGCTTCATGATCTCAAACTTATAAATTAATTGGCTAAAAGCACAATTGCTTGAGGACAAGCAAATACCAAGTGTAGGGATATTTGATAAGGTTTTAAAAGGTACCTTTTTGACGGGTCGTTTAAGCCCTTATTTGATCACTTTTGTATCCGTTATTGCTTAATATCGTTCCTTTTCACTTTTTAGGTCTCTTGAAGGCAAAATGCTGGAATGGCACTTATTTGGACGAAAAGGCGCGATTATACGAAGAAAATGGCCAAAGTCAGAATCGAGACACTCAAAGCTGCTGAAAACATAAGGTGACAGCGTCAGGTGTTAAGTGTGACGCCGTCGGAGGATATTTGTGACGGGACAGAAGCCAAAACTCCCATTTTCAAGTGACGACGTCAAGTTATAAAAGAGTAGGCCGTCGCAACTCAGACGGCCTATATGTAATCCAGACGGCGTCAGAAGCTGAAGAGGACGGCGTCACAAGCATAAGGTGACGCCGTCGCAAGTCTAACGTGGCAAAGACGAAACCCTAATGACGGCGACACGACGGCGTCACAAAACCTAAAGTAACGCCGTCGCATGTGTAATATTATTTATAGAATCCGAATTTTTCAGTATTAGTGTGTAGTCTTTTGGAGTAAAAACCTAAACCGAACCAAGGCTGTCTTGTACAGTATTTTAGGGTTCCAAACCCTATCTTACACCAAGATAAGTGTTTTACTTCATTAATACAATTATGTCTTTGATTATTTGTGTGTATGCTTGCATGTTTTCCATGTCCGGCTAATTTACTTGTGTGTTTGCTTAGGGAATATGAAACTTAATTATTGAATATTGATTGGTTGTTTCTTATCTTAGTTGGTTAATGATCTAGTAATGCGATAGGTCATTCGTTGTGTACTTAATGCTTGATTAAATCTTTGTGAACCTTAGAATATGACTCCTTGAGTAGTTGTAAGCTAAACCATCCAAAGAGTGCCTTAGAGTAAGAGTTTATTATCCCTAGTGGGTTTTGTAGACGAGACCCTTTGGTAAGTTCAAAGAGTTAGGGAGAAACGCATACTCTACAACCTTAGACACACAACGCAACTAGGAATAAGGACGTGACAATTCAACCACCAATAGGAGATAATTAAGGAGTAGTAAAACCTAAGTAAACACATCTTTAAACTATCATACGAGCGCACATTAATTAGAAATACACTACATACACCTTAGATTAGATAATTAGATAAGTAGAGTAATCGGTAGCAATACCAACCCCCCCCCCAAATTCAAACCCCGAGATTCGTACCTTTCCTTTCCTTAAAAAATATAAAAAGATAAAAAAATAATCTTCCTCAACCACAACCTTAGCGTAGTAACTTCTCACTAGCATTCCTATTCCCCTAGAGAATGATATCAATACCCGTGGCTTACCCTAATACTACACTACAACGATTAGGTTCACTGCCTAGGGTGTTGAAAAACTTGCTCGACGAAAAGGAAGTTCCTTTGACCCCGAACGACGCGTGTAGCGTTATCAACACTTTCGGCATCCTTCACTAATGCCTTTAACCCAACATCTATGGAGAAAGGAAGAACTTATCAACAAGAGAACCTTCAGTGTCTTGATGATGACGAAGCATGACAACTCATGGACTTGAGCTTGCACGTCTTCAAGAAGTGGTGATCTTTCCTTTAAGAGGAACCTAGAAGATCACACAAAAACAAAAGACAAACTACATAGATCACTTGGATCTGAGTTTAGAGGGTTAGAATATTTGGGGAAAGTATGTGTGTAAAATAAAAATAGAAAGGAAGAAATGGCTCTCTATTTATAGAGAAAATTCTCTACTGTTTCCCCGGATCCCACGGATCCCTTCCACTTGGGATCCGGCTAGCACAAAGCCAGGGATCCGTGGAACGCTCCTCTTTGCCCATGGGTATTTTTGGTTATGGGTCATGGGTCATGGGTTGATCCATGGTTTTCTTTCTAGATACAACGTATCTTAAGGATACAATGAACTTGGTTAAGTGGTATAAATAAAACCATGGGTTATGGGTCAAAACCATTCGCTAGTTTTTACCTATTTAGTATATACTTGTTTTTACCCATTTTAATATATACTTGTTTTTACCCATTTTAGTGTATACTTAGTTAAGTATATGTTATCCCAATATGTAAACACTAGTTGTTGTACATATGTATATCTAAAGCATAAAATCACTTATACTAGTTTTAGTGTTTTATGTGAAAGCGTAAGTGTGTTAGAAAACTATTAGTTCAAACCATTTACATATTTTATTTGTTTCGTTAAAATGATCTTACTTTTGTTATCGACAAAACATTAGAAGATCGTAAAATATAAATAAATGTTTTTACGGCTTATTTGTATTAACAATCTCCCCCTTTTTGTTGATGACAAAACATAAGATTATTTTAAGGAAAAGATAAAATTCGTAAGAGTTTGAATTTGTAGTTTTTACTTTCTTCTCCCCCTTTTTGTCGAAACAAAAAGAGCTAAAGGAAACTAACACAATTTTTACAAGAAAGTTATGCAAAAATGTAAAGAGAATAAGTGACGGGAATGGTACTCGTCTTAACTCCCCCTTGACGAGTCCATCCCTTTGAAAGGGCGTCAAGGACATGACGTAAAATAAACTAATTGTGTTTGCAATTAAGTTTGCAAATGGTTCGTCTAAGTGACGAAAATCGTGCTCCCCCTTGAATATTGCAAAGATGCAATGGGGTATCATGAAGTATAATCCAAAAACGGATTAATGTTGCAAATGTTTTGCAAATATCGTTTGACACAAAGCTCCCCCTAGCTTTACGGTGTCAAAATCTTCATGTGTTATTTTGAAAATCTACAAAGTAAAGGTTAGAAAACAAGAGTATAGTGCATAATTTCCTGCAAATAAAACTCAAGTTAGTAGAAATTTGTGCTTATGATCCACGGATCCCACGGTTCCCTTCTTGAAGGGATCCGTCTAGGCATTATGGAGGGATCCGGCTGTCTTTTGACAGTTTCTTCAGCAATGAGAGTGTTTCAATCAATGCAAGTGTGGAGACAATATATGTGTGCAATAAAGAGCACAACGCACAGAATAATCAAAACATATAAATGTTCATTCAATAAAACAAGAGATAACCAACCAAATATCTAAAAACTAAGAGAATGAACTAGCTAAACAAGTGCTACTAATGCTAATGGGCTACCCCAAACTTTAGATTCAACTAAAACTTAATGATGATCAAGGATGAGAAAGGTTTCCTAAACGTTCTAAGTTTGAGCTTTTGATTATGATTCTCATTGAAGTTTAGGCTTGTTAACCTCTTCGAAACATTCGAGGAGGTGATAAAACATGAAACGTTGCTCTTCACATAGTTCATGTATCAACTTTTCAACATGTTTACAATGATAGCAATCCTTGTCATGGTTTTGAATTTCTTGTAGTGGAAGTTCAAGTAAAGTGGGTTGAGTATCTTCAAATGAAGGAGGAATTGGTGGAGGCTTATTAAGTGACGGCTCTACAATGTTTGAGGGTGAAGGTAAAGAAGCATCAACTTCCATATGGTCGGGTGGTTGCCTTTGATGTCTTCTCATAATCCAAAATGGACTATTGGGAGTAATGATCGATTTTACTTTTGGAGTAAGTGTTGATTCAATAGTTTGATTTTGTTGCTCAATATTTTCAAGTGAATTTGTTGATAATGGTGAAAGATGAGATGGCCAAGAAGGTAACTCTTCTACATTGTGAGAGTGTGGAGATGACTGTGAGGTGGCTCTAGGCACTAATGATGTTGGTTGAGTTGTGGAGGTTATGTTTGGTATAGTAGAATTTGGTGATGAAATCCTAGTGGGAACAATCTTCTTGGGGATTAGTTTGATTGGTTTCCTTGGTGTAGGGGAAATCCTAGCATTGGTAGACTTAATCAGAGATGATTCGGTTGAGGAAACTTCGTGTATGATTCTAGCAAGTTTCTTGGGTGGTTCTTGAGTGGATGAGTTAGCACTAGGAGCCTTTCTCATGATGAAATGACTTAAGAAGGATGGTTGTAATATGGTTTGTGTTTGTGTTTGATGACCAAGGTGTTCTTAGCAATATGGCTTATAAAGGGAAGAGCTTGGTAGTTGCTTTTAAGACTTAATCCACTAATGTTCTTGGAAATGTGATGATTAACATGCACAAAGTTTATGTTCAAAGTTTCACTAATCTAGGGACTCATTTAAGATGAGATGGAGTGTTTGAGTTAGGAAGATGAGTTGAAATGATTGTTCAAGCAATGATTTTCATAAATTGTCACCCGGATCCCACGGTTCCCTCCTTGGAGGGATCCGACTAGGCTAATCCTAGGGATCCGGCTCTCAGTAGTTATAGCAGGTTTGAAATAAGGTTTCTAGGAGCTAAAGCCTATCTTATTTTGAATATTTCAGTTCTCCTAAGTGTTTGAGATGAAAGGATACTTGAATGATCTAAGGTAATAAGTGTTATAGCAAATGATTGCTTCTTATGGAAGGAGGATGGGACAAGATGACTACCAATGGATGTCCAAGGATAACACTAAGAGTTATATAGGTGTCAAGTCATAATAAATGATCCTAGTGATCAGATTTAAGCTTGAGGTGATATTTGGATAAATTCTTAAAAATCATGAGAATTGAAAAACTAATCTTTATCTTTCTTTGAGATAGAAATGACTAGAGGCAATTTTTAAAAAATGTTTAATTTGTCCTCTTTAAGTGTTTTGAGAGATGATAAATAGTTTGTGAGTAGTTGAAGTGGAAATATGGTGAGTTTTGATGTGTTTATAAATCAAGAGGCATTTTGACTAAGATTTTAAGTAAGCCTTTAGTGAGTCTAAGCCTTTCTCATCCTTGAAATAGTTCTAGTTGGATTCTAAAAACATATGCTTAGCTAATGTGAAGTTTATCTAGAAAGCAGTCTTGATGTAAGGAAAGCTGTATTGCTGATCTGATGACACGGATCCCACGGTTCCCTCAAGGGAGGGATCCGGCTAGGCTAATCCTAGGGATCCGGCATCTGCAGATCAGAACCTACACAGAAATGATGTGCAGATTTTGCACACTATTAAATCTATAAAACAAGCAATAGGAACAAGCAAGTCATCATAAAACACCACTTATAAGATAAAGTAACAATATCCAAAATACCATAAACCAAAGATGCTAAAGAGAAATCATTCAAACATAAAATAAATGAAACTAAGCACATTCCTATTGTCTCTTTCGTCAATTCTTCCTTTTCCTTTTTGACGGCTTAGTGAGGTTGTAAGCGAGGTTTTGAATCATGCCTCTTATTTGTTTAAATTCCGCGGTCTTGTTTGGAATGGTTGGAAGTTGTTCGTGGTATTCAAGGATTTCCAATTTGATGTTGGATACGGGGTCGATGTCTTCCTCATCTTCTTCTTCTTCTTCTCCAGCCGAGGAGTCCGAGAGAGCTTCGGGTTTCTCTCCATTGACTATAAAACATTTAGAGGGTTGTTTGGTAAGAGGTACCATGACGTGATCGGAAATGTAATGATCATCGTTGATAGGGGATGGTTGCAATGCAATAACATACTTACAAAGTCGTGTTAGGAGCATACCATATGGGAGTACCATGTTGGAAGCTTTGAATACCCCAGCCATTCTCCTTACCATGTAATAGGCAAGATTAAATGGCCTTTGGTGGGTAAGACAATAGATCATTTGCACAAGACATGCGTTTGGATGATCTTTGTTTCCAACTAGGCTAATGATGTTTTCCCTAAGGATTTCTTCCCATTTTCTAAACATGGGATGCATTTTGAAAAGTTCCATTTTAAAGGGATCACGGTGAATGAGCTTTTTGTTACGATCGTAACGGGATTGGTCGGTCCTAATTTTAAAGATAGTATCACGAATGGTTTCGGGATCATCGAGAGGAGTGTTATAGAGAGGCTTAGGATCAAGTGCATGGTTTTGAGAGTTAATTGCCCAATCTTGAGAGTACATACAAATTCCCTCACAAAGAATGCGAAGAATTTGAGCAAAGGTGTTGAGAGGAAAAATAAAGTTTTGTTTGTTGATGATGAAGGCGATTGAGATGCTATTGTCGGTGTTTCTAATGATCCTAAAGCTTTTGTAAAATTCAAAGATGAAGACCGGACAAATTTGTTCATCTATGTCAAGGAGACAATCAAAATTGATTGTCGAGAAAACTTGACGAATGTCGGTATCTTCAAGGAAATATTCCTTGACTACACGACCTTCGTGGATAAGTCATTTTACAAGGCTTTTGAATATTTTACGGTCGATTTTGGTCAATCCCCTTTTACGATAGTAGTGAGTAAGGTAATGGATGGTGTCATGGTGATCTTGTTGAGTGGCTTTCGGCATGGTTGGTCCTAAAAATACAAATTTTCAATTAAGATAAATTAGTTGGAAGGGGTTTATCGTTTTGATTTGTATTAACAATGTTGTGAACACAAAGTGATTTTGTTAAAATCCCCCTTTTTATGATTAGTTTAAAAAACCCTAATTAAGTTAATTGATTAGATATTAAGAAACCATAAACCCTAGGATGAGGATGATGAAAGTTATAACAAGTTAATGTAATTACTTACAATGGTGTTCTAGGAGGGGATATTTGAAAGTATGGAAGCCAATGAGGATGAATTCTGTAGCTTGGTCGTTTTTGTGTTGTGTGAATAGAGGGAAAAACAATCAGTGGTGAATTTTTGAAAGCGTATAGCTGAGTTCTGTTCCACGGTTCCCCCGGACCTTTATGTTTGGGATCCGGTTAGTACAACTAGGGGGATTCGGCTACTGTGGACAGAAAAAGGGGTTGTTTGGCATTATTTTTGTAGTAGGCTTATAAATAAGCTTACTAAAAGATAGTTCGGATGTATTAGATGAAGATTGTTTTCGGATGACAGCTTTTGATGAATCACATATCGAAGGTTCATATGTGATGACGGCGTTAGTTTGACGAATCAAAAGGAGTATTATTCCCGATGATGAGAAAGACGGAAAAGTGACGAAAGAGACTTCTAATGATGTTAGAGATAAATAAACAAAGAGAACTTATGAAAATAAATTGAACTCATGTAACCTATCTAATGAAAAGTAAAACATACCTCTACGCTTCTTGGTTTGACATAATACCAAAGATACTTCATGAACTTTTAAAGTAATCCTTTGTACTTGGTGTGCGTGAGTTGTGATTACTTTTTAGATCCTTCCTTGAATGTTGACTTCATTATTCATGAATGAAGATTTTGGAGAGATTCTAGCATGAAGATTTCTTAGGAACAAAATTTGTTAGAGTCATCTATCAATGTCCAACAAGATGATTTAAAAGAAAATATGACCTTAAAAAAAATCCTTCTTTGTAGTTTTCAAACATACACGGATCTTATCAAGTCTTTAAAGTACAATATACTTTAAGAAACTTGGTAACGACGCTCTGATGCCAATTGTGGAAAACTAGACGGGGGGGTTGAATAGTTTTACCAATTTAAAACTTCCTTTTAAATATTTAGATCGACTTATGTCAATCCATTTGGTTGTTTATGTTAGACGTTGATAGATAGATATATAGATGTGTAATGAAACATAAAGAGTAAGAAGCACATCACCACGACACAAGTTATTTATAGTGGTTCGGCTACAAGGACACCTTCCTTGCCCTACTCTACTCCCCGAGTCACCAACTCGAGAGTTCGTAAGCACTACACCAATTCCTTGTGGTGGAGAAGCCTTCACAACGTCGCTTAACCTTTTTCCGGTACAAAGCTAAATACCGAGTTCTTTCACACCAAGGCGAACCACACCTAACACAACGTCGCCTACCCTTTATACGGTGCTAGGCTAACCACCGAGTTCTTTCACACCTTAGGAGAACTATTCCTATCACAACATCGCCTACCCTATATTAGGTACTAGGCTAAGCACCTAGTTCCATTACTATGGAGGAACTACTACCCTTCACGACACAACACCTAATCTCAAGGAGATCTACTCCTTGTTACAACACCATCAAGGATATCACCATCCTTGTAAATAAACAAATACTTATATGTATAACGATGCACCTCATCAATTATACGACCTAGGCATTTCTTCACAAATGCTACTTGATTTGATTCTTTGGCATCCTTCACTAATGCCTTTGACACAACGCTTGGCACCCTTCACTAATTCCTTCGTCTTGACACCTATAGCATTCTTCACTAATGCTCTTGACACGAACGATAAGCACCTTTCACTAATGCTTTCGTCTTGACACTTTCGGCATCCTTCACTAATGCCTTTAACCCAACATCTATGGAGAAAGGAAGAACTTATCAACAAGAGAACCTTCATTGTCTTGATGATGACGAAGCATGACAACTCATGGACTTGAGCTTGCACGTCTTCAAGAAGTGGTGATCTTTCCTTTAAGAGGAACCTAGAAGATCACACAAAAACAAAAGACAAACTACATAGATCACTTGGATCTGAGTTTAGAGGGTTAGAATATTTGGGGAAAGTATGTGTGTAAAATAAAAATAGAAAGGAAGAAATGGCTCTCTATTTATAGAGAAAATTCTCTACTGTTTCCCCGGATCCCACGGATCCCTTCCACTTGGGATCCGGCTAGCACAAAGCCAGGGATCCGTGGAACGCTCCTCTTTGCCCATGGGTATTTTTGGTTATGGGTCATGGGTTATGGGTTGATCCATGGTTTTCTTTCTAGATACAATGTATCTTAAGGATACAATGAACTTGGTTAAGTGGTATAAATAAAACCATGGGTTATGGGTCAAAACCATTTGCTAGTTTTTACCTATTTAGTATATACTTGTTTTTGCCCATTTTAGTATATACTTGTTTTTACCCATTTTAGTGTATACTTAGTTAAGTATATGTTATCCCAATATGTAAACACTAGTTGTTGTACATATGTATATCTAAAGCATAAAATCACTTATACTAGTTTTAGTGTTTTATGTGAAAGCGTAAATGTGTTAGAAAACTATTAGTTCAAACCATTTACGTATTTTATTTGTTTCGTTAAAATGATCTTACTTTTGTTATCGACAAAACATTAGAAGATCGTAAAATATAAATAAACATTTTTACGGCTTATTTGTATTAACACTATCAATTTTTTAACACTTACTTTAGGCAAGTATAGGAAAACAGATTTTTCAAGTTGGAGAATGAATATGAGACTATTACTAGCGGTGCTCAATTAAGGCTAAACACGACCATTTTTACGGGTGATTCCACATACCCAACTTCTCTCTTGTAAGAAATTCAACCATTAGGTCAAATTGAGTTTCTAGTGCAATAGTTTCTCCAGTAGTCATTCTCATGTTAGAAAGATGGGAACTCCTACTTTTGCCTATTAAAGTGTATAAAAGATGATAGTTTACCAATACTTGGCTTAATGTGACACAACTAATATACAATATAACTAAGGTGATGAAGATGTCATGTTATACACATGAATTTTAACAATGGTGTGTTTGATAAGCAATATGTTTTAATCTTGTGTTTAGAATCTAAGGTTGTTCAAATTACATAGCTAATTGTATAATCTAATGGATGACATCTTTTATGTTGAGTTGAGTTGTGTACTTTAAATGTGATTTGATCATCTAAGACTAGGGAATGGATAATGTTAAACTAAGAACGTTCTCAAGAAAAGCTCTTTGGAATTTTATTTAACAAGAATCTAAATAAGGTTACCAACTTCAATAGATCTTGTGTATGCTCTAGAGATGTGTAGTTTTAACCTTGGATGTGCACTCGGTTTGAGCAAGGTTAGGTTATGATGTACGCTTGAAAGGAAATAGATGCAAATAGTATCTTTCAACAAATGAGATTATCCCATGGGATAAAGTTATCATGCTTATGAAAACAAGTATGATAAGATGAATTGGATACTCTAGTTCATACAACTTGTAGATGTTTGTTTCAAGATCATTTAGCCAATGAGGTGTAATGAAATCTCCTGTAACACAACCTTTTATGTTGCAATGAGAGAATGATGCATAGGATATACAATATCCTTTTAACAAGATGAAAACTTAACGCATGATTTCTTAGGCATAATATTTTTCAAAACATCATGTTTTCCTAAATGAAAATATGAAGCCAAAGTGTTTGAATTGGATAGTCCTATCCTAAATATACTTGGTCTTAAGATTATATTCACTAGATGATGACAAGAGGAATTCACTCGAGTTTCTTATGTATATTCCTCAAGAGTCATTGTTGCTCGAGGTGTATGATGTTGGCTTTGAGATAGCATTTTAACATATGTTATTAAAATGTTGATTTAAGGTTTCACGAAATTTATGCAGAATTTTAACAACAAAGTATTACTAATACTTTAATAATTTGTGAAGGTAGTACTACTTATACCTAGCGGAATTTGACAAGTTACCAGGAGCATCATGCTTATTTGATAGTTGAGATTCTAGCCATAATGAATCAGCTAAGTCCTTATAGGTGGGAAAGTATGGTTGAGTTTGTTAAACATGCATGTGACTCAGTACGAGTGTTGAACACAAGAGCTATTTAAATAATGCACTCAAAAAATTCAAATGATGGTAAGGATGGTGGATTGGTTGATCTAGGTGGTAGGTCTTCTAGTGTGTCTAAATAAGGATGTGGTGATGTAGAGGTTTGTTGTGCTATGGGAGTACTTAGGTTGATTATTTGTCCATAGATGTTGAACACAACAAGTACGGATACTAATTCTTATGGTTCATTGGTTGGTACAACTAGTGGGTGAAGTGATTGAAGTTTTGGTCATGTTTGTGAGATATATCATAGAGGTGAATGTGATGAGATAATGGTGAAAGAACAAGTGAGCTTAAGTGGTAGATGTTAAAGGATGAAGACCTATTGACATTTGCTTTATTGATTGGGAGAGTGTTATGACAGGTGCCACCGAAGGTGTCAAAGTGGGATAAGTGCCATAGTAGGTGTCAAAGAGGAATAAGTGCCACAGTGGGTTGTTTGTTTTGGATAAGTGTTCTAGTTGAGATAGGATAAATGTTTGATTCATTTTAGGATTAGTGTTTTAACATGTGTTGTTAAAATACTTGGGTGTTGATTTTTCTGATATGACTTTTAATGACTACAATCGTAAGTCGCATATACTTGAATATTTCAGATGAAATACTTAAGTTGTCAATCCTACCTTGTTGAGATTATAAAGCTTCGATTGTACTTAAGGATAGCAAGACTTGATAAAACATCTTTAACATATGTGTAAGTTATGAATCGATGTAAATCCTTATCGTCTTGGAGGATGACGCATTATTTTCATGTTAACCAAGTGAGGCAAAACATGTAGATACAAAACAATATCTATAGTCATATGTTAGACTTGTTTATGATGTCTTTGCAAATAATGAGTCCAGATTTGTTAGTCTCGGTGGCAAGTCATCTAAGTCATCCGCAAACGGGTGAGGAGATGTTGGTGGTGTTGCACAAAGTTTGATAGGTACAAGTTTTGGAGACTTTGGCAGTGAAGGTGTTTTTGGATGGTTGTGAAGTAGTCATAATGGTGGGTGATTTTGGTGGTGGAGTTGGAGTACTTAAGTTTAGAAAGTTCTCATCTTGAATGGGTGATGAGATGTTGAGAGGTGAAGAGTTCAAGTTAACGAAGCAACAAGATCGAACGCTAATCCTAGTGGTTTTCTTAAGTGGCTTGTTTAAGGTTGAGGATTTAGTTATTTTGACTTTGCTTTAAGAAATTATAAGCTCAAGAAGAAGTAATAGTGAAGGTGTGAAAATGACCATCCTAAATGTGTTAATTTATGGAACTAAGGATTCATGGAGAAATGTGTTTGATTTGATGTTAATCCGTACAAAGACGGTGGCTTCTAATGAGATGGAAGTGTTTAAGAGCATGGCAAACATCCTAAGTCAATTCATTGAGGATGTGTTGATTGAGATATGAAAGATATGCAGTAAATGAACTTCAATCAATGCAAAATCTTAGAAGTCGGACATCCACGGATTGCAAGGAACCAAATTTAGGGTTCCTTCCTTTATAGGAAAGGGTTCCTTGGGTGGATTTTGTGAATTTTTGAGTTTTTGTGGGAAATGAATATCCTATTGGTCTAGGTTAAACTAGTCCTAATATAAATGAAAATCAGTAACAACTATCCTAGAAACAAAATTTGGTAAATTAAAGTGCGGGATTTAGTAAAATTCAGCAACTTACCTGCAGTGGCCACAGCACCAAAAATTTACATGGACGGAACCCAATTTATGGTTCCGTCTGGTCCGGCAGTATTAATATGGCGGCACCAAAATTTATAACGGACGGAACCAATTTTTTGGGTCCGCCAAATCCATGTTGTGCATAAAAGTTCACAGAGGCGTTTTTAACCCTCGTGGACTTTTCCAAATCATGAATTTTTTCTTAAAACATATGGAGATAATTATTTCTGGTTAGGAACAAGCAATAACACATATATAAACACATGAGAGCATGTATTTCAAGTAGGGGCTAGCAATTTTCACTAAATAGTGAAAATGGTGACAATTTGATAACATCAAAATGTTATCCCCCTGCACGGCAAAGTTAGTTCACATGATTATTTAACGTTTAGTTATCATCCTAGAAAGTGAACATACATAAAATACATCATACATCATTGTTTTTGTTCTTGTACCAAACACTCCTTAAAACCTTCATTTTTCAAAGTACTTGACTAATTTACTTAGTACTCATTGCAAAGTGGGTTATGACATTTCATGAGTTACGCGAGATGTTAGTATAACCTATGCAAAGGAAGTGATCTAAGTCTATAAGCGATGGTAAAACAATTTTCCAACTTAGTACACAAAATCTAGCAAATGTCATATTGTGCATAAACTAGAAATCGACAAACAAACGATTAAATGACATGGCAAGATTGACACTTATATTATACAAGCAAAAAAGTGTAAACAACAATTTGGAAATAAGTAAGCAACATATATGCAAACAACATAAACAAGTGGTCATTTAGCATAACATAAAAAGAAAAACACTTTTCGTCATTTACCGTTTAAGTGTGATGATGTTACCAAGCTTGATTAGTTTTCTTTAAACATATTACCAAATTATTTAGTTTCAAAATAAATTATATCAATGTTCTAACAATACCAACTTAAATTGCTTGACTCAAAAATTTGAGTTTTTATGTTAAAGCAAAACTTAATATCTTGGATATACTTGTAGTATTTGATCTATTTCACTTATTTAAAATTAGACTCAGGTCATGAGAGTAGTTTTAAATGAAATTAGACTTAATTCCGTTTAAAATGATAGGTGGCTCGACTCATACGGACTTACGGATAATTAGTTATGATTTTTTTAAGTTGGCCAAAAAAACTGCATACTGTGCAGACCAAGGAACCAAAAATTTACAAGGGAGGGACCCTTTTTTTGGTTCCGCCCAATCCGTGGTCTTCACAGAAAGTTGAAAAATGTACTTACTCATAGTGAAAAAGTGTAAGACTTACTAGATTTGATAGAAAAATATAATACACATATTTTGTTTATTATTTTTACTAATGTGACTTATCTAAACATTTACCAACAAAATTTCTAAGTATAATTAGTAAGACTGATAACGCTACACGCGTCGTTCGGGGTCAAGGAAACTTCCTTTTCTTCGAGCAAGTTTTATAACACCCTAGGCAGTGAACCTAATCGTTGTAGTGTAGTAATTAGGGTAAGCCACGGGTATTGATATCGTTCTCTAGGGGAATAGGAATGCTAGTGAGAAGTTACTACGCTAAGGTTGAGGTTGAGGAAGATTATTTTTTTGTATTTTTATATTTTTTAGAAATTAAAAAGGTACGAATCTCGGGTATTGGATTTGGGGGGTTGGTATTGCTACCGATTATTCTACTATTATCTAATTATCTAAGCTAAGGTTGTGATAGTCTATGTCTAATTGATGTGTACTCGTATGATAGTTTAAAGATGTGTTTACTTAGGTTTTACTACTCCTTAATTATCTCCTATTGATGGTTGATTTGTCACGTCCTTATTCCTAGTTGCGTTGTGATTCTAAGGCTATAGGGCGTGCTTGTTTCCCTAACTCTTTGAATTTACCAAAGGGTCTTGTTTACAAATCCTCTAGTGATTTATAGACGCCTACTCTACGGTTGTCCTTGAATACTTTATCCTACAATTACCTAGATAATTATATTCTAAAGTTCACAAAGAAAAGTCAAGCATTAAGTACACAACGAATAATCTAGCGCACTCTAGATCATTAGTCAACTAAGATAAGTATCAACCAATCAATATTCAATAATTAAGTTTCATATTCCCTAAGCAAACACACAAATAATCTAGCCGGACATGGAGAACATGCAAGCATACACACAAATAATCAAAGATATAATTAAATTAATGAAGTAAATACTTATCTTGATGTATAATAGGGTTTAGAACCCTAAAATACTGCACAAGAAAGCCTTGGTTCGGTTTTAGGTTTTTACTCCAAAAGACTACACACAAAAACTGAAAAATTCGGATTCTATATATAAGATTACATCTGCGACGGCGTCACCTTATGTTTTGTGACGCCGTCGTGTCGCCGTTATTAGGGTTTCGTCTTGGCCACGTAAACCTTGCGACGGCGTCACCTTATGACTGTGACGCCGTCCCCTTCAGCTCTGACGCCGTCTTGGCTGCATCTAGGCCGTCTGAGTAACGACGGCCTACTCCTTTAAAACCTGACGTCGTCCCTTGAAAACATGCAATTTATCTTCTGAGCCGTCGCAAAATTCCTTCCCGACGGCGTCGCAGATATGCAGTGACGCCGTCGCCTTGTGTTTCAGCAGCTTTGAGTGTCTCGATTCTGACTTTGGCCATTTTCTTCGTATATTCGCGCCTTTTCGTCCAAATAAGCATCATTCCAGTATTTTGCCTTCAAGAGACCTAAAAAGTGAAAAGGAACGATATTAAGCAATAACGGATACAAAAGTGATCGAATAAGGGCTTAAATGACCCCTCAAAAAAGTACCTTTTAAAACCTTATCAAAGACATTTTTCATATTATATTCCGCTTCAATGGTAATTTGATACATGGATCGTGCTCCATTTTAAAAATAATTTGTTTTGAAAATAAGAGCTACGAGGCTCTTGTACCAATTGTGAATACGTAACCGTTTAAAAACGTTAGATCTTTTGTATCAAATCACTTATGAAGCTTATTATAATATGAAAGTACCAATTATTGTTTGTGACTAATATAAAGCATAGTAAACCAAGATGTCACACAAGCATCAACATCAAACCACATCACAAGCAATTATAAAAGTAAAGAGAGAAAGAAAGGAAAGTGCAAACCGAACACGAGGATTTATAGTGGTTCGGTCACGGATCTCCTCTCCGCCCTACTCCACTCCCCGAGTACCCAACTCGAGAGTTACTTCACTAAATCAACAAGCTCCCTTCTCGGCGGAGAAAACCTTACAATCGTCGCTTACACTTTTTCCGGTACAAAGTTAAATACCGGGTTCTAGTTCGAGGTATAACCAACCTAACGCCGCCTATACATTATTTCCGACACTAAGCTGGATGTCAAGTTTTTTCCGGGTACAACCACTCCCGTTATGTTTTATGGCCCAACATAACAAACCTTGTGTTTTATTGTACAAACACATAACCCATCTAATCTAGTTTGGTGAAAGTGTTGTGATGATGCAATAATGCTTACAATGATGATCCATGACATAAATGTCTAAGAGATCTTTGTTAGGAATTGGAAATTCCATAGTGAAGATTCGGTCACCTCAAATATTATCTAGCATAAGTTAGCTCGTAGACATATCGTTATTTACTGTTTTATTAGTTAGTTATTAGCCTAGTTTAGCGTAGTTTAACACCGTGGAGGAAGGACGGGTCTTTACCCACTGTATACCTGATCCACAGTCCGAAGGAGGACGTTTAGTAGAGGGTTGGACCTTTCACTCAATCTAACCTTCTTTCTTTTGTTTTACTTTCTCTTTCTAGAAAGGCTCCCATTCTACTTTCTCTCTCTAAAACCTCTAAACTATACGCCCCTTATTGTGATTGTGTATGTGTTTATGAAATCCAATATGTTACAAATGGTATCAAGAGCCATGGTTTGATCATCTCTCTTTCATATCCTTGGATTTCTAGTGGTTTTAGATGGTTTTTGAGTTTGAAATAGTTTAGTGGTTTTTGCATCATTTGGATCATTTCTTATGTTAAAGTTTAAATTTTGAGTGTACTTTAGTATTTAGAATCATTGTAAGTGCTTGAGTTTTGATTTGGAAAGCTTGAATCACTGTGGTTGGGCTTTTTTTGGATTGAAAAGTGTGTTTTTGAAGTTTTTCAAGGTTGCGACTTGAGTCTCGTTGGGAATTTCTTCGTAGCGACTTGCTTTAGTAATTTCTAGCGAGTTTTAGTGTTAGTCGTAGCAACTTGAGCTTAGCGACTTGTCTATTGAGACAAGCCGACAAACAATACAAGTTAGTGGATTCTCCACTACGGCTAGCGACTTGGTGGGTTAGCGACTTGCTTTCATTTATTCTAGCGACTTGTACTTATTGTTCTCAGCGACTTGACATTAGCAACTTGGATACTTAGCGAGTTGCTCTTTAGCGACTTGACTGTTTAGCGATTTGGTGCTTTAGCGATTTGTGTCCAGCGACTTGGGTCTTAGCGACTTGTCAGCTTAGCGACTTGTGTCTAGCGACTTGATCCACAGTGACTTGTGCCTTTAGCGAGTTGTTACTTAGCGACTTGGTGACTCTATCGACTTGTCTTACTAGCGACTTGTTGACTTTTCCCGACAAAACTTCAAACGGCCATAACTTTTGAACCGTAACTTCGTTTTCAGCGTTCTAGTCAACAAAACGACCGTGAGAACGAGTAGAATGGCACGCCAAATGAACTAAATTCGGGTCAAGCATCGAGGCCTAAATCCGCTCTGAACAGAAGTTATTGAGGTTTTTGTGTTTTTAGACCTAAATTTCTCCGTAAAATCGTGCAACAACCAACCCTGATCACAACCAAACAACATCTCTGCTAATCCTACAAACAATCATAAGACCTAACACACAATTGTCTATCATTGTGTCGATCCATCAGTCATCTTAACACGTTCTATTGGTCATTGCTTAACGGTTTCTTCTTGATTTTGTAAAATCCCGCGAAATATTCTATTTCTCGGTTTAAATCATAGATTTGTAAAATCCCGTGTACACAGCAACATCATGTCTTACACTCCTGATTCAGTGATTTCAGAAGTACTTAAATTGTATGATGTTGTAGACAACCATGAGAATATTAGCTATACTGAACGGTTACAGATGATGGATTCAATCAATGATGATTTGAGTTCTTCATGCTCTGAGTCCAATGTGAAAGACTTGCACCTGCTCATGCTACAGAATGCCATGCAAAAGGAATGTTGCATTGTGCCCTTTCAACAACTTCACTCACACCTTATGTTACTCACATCGATAGGAATGGAACGAACATGCAATGCCCTTTTCCGTCAAGATTTATCCACATTAACGGGAACATTACAATTGAACTTAGAACAATTGGAACAACAACTTGATAAAGAAAAGGTTCAAAAGGATACTTCCAGTGTTGCACTTCAAGTGATCTACAACCAATTTCAGTCATTCTTCAGTAGGGAATTTACATCTGATTATGATCAAGACATGACTAAAATGTCTTTCAAGAGACACACTGGAGTGGAAATTAGCGTGTTCATAGAGACACTTATCCATCTTATGAATAATGTGGAGAAGTATATTAAGGAAGTTACTCAGAATGATGAAATAGTGGATAAGAGTCTGGTGCAGTTGAGAGAAAGTTGTGATGATTTGGGTAATGTATTAGTTGAAGAATCAGGTGTTGCTGAATGCAGAATATCAGAGCCAACAAAGAATGATGTAACCAGCTGCTCAGTAACTCCTGGCACACAAGAAGTGGATGTTGTGATTAGAAAGGTGCATGAATGTCGGGTACAATCAATAAATCGTTGTGTTGAGACCAGTAAGGCATCGGATGATGGATCAGTTGAAACTGAATACAGAGGATCATAAATAGATAAGCTTGACACAGCCAGCGGTTCAGTGACTCTTGTTACACATGATGTGGATGCAGATATCGGAAACCATAAATTGAACAGGTGTCATGTAATGAGGTACCCTTTACTGTTCAATATAGTTCATCTGCTAAAGTACTTAAACAAACTGATCATGATGTTCAACATGACTCTGATAAATGTCCT
This sequence comes from Chrysanthemum seticuspe, assembly GCA_019973895.1. NCBI lineage: Eukaryota > Viridiplantae > Streptophyta > Magnoliopsida > Asterales > Asteraceae > Chrysanthemum > Chrysanthemum seticuspe. The sequence goes on from BPTQ01000005.1 coordinate 40,657,413, forward strand.
ATAACTGAGGCTGAGTCTGAGATTAAGTGTTTCAAAACAAACAATATGGTTGATAAAAAGGCTTTTGATGAACTTTCAAACAAATTCTCAAATCTTGAAAAACATTGCATTTCTCTTGAAATTGCGATACAAAGTAAAGAAGAAAGTTTCCAAATTAACAAACCATGTAAAAATCCGGAACTTCCTGAATTCCGTGAACTTTTTGAAATGAACACTTTGAAAGCTCAGCTTCAAGACAAAGACTCAACCATCAATAATTTGAAGAAACATATTTCTGGTATGCATGTGAAAAGTAATTTGGTTACAAGTAATTCTGATATTAATGCTATTGTTGATATTAAAATGAGAAATGATGAATTAGCGGTTTGTGTGGCCAAATTACTAAAGGAAAATGAGTCTTTGAGAAAGCATCACATAGAACTAAGTGACTCTTTCAAAGAAGCTAGAACTACAACAATGGAACAAACAAACTCTTTGATAGCAAAAATTGATGAACTCAAATCTCAACTTCAGGAAAATAGTTTCGCTATTGTTGCCTTAAAAAATGAGCTTAGGAAAACTGTAGGGAAAAGTGTGAACACTAAGTTTACAAAACCATCAACCTTGGGGAAACCAGTTTCTTATCCCATTAGAAACCGGTCTGTTGTTAGGCAGCCTACTGCGTTTATATCCGAAAGGCCAAAATTTTCAAAAACACGGTTTCCCTCCCAAGTTGATGAGAAACAAGTTTTGTCAAAACAGTCACTTCACCTGAGTTGCCTAAGAATTATGATTCTAGTTCCTCTAAACCTCAACAAGCAGCTACTTCTACTCCCAGCACCTCTAAAATTGGTTCGAAAAATGTGTCTAAGCCAAGCATTAAAATTCAGAATTCATATGATATGAATGACTTGTGGAAGAGCTATTATCTAGAAGAAGCTAGGAAAAAGGCACAGATTCGAAAAGATGTAATTTTAGGTACAAGACCTAGGGTGATGAATTCTACGAGGTTTCAAGGCACTGCTAGTGGTTTTAAACCATTATCTAGGAACACTCAACTAAAGACTAGGTATTGGCTTGTATCTAAGAGTAGTTGCGTTTCGACTAAAGCTATTCCCATAGTAGATCACTCTAAGAACTCTGGATCATTTTCTGAATCCAAACAAGCTGTTTGCTCAAATTGTCTGAAATGCATCTTTAAGGCAAATCATGATAATTTTTTTTCGAAATCCCTAAAGAAAGTAAATTCTCATACAAAGGTTCAACCTGTTAAGTCTAGAATTTTCACTAAGTCATCTAGTGTGCATACGAAGCAAAACAAACCAAAATCTTCACCTAGATGGATACCAACTGCTAAATCTGTGGAAACTAGGAATAAGGATAAGTCTTCCACTATGCATAAGAAGCCTAACAATCCTAGACCTTGCCATAAGTGGATACCGTCTGGTAGAATGTTTAAGGATGCTGGACTTAGGTGGATACCTACCGGAAAGCTGTTTACCGATGACAAAATCAAGGTTGACTGTGAAACCCCAAAGGGTTTGGATACTAATGTCACTAACCAAAATATATGCAATCAAGTTTGTAATATTAGTGCAGGTAGTCCTTACTCAGTTGCAGATACTTCGATCCTTCACTACATGGACTGGCTTAAAGTATGGATTACAGATGGATTGATATCTCATAACTCACGGGTTCAAGTAACTCAATCTTGATATTCATTCGGTTATGACGTCTGTTCACATCAGTTCAGGCCTCGTACTTCATCATTATGGCGTCTGTAGATAACACTTCAGGCCCCGTTCCTCAAAGAAAAGAAAAGTGTATGCCTCAGTGCGCTTTATCTTCAGAAGAACAGAAATCTTCATGTTTATGACCATTCTCATCGACATTCTTCATCAACAAGCTTCATGTTTTTCCCACGCTCTTTCAACTCTCAAGTGGATCTACGTTCATTGGTGTATATTCTTATTCACTTGTTCAAATCAAAAATGGCAACTTCGGATGCAATTTTTGAGGGGGAGAAGAGTGCATATACTACATGTTGATGGATGCTTGATTTATGGTCATATGACTCTCCTCCAACGCCTAATGTTTCACTTACTAAGGATAAATGGGATTTATTGTCTGGGATTCACTGTTTCAAGATATGTTTGATGAGTATTTCCAACCGCTAGCGAATGTTGATCTTCTAAGAAGTGCATCTCAGACTACTCAAGAAGCCCAATCTCTAGTTATTCCTCAAGGCGTTGATAATGGCTATCATAATATTGCAGTTGCACTCATGAATAATGATCTGCTCTTTGGTGTTCCTTTACCAAATCTTCACGGATTATTGTTCATGAATAATGATCCGCTCTTTGGTATTCTTTTGCCAAATCTTCACAGATTATTGTTCCTCTCAATGTGCACGCTATAAATCAACCACATGAACTTAAAGGAAAATGACTACCTCATAAGCTCGAAGACATTATTGGTGAATCTTTCAGATCAATCTCTACATGTATACTTTTAGGAAGAATGCGTCGATGTTGAGGAATCATTTGTTATGGTTCATTTAGTGGGTCAATGTACATCTGATTGTATGTTTATTCATGTTTTGGACATTTGACACAAGTTGATTACTTCGGAGTTAATCATTTATCACCTATTTGAGATTGAAGTTGACTTTCACAAAGGAGTGTTCTTATTGGATAACTTGCTCGGGATTAAGAATTAGAGTTGAAGACTTGGTTTATCTAGTTACCAGCAGTCGGGGTGGATGGTTAAAGACCTGGTTAACTATCACTATTAGGAGTTACATTGTTTTACTCAGTGTCACACTTTGATGACGGTGTGGATAATCGCAAGAGGTGTTAATGTCTCATACTTTATTTGAGTAGTGATTACTTAGAGATTTGCTTGAAGCATAAATTCTCGACACCGTTCTTCCATCATTAAGTGCAAGCTTAAGATACAAATGTGCGGAATTCGACTTCAGTTTCAAGTTTGGTATATTGGGTTTTTCTTCATCAGTAGTCACTTGAAATTGTCTACATATGGGTTGATAAAGATAGTCGGAGAGAGTTTCTGTAGCAGTTGATTCTCACAAGATACATTTGAGCTTATTGTGTTCTTCTCAAAAGACTTCTAGGATATGAGTGTATTATGTTTTGCTGATTCTGAGGTATCAAAACCAGCAAGGGGGAAGGAGACATACATTTAAACTCACAACGAGTACACGTGATGAACTTAATGCTTCTGCTCAATTGAAGTTATTCCGAGAAGACAAATGTCTTAACCGCAGAGAAACTTAGTGTTTAATTCGTGGAGTTTGGTGTTATTATTCCAACTATTTGGGGGAAGGATGTATTATTCCAACTATTTGGGGTAACTGGTCTCTTGACTATTTTGGTATGTGTTAACTCAGCTTTCAGTGGGCAGATATATGAGAAGAATATTTGGAGTGTGAGATGATATTGCTTATCGACATCTTCTATATGGTTTATGGTAGTGCTTCTGGTTATTGATTCATGTACACAATGTAATGATGATTCCGATGAGATCGCAACCATCAGGGGAGAGATATGTGTACATCAGGGACGCACAACATGTTCACATGATCGGGCTAAATTAGTTATCCTGGAGTAGACATCCACAGAGATAATCAGTGATTCAACATGTTACTTGGATGTCATCGTCTCTACTCTTGTTGGGCACATGTGTACATTATGGGCTGATTGGTTATATGAAAGATAACTGGAATGCATTTGGTGAAACGAAGATGTTGATAGAATGTTCTCCTGAATTGACAACTGCTCAATCTCGAAGAGTAATGTGTACATCGGGGATGCACAACAGGTTCACGTGATCGAGCTTAATCATGTATTCCGGGTTTGATAACCGCAGAGATGATCAGTGTTTTAACTTGTTACTTTGATGTTATCGGCTTCTTCGGGTTCGTGAGCTTCATACAATGAGACTGTTTGCTTCACTTCATCTTCTTGGGGGAAATGGTCTTATTACGAAGATTGTCGGTTTGGGGGGAAGCTGCCAAAGTCTCATTTACTTAAAGGCTCATGTTCTGTCATCTATTCTTGAGCCTCATAAGCTTTGGTGGTGAAAGTTTAAGAGATGATGACTTCTATCTTCTACAAAGTGCTGAACGAGTTCCTTATCTCGGTACTCGTATCATCATCTTCTTAAACTATTTCTCTATCTTTGTAAATAATTTTCAAAAAACAAAATACAAAAATGTAAAACCAGCAAAAAGTAAAGAGAAAAATATAAAATCAACAAAAATCCATAAAAATTTGAAAAATCAGAAAATACCAAAAATATGTTTTCTCAAGACATGTCTTCTGGTATCGATAACATATGCGGTATTAGAAATGTCATTCAATAATGGCACGGGACCATAGATGAAGTTCGAGCAGGAGGTGTAAATATTCTTTTTTCAAAACATGTCTAAAAATATGGCTTACAGTTATTTCAGACTGTAACCCGCGCTTCAAAAAATGGCTTGCTATTATTTCAGATAGCAACCCGTTTTTTCAAAGAAGGAAAGTGCTACGCTTAAACAATTTTCAAAATTATTCGTGCACTTTTCCTAAAACATAATGAGGAAAGTATGTCGAAGGACTGTTGTTCCTATTCAAATATTTTTCCTTCAAAATTCTTTAGAAAAATATTTGTTTTAACTAAATGGTGGTAAATGAGTTGCTTGAAAATCAATCAGTATCGGAGTTTTCATAAATTTGCAAACTCAATCAATGACTTCCGCGCTTTTAATCTTTTCAGAAAATAAGTCATTGATTGAGGGGGAGAATGTTTTCAAATCTATATCATCTAACGAGCTTTTCTAATTATCCTTGTGCTTAATTGAAAATGATGTTAACCTACGTTAAAGGACTAGGTGCCTAGGATATGATTGTTAGGATTAGATGATTAGAGTTTGATGAATACATAAATCCCATACCTTATATGAACTGATTGTTATGTTGGATTGACTTTTATTAGTCGATTGCTGTTTGGGTGATGTCGATCACCATATATCTGTATGTGTGTTCACTAACGTATGCAGGTATATTGGTATATAAGAATGTTCCCGATCCGGATCCCACAAATGATGATGATTGGATGCCGAAAGGAAAGGGTAACTATATCTTGGGTTGACATATGAAGAAACGGAGCTTAATTTGACTTCTATGGAAAGTTGGCATGGAAAAATGCAGCATAAGAGGTCTCACTGCATCAGCAGATGGTTTTCTTGAACAGCAAATGAAGAAACGAAGCTTAATTTGACCTCAGTTGGCATTAAAATGCAACGTAAAAAGTCTCACTGCTTCAGCAGACGGTTTTTCTTCCAAGCCCTACAGCAACAACAGAAGCTTCTCAACCACATAACGTATCTTTGTGCAGGATACCATTTTTATACAACTTTGAAAAATATTGTTTTGAAAATGGAAAAATATTGTTTTGATAATAAATCGGATTCAAAGTTTTGAAATCAACCGGACTTTATTTTGTCAAATCTTAAGTGATTTCAAATTAAATATTTTCAAACGATATTTCATCAAAAAGTCCGACTTGTAAGAAATTAAGTGGTGATCTAAAGATTTAATGTTATGACATGGTATGATTTTTCTTTAGAATCAAGATCTTACAAAATGAAAATTTTTCTGTTCTTGTTTGATTGTGAAATTGTTTTATTTTACTTAAAGATCTCTTAAAAACTATTATACCTGACACTAACAATCTTTAATGTTTTAAATAGATCCTTATCAGTCTATTTCAAAAATTAAATCTTGCCACGTCTTTCCCCAAACTTTTCTAAATGATTTAAATCACTTAGGATCACAAATCTCAAATGGTTTGATATTTTTGATCGGGGGAGAGATCGTGATTTAAATCTCAAATATGTTTTAGTCCTTTAAAGGCACTCTTGCCTCCATGTGCCAAATGATTTCAAATACACGATGCACATGTTGAGGAGGAGCATTTATCCAAAAACAAGATGAGTATTTAAACAAGGCACATTTTTTCCCATGTTTTCTAAACCTTATTAAATCACTTGGGATCCAAAATCTCAAAGGGTTTGATATTTTTGATCGGGGGAGAATTTGTGATTTAATAATGAAATCTGATAAATGATGATCGACTTGATTCAAAAGTGCATGCTGCTCTCCCATATGTGCTAAACACTTTCGAATCTCGAAGCTATATTGAGGGGGAGCATTTAAAAAAAAAACTATCAAGGTACAAAGATTTCTATGTTTCATCATAAAGTACCTTGATTGATTTTCTAATGGTTTTCTGTATGGCAATGCAATCATGGAAGTACTTCAAAAACCTCTTGCCTGTATGTGATAAAATGATTTCAAATATCCTATGCACATATTGAGGGGGAGAATTTACCAAGAAAATCAAATGGCTTTTTCTATGAAAATTGTGATCAAAAAAAATATTTCAAAGTCCACTTGCCTCCATGTGCTAAACAATTTCTAAATCATATGCACATGTTGAGGGGGAGGTTTTCTAAATGATCAAAACAATTAAGGTACAAAATGCTTTGATTTTATATTACAAGTACCTTGATTGATTTTTCCAAATGATTCTTCAATTGGTTTCAAAAAGGAATGAACTGTACCAAAAGACCGACCATTTTACTTTATGTATGGAGTTATAAGGATGGTGAGGTTAGGTATTAGTTCCCACGATCTGCCAGAACCGAAGGGATCTACTGAGGGATAATCCACTAGATAGTGTAGAGTCCTTAGGTATGATGAAAAAAGGACAAAAATGAGAATATGGGAAGAGTGCGGACTGAGATAGAGCTAGAACTGGAATAAACCCAACAAGGTTCTAGTAATGAAGTCTCGGTAAGCACTGAAGGGGTTGAAGAATGAAAAAGAATTGGAATGAATGAGAAAAGGGTGAAAAGAAATAGCCTTCCAATAATTCAACCTTAGGGCAGAAACCGGGTTCAATACATATCCTACTGGTGGTTACCAAGGTAACGCCGGTATTGAAGACAAGACGTCATGGACCTAGTGACGCACTGCACTACAACTTCCCAAGCTACTCAAGTTTCTCTTAAAAGGACTTGTTTCATTCTCACGGGGAACCGGCATTATCTATCGACTGTCTCCTAGAGATTGTTGATATTGAAGAAGGAGACCCTCTCCCTAGTCTCCGGCATATGAACCAAATGTGCACTATTGAGTCTAGAGCCAAGAGATCATCTACAATATCTCATTAGGACACTAAATTAATAAAGACTTGCTGTTTCACACAATGTGAAAAGTAAGAATATATTAAGAGTCCTACGCATTATCCTTGTGATGTTGCCAGAACATCCGAGTGATATGAAAATATTCACGATAAAGATGGAAATCCTTCTAGAGCCAACATCAAACAAGCTCTTGGTGGGTAACATGTGAGATCTTCTCGTAAGATCAAGCTTGTGACAAATGGACAGAAACGATGGGGCGATTCACTCTTGAATCAACCTTGGTCCAGGATTGGAATTGGCGAATAATTTTGGAAAAACCGTTTGATGTGCAAACCTTCTTTTCTCTAGCACGTCGAATGTGTACTTATGTTTTCAAACACAAAAAGTATCTCTGATTGAAAAAATACTTTTGGAAAAATCGTTCGATGTGCAAATCTTCTTTTCTCTAGCACGTCGAATGTGTACTCTTTTCAAATACAAAAAGTATTTTTGATTGAAAATTGGTCTTTCTCATAAAACCTACGTCGTATTACAAAACTCTTTCTTCTAAGCAATACGCGATTGTTTTTCAAATCAATTTTTCATCAATCAGTGAATCTCAATTCGCTGGTTCACTCACTCCGTGTTGTCTTCTTTGAGACGTTCCGGTTTGAGAACGGCTAGAACAGCTGCGAAACCCTGTCAAGGAGATTCTTCAGAATTATACCTGATCACAGGCAGTACTTGTACCGATCAACGGGGAACCGTGGGCCGTGTACCTCAATTCAACGAAAATGATCAAAGACACTTTTGTGTGTTTTATTGCTAACTGTCGTATGCAGGTACACCCCGACGATTGCAACTGATCAGAATTGAGGAGTCAATCCAAAGCCGCATGCTCACAACATCCACACTTAATTGAAGAAATCATGACTTGTGCATATCTACAGAACCTGGCTCTGATATTTTTATACTATGTTTCTGCTACGCTGCTGCAAATATGTTTCTGCCAGTAAAGTTTCCGCTACTCTGATGGAAAGATGTCTTGATCCAAAAGTGTGAGCATGTCGGTCCGAAAGTCACAACATCACATGAAGGCAACATAATAAAGGGTGATCCAGAGATTTGTTGTGGCTGATGATCTCAAAGAAAGCTCGAAGATCATCAATGATGTTGATCAGTTCAAAGACCTCCACTGAAAATACAAAATAATCGGACAATGAAGAGTCACTACAAAAGCACAAAGATTGCGGAATTAAAGAATTGAAGTCTACGAGCTCAAGAACAAAGTCAAGAATAGAATGCTAGGATTCAAAATGTAAAACATGGGGTGGCCTCCCTTAGGGGGAGATTGTTAGAAATTGGAAATTCCATAGTGAAGAGTCGGTCACCTCAAATATTATCTAGCATAAGTTAGCTCGTAGACATATCGTTATTTACTGTTTTATTAGTTAGTTATTAGCCTAGTTTAGCGTAGTGTAACACCGTGGAGGAAGGGCGGGTCTTTACCCACTGTATGCCTGATCCACAGTCCGAAGGAGGACGTTTAGTATGTAACTATAAATACCCTCTACCTCCCAAGGTAGAGGGTTGGACATTTCACTCAATCTAACCTTCTTTCTTTTGTTTTACTTTCTCTCTCTAGAAAGGCTCCCATTTTACTTTCTCTCTCTAAAACCTCTAAACTATACGCCCCTTATTGTGATTGTGTATGTGTTTATGAAATCCAATATGTTACAATCTTGAATCTTCATATGTTGATATGCTTTGGTGAATGAGGATGGCTAGATCTCCAAGCTTTCCTTAGTTGATCAAAATGTAAAATATGCTTAGAACAAGTGAATGTTAGAAGCATTATGATCATGTGATGGTGAGGGTAATTGATGTATGTTACTACATGGTTATCTATAGATTTAAGTGATGAAAGAATGTTAGAGAGAATGTGTGTTGGAAGGGATGAAGAAATGAGAAAACAATGGGTTAGTATTTATAACCAAAGTGGTAATCAAAAATATAATAATTTATTAGATTTGATATCTTAGAATATCTTCTAAAATCTTTTAAAGATTTAGATAACACAATGCATGAGGTAATAAAAGAGTGTTTTTCTTTTTTATGAAAAATACATTTAAACAAATGTATATGCTTATTTAAAAGGTAAGTTACTTGTAAATAAAATGTAAGTAACCTTTTGTAAAATAAAATATCTAGTTGAGTACTTGTCAAAATAAAATATATTTTGTCAAGTGTAAGTAAACTTTAGTACTTGTATAAATATTATAGTTAGTTTACTTGTACAAATAAAAGTATATATTTGTTAGACATTTTACAAAAGATGTATTTGTATAAAATACTTGTGAATGCAAAATGTAAAATTAGGTTCGAAATAGAATGGTTAACCTATTAAAATACTTAGTGACTCTAAACGTATTTTAAACATTCTAAATGATTTGTTAATGGGTTTGATCATAATGCCACATAACAAACATGTACGAACCTGTGTTGTAACATACAAAGACTTGAGACATCGAGAGGTGTTGAATGTATGTTGAGAAAAAATGTGATTACGAGTAACTTGTACATTTTACGTTATATATTACAAGTTACATGTTTGTCATCAATCAAAACAAACGAGACTGTATATATTAAATATCATAATATTTGCACTAACAAAACATGTTAAGATTATTTTCTAACACATTTGTAAGCAATTTCACTAATTTAAACATTATTTTGGCTTTATGCCAAACACCCCTTTATGTGTATAAACTAAACATCATCTTCTTCGTTAGTAAGAACTAACTCATAATCTTTAAACATGACTTCATATATTTTGAACATGATCATTCTCTAATCCATAAACCATGCTAACATAGTTTATGATCATCAAACACATATATAATCTCATAAACATGCCCAAAATCATTTTTGATATACTTAAACACTAAAGTCTCCAATTTCAATCATGAACATGAAATCAAGGCTTGTAAATAATTCATACCTTTGATGGGAAACATGTTAAGGAGACTTATAACATCTTGTATCTAGCATGATCATCATCAAAAACATCCTAAATCACCATTAGGAAGGATTATCTCATGATTAAGTTTTCTACCATATATTCCTCCAAGAAAATACATAGACACGTTGTGTTCATAAGAAGATTTATGAACTATAAGCCAATTAGACCATGGGGATATTTATGTAATTTCGGTTCCAAAAATATAACTTTCTCATTAGTCATTTTCATTAAAAATTTTGCACCATTAGTTTTTTTTCAGTTAACTTTTTCCAATGGAATTCCTTATTTGTAATAAAACTTAACGGAAAAACTTTTTTAATATTCTAAAGTCAATAAAATAGTATTCTAATAAATAAATGAAATTTGGAGTGTTACACTACCCCAACTCTATAACAGTCAACGACAAGACCCAAAATGGAAAATACAAAGAAAAAAAGATCTCGAGTTTATTGCTTTCCAAGCTAAGATCTTTAAAGATCAAAAAACCCATCACCGATCTTTGTAAAATCAAAACCCAAGAATCAAAACACCTACCTGGTCCGAAACCCTTAAGGATTACAAACGAGAAACAAAAAGGTTGTGATTTTGAGTTCAGATTAAATAAAGAAGAGCAAGAACAACAAGAAATCATTTTTTCGCACATATCAACAACTGGTTGGAACCCTCCAAAAAGACTCAACACGAGATTAAGGGTATTAAAGTTTTAGTTTAGATTGGTTGTTTTGATTTCTTTTTGAGAAGATAAAGAGATGAGTGTTTTTGTGGTAGAGGTTGTAAGAGAAAAAAAAAACAAAAGAAAAATGATAAGAAAGTTATAGTGATGGCTGCATTTTTTCAGAAATGAAAGTGAAAAGGATAAGAAAGTGTTTGTATTTGCAGGTCTTAACTCTTAATTCTTAAGGTTTGAGATGTTGATGATAAGGACGGTGCCTGAAAATGTTAGTTTATGATATTCATGGAGTATTTGGGTAGGATAAAGAAAGAAAATATGAGAGGAAAAAACAAGTTTACCCTCATGTGCATGACACATGAGGGGTATGACAAAAAAATGTTAACGAACGTTAAAACCAAGGAAGGCAAGTGTGATTCTTTGTAAAAATAAGGACCGTGAATGCAATAAAAAAGTTTTAGGGACTTCAAATGCAATTTTGAACAAACTACAAGGACGATCCATGTAATTTACTCAATTAAATAAAATCATGTACCACTACACTAGATCTACTGGCGACGACATTTTTTTGGCTTATAGTGGGGAGTGAGAGGACATGGTGTTGCTGAAAGTATGATGGGAAAACTGAGAGAGAAATTATTAAAGTATGGGGAACGGTCATAGCCTTTGGCGATGAAATGTTGTCATTTCAAAATTTTTCAGTCAACTTTTTCCAAGTTTAGAAAACTGAGGGTTTGTTTTTTTTTTTTTTTTTTTTTTTTTTTTTTTTTTTTTTTTTTTTTCCTTCGTTTAGCAACCCTTTGCAACGATTAATTTTGTCGCCAAAAAAGTGTCGTTGCTCTTTCTTTTTTTGTGGTGGTGAACGTTGACACAATTATTGGGTATTAGAAAAACTTCTTTATCTTGTAACTTGGTAGTCGTTGATAATACCGTTGGTATTTTACTACTCATTTTTTGTCAAACATAAATAATGAGCATGGTATATTTCTTTTGATTCTAAACACATGAAAGTTAACTAAACAACTTCAAAGTCTTATTCTTGATTATTACAAAGATGATTATATGATTTACAAGCTATATTTTACAAACAAATACTATGAGCCAATGAATGACATATATACCATATATAGTTTACTTCCTAGAAGTTGGCAAAGTTGGAATACTTTGTTCATTTCTAAAAAAGTTATCAGGATCCACCATTGTTTTTACCTTCACCAACCTCTTGAAATTAGTCTCCTTGAAATACTTGACTCCATAAACAGTCCCTTCAAGAAAGCTATTTTTCCCATTATTATTTACACCAATATCCAAATCCCTATAATTCAAGAAAGCTTCTCTAGGATTCTTTGACACAAATGGTGTCATGAATTTACGCAAAACCCTTGTTAGGTTTACGTTATGGTTTGCGATATCAACACCGTCTTGGCTCCAATCAGCTGCATATTGGATTTTCGCTATGTTTCCAGCTCGATGAGGGAAAGGTTTTGCAAACTCAGAAATCTCGGCCATTCGTCCACCATAAGGATTAAAATTTAGGACAGGAAGTTGTAACTCGATCATTTTCTTGAAGATTAACCCTAACCCTAGTTTTGAAATAGGGTTTTTTACGTAGTCGGATTTTCTTTTGAGATGAGTGAGTGATCGTGGGATTCGACTAAGCAGAGTCGAGTCTGGGGAATTAGGGGGAAAGTTGTAGTACCATAGAACCGACTGAGTCCAATTCATTTCTTGACAATCAGATACTTGTAATCCTAGCTCTGGGAAGGTTTGATCCATAATATTGATTAGGGTTGTGGTGTTTCCGAGAAACAAGCTTGGAAAAGAAGCACGTATGGTTCTCTCGCCGTTTGTGTTGTTAACGACGTCAAAAACCATACGAATAAATAGATTATTATCTAACTTATCGGCTACTTGTAGCCACTTGTGAGCGACGTCAGTAACATTTTGTTCTGACGTCCTTCTCACCTGGAAAACTGTAACCTTGTTAGGTACTCTAACTAAATTTACTCTATATGAAATTACCACACCGAAACTCACACCTCCACCTCCTGTAATAGCCCAAAACAAATCTTCACCCATCGATGCACGGTTCAAAAGTTTCCCATTAACGTCAACAATTTCAGCATCGATGACATTATCGACAGTAAGACCGTATTTTCTCATCATGTTACCGTATCCTCCACCACTAATATGTCCACAAACACCAACAGTAGGGCAAACACCGGCTGGAAAACCATGCGTGGCACTTTTCTCAGCGATCCTATAGTATAGTTCACCAAGGGTTGCACCAGCTTGTACCCATGCAGTCTCATCTTCAATTGACACATTAATTGATCGAAAATTGAACATATCAAGTATAAAGAAAGGATCTTTCGCGACATAAGATAGACCCTCATAATCATGACCTCCGCTTCGGGTTTTCATTAATAGTTTGTGCTGTTTAGCACATAAGATGGAGGCTTGAACATGGGAAAGGTCTAATGCTGTTACAATTAGGTATGGTTTCGGGGTGGTGGATTCGTTAAACCGAAGGTTACGAATGTATCTTTGCAACACGGCTGGGAACGTAGAGTTGTCCGGAGTGAAGATTGCTCCGGCGATCGGAGTAGTAAGTTGTGGTGAATTGATTAGGCATCGTATGAAGTTTTCATGGGGATTATTTGAAGTTGCTAATGAAGAGCTAAAGAGCAAGACAAATATGAGTGTGAAAGAGACATTGTTATTTGTTGTTATAAAACATGCAAATTATACATAATTCGACATTCTATTTATAGATACAAAAGTGATACTCAATAATGAAATGAAATGACATATCGCTTAGGTGTAAATGGTTTCTAAATTTTATAGCTCAACTAAAGTCGGACATTTTTTACGAAAAGTCTCGTGTAATATACTACTAAAATAGATTATTTTAGAATTCAATTTAATATCCTACGTGTTAAAAGTTATTTTCAAGCAAATAAATAATGAATATTTATCTATTTCATTTAGACGTGGAAAACTTGCTTTAAAAAACATTGAATTGATTTGAAAAATAAGTGAAATTATCTTACAAGCTAGCATCTCACACCTAAAAATGTTTGACTATTGAAATATTCAAAATACAACAAAATACCATATAGTTGACATTTTATGTGGTTGATCAATTGATTATCACTTCATAATGTAGCATTTTTGACATGCATATGTAATCGTATACAAGTTACTACGTAATAACGATTATCTTGACTTTCTGAATTCAAAGTTTTTAATACTTTATATTATATTGATTCATTGTAGATAAGGTATCATGATCATTTCTATTTGTGCACTTTATGACTAGTAAAAAAAGGATAGTTTTAAGGAATTCACTAACGTAATATATAAAGGTGCAATACAAATATTAATGTTATACAAATAATATTGCAATTATGATATATATGTTGATCTAAAGATATAAATTTCGGCTAACAATGCCACAATACGTACACCTGCTTAAAACTTTTTCGAAATTGTTTGGATAGATGCAAATTGAAAAAACAAACAGTTGACTACTCTGGTGCTTATTACTTTGAACTTTTGATGCGATTTCACATTTGTATATATGTATGAAATCGGTACTTTATTGTTACTTTTTGACAACAAAAAGGTATATTTTATTTTGCCGTTTTTGACAGTCAACCTTTGTAAAATATATTTCCCATCATGCAGGTCGTATTTTATTGTTCTCCAGTAAAACATTATTTTATTTTAACTTTCTAAATTTGAATGAAACTTTTTTAATCTTTGACATTCGAAGGTAGAATAGACGCATTTGAAACCCTGTATATGAGCAATGGCATGATGTATTTATAACCGTTTAAAAAAAAAAAAAAAAAAAAAAAAAAAAACCCTGCTATTTAAGTCACATGGCACTATATTTAATATACTTTTAAATAAACACACGCCATTGCACATATACACGTTTTTTTTATTAATGCTTATCTTGACTTTCTAAATTCAAAGTTTTCAAGAATTTGCACATTATTAAAATTAGGAAAATGGTAAATGGACTTAACTAAAGAGGCCTAAAGGGAGACCTAATGCATAAATGATTTGTACACATTAAGTCTCCTTTTAAGCCTCTTTAGTTAGGCCCGTATATCATAGCTCAATTAATTACAACGACCAAACGTACCGATAACTTAACGATATATGACTACCAAAAAAGGGGTAATTAACCCAGTTATTCGTCATGTTCAATACTTTCTGAAGTTAAACCACGTGTAACATGACTCGAGTATAATCAATAATTAGTAAAGAAGAATTTACGTTGTGTAAATGCAGCAAACAAATGAAAGTTTAACAGCTCGTATGGTCGATCGTATGATGTTACAAACTCGGTTTACACACTCAAGTACAGTATACAACTGTTCTTTAATAAGTGAAAACAAATTAAGCACACAGCTAGGTATATACGTGAAACACAACTACATATATGGCACCAGTACGTCTAAAAGTTTTCTGATTTATTTCAGTGAAAACAAATTATCTCTCACTTTTCCCCAGCGACATGTCGCCGGGGATTCAACGATAATATTTTGACCGAATATTTCATGGTAAAACGTGGCGGCAAATTTTCCCGCTTACGTTTCCCCGGCGACATGTCGCCAGGGATTCTTTTGTTTATTAAAAAAATACGTAATTAGTGTTAATATATCTTAACGTGACGTAAAACATTTTCCCCGGCGACATGTCGCCGGGGATTCTCTTGTTTATTAAAAAATTCATAATTTTGCATGCCATATTTAATTGGATCAAGAAGCCAAACGATGCATAGTTGAATGTGTTTCATAAATCTATGATTCACCAAAGTTACTCTCCCAATATTTTTCTTAAATTGGGATGAAATGGAGTGATAAAATCGTATTCTTTTGAAGTCGTTAACAACATAAACTAATTAAATTGAACGTCCAATGTGCAACCATAACATATCGACTCATCCGTTGAACGTCCAATGTGTAACCATAACATATCAACTCATCCGTTGAACGTCTAATGTGTAACCATAACATATCGACTCATCCGTTGAACGTCCAATGTGTAACCATAACATATCAACTCATCCGTTGAACGTCTAATGTGTAACCACAACATACCGACTAATTCGTTGAACGTCCAATGTGTAACCATAACATACCGACCCATCCGTTGAACGTCTAATGTGTAACCATAACATACCGACTCATCCGTTGAACGTCTAATGTGTAAGCATAACATACCGACTCATCCGTTGAACGTCTAATGTCTAACCATAACATACCGACTCGGATGTTGAACGTCTAATGTTTAACCCTAACATACGGACTCATCCGTTGAACGTCTAATGTGTAACCATAACATACCGACTCATCCGTTGAACGTCTAATGTGTAACCATAACATACCGACTCATCCGTTGAACGTCTAATGTGTAATCATAACATACCGACTCATTCGTTGAACGTCTAATGTGTAAGCATAACATACCGACTCATCCGTTGAACGTCTAATGTGTAACCATAACATACCGACTCGGATGTTGAACGTCTAATGTGTAACCCTAACATACGGACTCATCCGTTGAACGTCTAATGTGTAACCATGACATATCGACTCATCCGTTGAACGTCCAATGTGTAACCATAACATATCGACTCATCCGTTGAACGTCTAATGTGTAACCACAACATACCGACTAATTCGTTGAACGTCCAATGTGTAACCATAACATACCGACTCATCCGTTGAACGTCTAATGTGTAACCATAACATACCGACTCATCCGTTGAACGTCTAATGTGTAACCATAACATACCGACTCATCCGTTGAACGTCTAATGTGTAACCCTAACATAATGACTCATCCGTTGAACGTCCAATGTGTAACCATAACATATCGATTCATCCGTTGAACGTCTAATGTGTAACCATAACATACCGACTCATTCGTTAAACGTCTAAATTGTAACCATAACATATCGACTCATCCGTTGAACGTCCAATGTGTAACCATAACATATCGACTCATCCGTTGAACGTTCAATGTGTAACCATAACATACCGACTCATTCGTTGAACGTCTAATGTGTAACCATAACATACCGACTCGGATGTTGAACGTCTAATGTGTAACCATAACATACCGACTCATCCGTTGAACGTCTAATGTGTAACCATAACATACCGACTCATCCGTTTAACGTCTAATGTGTAACCATAACATACCGACTCATTAGTTGAACGTCTAATGTGTAAGCATAACATACCGACTCATCCGTTGAACGTCTAATGTGTAACCATAACATACCGACTCATCCGTTGAACGTCTAATGTGTAAGCATAACATACCGACTCATCCGTTGAACGTCTAATGTGTAACCATAACATACCGACTCGGATGTTGAACGTCTAATGTGTAACCCTAACATACGGACTCATCCGTTGAACGTCTAATGTGTAACCCTAACATACGAACTCATCCGTTGAACGTCTAATGTGTAACCATAACATACCGACTCATCCGTTGAACGTCTAATGTGTAACCATAACATACCGACTCATTCGTTGAACGTCCAATGTGTAACCATAACATATCGACTCATCCGTTGAACGTCTAATGTGTAACCATAACATACCGACTCATTCGTTGAACGTCTAATGTGTAAGCATAAGATACCGACTCATCCGTTGAACATCTAATGTGTAACCATAACATACCGACCCATCCGTTGAACGTCTAATGTGTAACCATAACATACCGACTCATCCGTTGAACGTCTAATGTGTAAGCATAACATACTGACTCATCCGTTGAACGTATAATGTGTAACCATAACATACCGACTCGGATGTTGAACGTCTAATGTGTAACCCTAACATACGGACTCATCCGTTGAACGTCTAATGTGTAACCCTAACATACGGACTCATCCGTTGAACGTCTAATGTGTAACCATAACATACCGACTCATCCGTTGAACGTCTAATGTGTAACCATAACATACCGACTCATTCATTCCGGATTATTGTAATACAAGCATAAATTTGATACATATTTATGACTTTTATCAGTAACTTGATTTTGCAGGCAAAGGTAAACGAAAGCCCAATTTGGGCGGCAGGGCAGCGGGCAGGCTGAATACCCGCGACAAGACCCGGAACCTTTCGCTGAAGGCAATCGCAGACGAAAAAGGTCCCGTGTCGATCACTTTTGAGGTGGGTGACAAACAAACCTTAAACCCTCTCGGCCCCCATGCGGCGCATTGGTCTAACTACATTGGGGAGGTCGTTAGGAAGGTGCCGTTTTACTACCCTTCTTGGGAGAAGGTCCCGAAGGAGAAGAAGGCGGGAATCATTTCAGATATTGGGGTCAGTTATCCTTTTATGTTTATTTCATTATCGTGTTCATTTATTTAATTGTGTATATTTATCTAAATTCGCTTATTTATTTATATCATATAAATAAATAAACAAATTTAAATAAATATATAAATTATATCTCTAACTCTGTTTTCGTTTTGTTGTATATGATTGCAGACCCTATTTGACCTAAGGCCGCACATGAACTCCCCCCGCTGGCCCCAGATCTACGAAGGCATAAACTCGCACCTGCAAAAAGCCTACAATACTAACAAGGCTTCTTTCAAGGCCAAACATTGGAAGGTAGACCCCACCACCGGGGATTACGATGCGGAGGCGATTAGGCGGGCACGTCCCGAGGAAATTACAGCGGGTGATTGGGATGAGTACATTAAGTTTTGGAATGATCCCAAGAACATTTCTCGAGCCGCTACAAATTGGCTTAACCGGCAAAAGAGCAAGGTCATATCTAGACAGGGATCCCGGTCGCTGTCTCGCCTTCGAGATAATATGGTAATAAACATTATAATTATTTTACATGCATATATACATACATATATATATATATATATATATATATATATATATATATATATATATATATATATATATATATATATATATATATATATATGTCTGATTATACGCTTTGGTGTGTTGTGATTTGTCGTTTTTAAAATTATTCATCTTATATGCGTGTGTATGTACAGATGCAGGCATCAGAGACTCATGAATACCCGTCACTCATCGACACTTTTTGGCGAACACATACTGTTGATGGGGTATTCCCTAACGATGAGGACCGCCGGATATATGTAAGTTTTGTTTCAAACACACTTTAATGAATTATCGAGAAATAATGTAGCAACCCGACTAATATATTTACTATCTTGTGTTTTTGTCACTACATAGGACGAGATGAAAAACCTTGAGGCCACGGGTCAATACACGGAGGATCAAATCAATGCGTTGGCAAGAGGGGGTAAGCTTCGTGGGCATATTCCTGGTGTGGGTCGCGTATTGCCATCACGGGCCACATCCAGGCCAAGTATGCCCGCCCCCGGCGAGTCGGTCACCAAAGATGTAGGCTTTATCATGAGTCTCCTCAGAAGCGACGACAGATACGCGGATATGTTTAGGGAGTATGACTCGGGTGGTGCTAGCGGGAGTGGTGGGTGTAGTGATGACGAGGAGAATGGCGGTGATGAGGATAACAACGGCGAGAGGTAGTTGTGTATATATTATTAGTATTTTACATTGGTACTAGCTTTAGGTAGTTGTGTTATATATTATTAGTATGCTACATTGGCACTTTAGGTAGTTGTGTTATATATTATTAGGTTCATCTTGGCGCCATTTAAACACTTGTTTCCCTATCTATCAATGCACATATTGACTTTTGAGTCGTGTTTATGTAAAAGTTGTGATCTATTTGTATTGCGTTGATCCGTTATATGGTATTTGTGTTTTGGTACAAGTTGTGGCGAGTCTATACAGGTTTTGGTACAGGTTTATTTGGTAGATTTTTTCCGGAAAAAATCTGGAAATCGCCTGCACTGCAGGCTGCATTAAAAAAAATGCAGACCTTTCCCCGGCGACAGGTCGCCGGGGATAACACACACTAAACGTTGACAAGTCAACGAGAAAACTAGGTTTCCCCAGCGACATGTCGCCGGGGATAGTAGGCTAACTCGTTGACTTGTCAACAAGTAACCATAGTATCCCCAGCGACATGTCGCCGGGGATACTTAATCACTATAATTAGTGTCTTAATCATTTTGCTTAATTCGACTATTCCCCAGCGACATGTCGCTGGGGATAATGTGCCACAGTGGCACTGCTTCTTTGACTTAAATTTGAGTGGGACCCACGTTGTCGCCGGGGATTGTCGCTGGGGATACAATCCCTTACGAGACTTCCCCAGCTAGGATTCCCCAGCGACATGTCGCTGGGGATACCTTTCCCCAGCGACATGTCGCTGGGGAATCCCCCCATATGTCGCTGGGGTAGCCAGTGAATGTTGTAGTGACATATGAAAAACACACAATTCCTCACTACTATAGAAAATTGAATAGAGCCCCCATCTTAGCCCGGTTTAATTAAGAAAAGGGCTCTATGTATATATCCCGCCTCTTTAAAAACTATAGAGCCCTCTTTTACATTAAAAACCCGGCTCCATGTGATAAAGCCCGGTTATCATATTACCAACCGAGAACTACTATTTACATAATTTTGAGCAAAATATTTACATAATTTTGGGCGGTGTTTTTTTTTACCCATTTAACTTTGTTAGGAATTAGAAATTCCAGGTATTAAAGAGTCGGTCACCTCAAGTATATGTAATCGTTAGAAAGCTCGTAGTCATAGTTATTTTAAGTTAAGTAGTATTTAGTTAAGTAACACCGTGGAGGACGGACGGGTCTTTACCCACTGTATGCCTGATTCACAGCCCGTTGTGTGGCGTTTTATGTAAGACTATAAATACTCTCTACCTTGCAAGGTAGAGAGTTGGAGCTTATAATAATATCTTTCACTTTCTCTCACTAAGTTCCATAAACCTCTAACTTTCTCTCTCTAGAATTCCATTTATACGCCACTTTGTGTTATGGTTTGATGTGTATGTGAAAACTAATATCTTACAATTGGTATCAAGAGCCATGGTTAGATCATATCTTGCACATCTTTGGATTTTTAGTGGTTTTTAGGTGGTTTTTTTGAGTTTGAAAAAGTTTAGTGGTTTGTGCATCATTTGGTTGATTTCTTGTGTTAAAGCTTGGATTTTGTTAGTACTTTTATGTTTAGAATCATCATAAGTGTTTAGGTTTTCATTTGGTAAGCTTGAATCATCTTGGTTGAGTTGTTTTTTGATTGAAAAGTGATGTTTATGTGGTTTTTCTTGCTAGCGACTTGATATACGGATCTCTTTCTTCGTAGCGACTTGCTTCACAATTTTGTAGCGAGTTACAGTTTTGGAGCTAGCGACTTAGACCTAGCGATTAACAGTACAAGTAGTGGACTCTCCACTACGGGTAGCGACTTGGTGGTAGCGACTTGGTCTGTAGCGAGTTGCTCTTTAGCGACTTGAATCTTTAGCGACTTGAGTAGCGAATTGCTGCCAAAATTTTGCTAGCGACTTGAGGCTTAGCGAGTTACTACTTAGCGACTTGCATTTGTCTAGCGACTTGGGACTTTAGCGACTTGGGGGTGTAGCGAATTAGGTGTTAGCGACTTGGTGCATTATCTTCTAGCGACTTAGGTGATTGTTTACGGTTTTCTCTTGATTTAGTAAAATCCCGTGAAAGAATCTATTTCCCGGTTTAATCATAGAGTTATAAAATCCCGTATAATCTCTTAACATGTCTACCAACGTTCCTACTATCATCTCCATTGTTGCCGAGGATGTTCAAGCAGCTGGTTCAGATACTCGTCCACCCATGCTTGACAGAACTGACTACGATTCTTGGGCTCAACGAATCAGATTGTACTGCCTTGGAAAGGAAAATGGCGTCAACATTCTCAAATCCATTGATGAAGGACCGTATCGAGTTGAGACGACTAGAGATATACTTGATACTAATGAAGATGGAACTCCTATTTACGGAATGGACATACCTAAAATGTATGATGAGCTTGATGATAAGGAGAAAAAGAGATTCGATGCAGATATCAGGGCTTCTAACATTGTTCTTCAAGGTCTTCCTAAAGACATCTACAAGCTGATCAATCACAACACCGAAGCAAAGGCAGTATGGGATAATGTCAAGATGCTTCTCTCAGGTTCTGAATTAACTATGGAAGACAGAGAATCACAACTCTATGACGAATTTGAACACTTCAAGATGAAACCAGATGAGAGTGTCTATGAATACTATGTGAGATTTCATAAGTTGGTGAATGATATGAGGAACATCAGAATGACTATGCCTAACATTCAGTTGAACTCAAAATTTGTGAACAACATGAATCCCGAATGGCACAAGTTTGTCACCTCTGTGAAGCTCACTAAAGGATTGAAGAATACAAACTATGAGCAACTCTATGCCTTCCTCCTTCAGAATGAGAGACATGCTATGTTTGAAAAAATGATTCTTAATCAGTTTAAAACCAACTAGGGAGAGTCAAGCTCGTCTAATGACTCAACTGCCTTCTACTCAAACATCAGAATCACAACCAAAGCCTCACAAGTCATACCCTTGGGTAATGGTAATCACAAACTCATTCCTGATCCTATGTTCAAACAAGCTGATGCTGATGCACACGTGGGCAACTTCATTAATCAACTAGCTCTTCTGATTAGTCAAAACATGAATTCTCTCCCACAAACCAACAACAACCTCAGAACAGCATCTAACCCACACAATCAAGCTACTGTTAAAGATGGGAGGATCGTGGTGCAACCAGTTCAGGAAAGACAGTATGATCAGGGAAGAGGTGGAGCTGGTAGAGGTTATGTTGGTAATCAGAATCGAGGAAGGAATGGTAATCAAGGTCAAGCTAAGCCGATCAAATGTTATAACTGTGGTGGTGAGGGACACATTGCAAGGAACTACACATCTCCAAAGCGTCCACAGAATGCTGATTACTTCAGAGATAAGATGCTACTTGTATAAGCTCAGGATAATGGTGCTGCTTTGGATGAAGAGGAATTGCTGTTTCTAGCTGAGGGCAATGCCAAGACCTATGATGCAGATGTAGATGAGCAGCCTATTCAGGAGATAGGTCACAATCATCAGAATGCCTTTCAAGTCGCTGATTGTGATGCATACGACTCTGATGTGGATGATGGACCTACTGCACACACAGTTTTTATGGCTAGCATTTCTCCAATGGTTTCTCCCAAGGTCTCTTCTTCACCACAAACTGGCCCATCCAAAGACAAACTCATCTCAGAGGTATTAAAACTATACGATGATGCTGATGTGCAACAGATGCATGACAAAGTACAATCAACTGAAACTATTGAATCAAATGTTGAAAATATGGGTAATATCGATATTGTCCCATATGATCAATATGTGAAACAAAGTGAAAGTGAAGTTGTACCAAGTGATGCATCTTCTGCAGTCAACAATGACTATGTTTTTTATGAATACACTGCATGTGCCCCTGATGATTCTGTAATTTCTGAACTAAATGCCTATAAAGAACGTGTTGCTATTTATGAACAACGT
The DNA here is from genome assembly GCA_019973895.1 of Chrysanthemum seticuspe. NCBI lineage: Eukaryota > Viridiplantae > Streptophyta > Magnoliopsida > Asterales > Asteraceae > Chrysanthemum > Chrysanthemum seticuspe. The sequence goes on from BPTQ01000005.1 coordinate 40,680,805, forward strand.
GCAAAATTTGAGTTGACCACTCGTGAGCAGGAAATGGATGACCAAGTGCGTACAGTCATTAGAAAAAGTAATTTTAGAGAAGAAGTATTGAAACAAGAATTAAATTCCTTGCAAGAAAAGCTTTCTAAAACAGCTAAGCAAAAACAAGAACTTCAAGAAAATGTGAAAATGCTTAAGCAAGAATTTAATGCAAAGGAATCAAAACTCTTGAGAGACTTTTCTAATCTGAAAACTTTGAAAAACAAACTTGAAAACAAGTTGTACATACAAGGAAACACCATTCAGACTGCTCACATGATCACTAAGCATAGAGTTCTAAGCGATAAGCATAGTATTCCCATTATAGATAAACCCAACCCTGAGTACGGAAAGATAGCAAAAGCAGCTCAAAGTGTGATCTATGATGGCAATGAGATTTTTAAACCTAGACAAAAACCTAGTTTCGTTGAGTGCACTGAGGATGATAAGAAATTAGATGAAATCACTAGGGAGAAGATGAATAAGAAACTAAATGATCCTAAATGCAAAGAGAAAAAAGTTATTATCACTCCCCATGACTACAAGGAGGAAAACTGGATTTCCTTGAACAAGTTTAAGCCTCAGACATTGTTGACTCCCGAACAAGTCTTCTGAAAAATGGATTTAGATAAGCAGAAAGCTGAAAATATTGTTGAAACAAACCCTCCCCTTTGGAAAATGCCTAGAGCGACTGTGTATCCTCCTAATACACCAATGCATCTTGTTCCGAGAACAATTGCCACTAAAAGCAAGACCTTAATTAGCCAATATGTTATATTTCAACTATTTGTTGATTTTGAGAAAACTTGCAAGAAAAGGATCACACCCACTGGTATAACTGAAGGAGAAAGGGGTTTTGAACAAATGAAAGAATGTTATTTAACTGAGGTCATGCCTTTCTTTAAACTTTGATAACGCTACACGCGTCGTTCGGGGTCAAGGAAACTTCCTTTTCTTCGAGCAAGTTTTATAACACCCTAGGCAGTGAACCTAATCGTTGTAGTGTAGTAATTAGGGTAAGCCACGGGTATTGATATCGTTCTCTAGGGGAATAGGAATGCTAGTGAGAAGTTACTACGCTAAGGTTGAGGTTGAGGAAGATTAATTTTTTATCTTTTTATGTTTTTTAGAAAATGAAAAGGTACGAATCTCGGGTATTGGATTTGGGGGGTTGGTATTGCTACCGATTACTCTACTATTATCTAATTATCTAAGCTAAGGTTGTGATAGTCTATGTCTAATTGATGTGTACTCGTATGATAGTTTAAAGATGTGTTTACTTAGGTTTTACTACTCCTTAATTATCTCCTATTGATGGTTGATTTGTCACGTCCTTATTCCTAGTTGCGTTGTGATTCTAAGGCTATAGGGCGTGCTTGTTTCCCTAACTCTTTGAATTTACCAAAGGGTCTTGTTTACAAATCCTCTAGTGATTTATAGACGCCTACTCTACGGTTGTCCTTGAATACTTTATCCTACAATTACCTAGATAATTATATTCTAAAGTTCACAAAGAAAAGTCAAGCATTAAGTACACAACGAATAATCTAGCGCACTCTAGATCATTAGTCAACTAAGATAAGTATCAACCAATCAATATTCAATAATTAAGTTTCATATTCCCTAAGCAAACACACAAATAATCTAGCCGGACATGGAGAACATGCAAGCATACACACAAATAATCAAAGACATAATTAGATTAATGAAGTAAATACTTATCTTGATGTATAATAGGGTTTAGAACCCTAAAATACTGCACAAGAAAGCCTTGGTTCGGTTTTAGGTTTTTACTCCAAAAGACTACACACAAAAACTGAAAAATTCGGATTCTATATATAAGATTACATCTGCGACGGCGTCACCTTATGTTTTGTGACGCCGTCGTGTCGCCGTCATTAGGGTTTCGTCTTGGCCACGTAAACCTTGCGACGGCGTCACCTTATGACTGTGACGCCGTCCCCTTCAGCTCTGACGCCGTCTTGGCTGCATCTAGGCCGTCTGAGTAACGACGGCCTACTCCTTTAGAACCTGACGTCGTCCCTTGAAAACATGCAATTTATCTTCTGAGCCGTCGCAAAATTCCTTCCCGACGGCGTCGCAGATATGCAGTGACGCCGTCGCCTTGTGTTTCAGCAGCTTTGAGTGTCTCGATTCTGACTTTGGCCATTTTCTTCGTATATTCGCGCCTTTTCGTCCAAATAAGCATCATTCCAGCATTTTGCCTTCAAGAGACCTAAAAAGTGAAAAGGAACGATATTAAGCAATAACGGATACAAAAGTGATCGAATAAGGGCTTAAATGACCCCTCAAAAAGGTACCTTTTAAAACCTTATCAAATATCCCTACACTTGGTATTTGCTTGTCCTCAAGCAAATGTGCTTTTAGCCAATTAATTTATAAGTTAGGGGTCATGAAGCATCCATTCAAAACGGTCCACAACACATATAAGCCCCGCAAAAGTCATAACAAGCACGGAAATTACATACTAGCACCTCACATGGGGTGTTTGGATACTCACATCTCTCTCGGGTGTATATATGAAATATAACAAATCGGAAATGGAAGATAAACACTCATTAACCGGTCCTAGTACATAGATTACCATAGGCTTGAGAATAGATCAAACCTCCGTCGCTTTGGCGTAAGCACCTAGGAAAGACTATCAAAGAGGTCTTTTAAAGGGTTGTAATGTTAGGCTTACGGTAGGGAAATGAAGGGTTTGGTGGGATAGGCTATTTAGTGGTGGATAGTCAAAAATCTCTATGTTGCAAGTATACGAAGAATGACGTTGCTAAGCCAAGACTCGACACTCTAAAACTCTAGGCAACGAAAATAAACAAACATAATTTAAAAGATAGATGTAGGATGGTAGCCCGTATGGTTTTTTTTTTTTTTTTTTTTTTTTTTTTTTTTTTTTTTCACTCTCTTTTTTTTTTTTTTTTCTTTTTTTCCTTTTTCTATTTTTTTTTTTCGATTTTTTTTTTTTTTTTTTTTTTTTTTTTTGCATACACTTTTACTCTACCATCCTCTACGGTACATCAAAATGATAGGGATTTATAGACACATCCCTACACTTGAGTTTTTATTACTCTAACACTAATTTGACCTGAATTGAAAAGATCAAAACACTTGGAGTACATTATTATGCAAACAAAGGGAATTTGAGTTTAACGTTCTCTTCCCTATGTTTCATAAACTTTAACTTTTCCCATGAATCCCAATCATCCCAAAACTGTATACAAAGGATATGACTCGACTTAGCAACTCATGCAAGCAACCAGATAATTGAACTAAGGGTTTTGGGTGATAACATAAATTTGCACTAAAAGTGAGTGCAATAAAGGTAGGCTAAGGCGATTTGGGTGTATATTTGGGGGTGGGGTGTAAACAATGCTCTTCATTGATATTCCGGAAAAACCGAAACATCACGAGAACCGCGAAAAGGATAGGCTCTGAGGGGTTAACTAGGGGTATCGTGTACTAAAGATGAGTACAGCGCAAAGGGTGTGGGGGAATTACTCAACCGATATGGAAGAAGTAATTATATTACAGGTATTAAACAAGGGTTTATCCTAATGCCTCTTATCATTTAGTTATTCCTAACTACACAAGTGTAGTCTCACTAGCGATCTCGGAATGCATCACAAAACAAGTTCTAGAATCTAATATACTACCGGTTCACACTCTAAGCATTAAAGATGAATGCTTTAATTCCTACTAATCTAAGGGTGATCCTCACATTTTGGGTGGAATTTAGGTGGTAAAGGGTTTTTTGTGCTAGTCATGCAACTTCCTATCCATGAGACGCTTTTGTTAAGACTAATGGCCCACTCCTATACGTCATGAAAGAAATTTTAAATTTGGCTAAAATTACCCTAACCTACATTTTCTCATGGTTTATTACACAAATACACTTGGACAAAGCAAATAGTCAAGGATAAGCATAGTTTCAAAGTTCCCGTTTTATTTTCCCTCCCTACACTTAAACTGAACATTGTCCCCAATGTTCCCCGAAAGTATCAAAGTTATGATAATAGAAGGTAATTAAAAACGAAAGAAACTAATACTCCCCTGATTAGCTCGGTAGGATCCGTAAAAAGTGGTGGTTAAATCTTTTCCAAGAAGAGTTTTTTTGCGTGAAAGGCTCCTTCCAAACTTGTGTAACTTTTTCTTGACAAACTAAACCTGCACACTAGAAGAAAACAAACGAAACCTTCGCGTAAAATCGGCGGTAATAATATACATAAGACTCGATTTAAACTAGGATATAATGCTTGTGGAATGGATGTTTACAGAATTTGTTTTGAAAGTTAAGATCTGGAAAATTCCAAAATTTTACAAGTAGCTCAGAAAACGAGAAAAAATAAGCTGATGTTTTTATTCCTTCCTGACGCCGTCAGGTTGCAATCCTGACGCCGTCAGGTTATCCTGACAAAAACTGGTCTGCGATTTTCTGGAAAAAATTCTGAAAAATTTACATCTTTAGAATCTGGAAAAACTTCTGCAAAAACATCCATTATGACTCGATACAAGCATTTGACTCGAACAAACAAACATATATATCTTTTAGTTAATTGTTATTCTCATGTTTACGTTTCTTATGAAAACGTGTGTAATCCTCCCTACACTTATCCTTTATGTAAAATACCTTTATATGTAATTAAGACGAGGTTAAAAACAAAATAAAGCATTTTTACAAATTCAAACATGAGGACAAACAATTAATAAAAGATATATGACACTAACAAGCAAACAATTAAGCATGGGTTGCCTCCCACGAAGCGCTTTTCTTTATTTAAGAGTCTTGTAGCTAGACTCGTAGTCCTACTCCTACGTTTTTGCATCACCGCCCTCTTCTTCTAAAACAATGTCCTCATCGTTCATCATTTCAATATTATCCAATTGATAATGCTTCACCCGTTGTCCATTAACAGTGAATTCTCTTCCCTCATGGTCTAGTAACACCACCGCCCCATTGCTCATCTGCTTTCTTACTGAAAAGGGCCCATACCATCTGGATTTGAGTTTTCCCGGAAATAATCTTAGTCTTGAGTTATACAAGAGCACCTTATCTCCTTCCAAAAACTCTTTAGGATTCTTTATTCGTTGATCATGCCATTTTTTTGCTCTTTCTTTGTAGGTGATTGATGATTCGTATGCTTCCAGCCTCAGTTCATCCAATTCTTGGAGTTGTAAAAACCGATTTGACCCTGCTTCAGAATAATCCATATTGCAGGCCTTAATTGCCCAATATGCTTTTTGCTCCAGTTCGATGGGGAGGTGGCATGCCTTTCCGTAAACCAAGCGAAAAGGGGTTGTTCCAATAGGTGTTTTGTAAGCAGTTCTGAATGCCCAGAGTGCCTCATCTAGCTTGAATGCCCAGTCTTTCCTATTCTGGTGGACCGTCTTTTCAAGTATTCGTTTTAATGCCCTATTTGTGTTTTCTACTTGCCCATTTGTCTGAGGGTGATATGCAGTAGAAAACCTATGTGGGACGCCATACTTCTTCATCACCTTTTCCATTTGAGCATTGCAAAAGTGAGTCCCTCTATCACTGATCAATGCTTTGGGAATACCGAATCGCGCAAAGAGTTTTTTTAGAAAGTGGATAACTACCCTCGCATCATTAGTTCTAAGGGCTTGAGCCTCTACCCATTTGAATACATAGTCGATAGCCACGAGAATGTATTCATTTCCTCCAGAAGATGGAAAAGGTCCCATGAAGTCTATTCCCCAAACGTCAAATATTTCGCAGACTTGGATATAGTTCTGAGGTGACTCATCCCGTCGCGAGATATTTCCTGATCGTTGGCATGCATCACACGTTTGAACTAATTTCTTAACATCTCGAAAAATAGTAGGCCAATAGAATCCGGCATCAAAAACCTTTCGTGCCGTGACATTCACACCATGATGTCCTCCAGATGGTCCTGCATGACATTCTTTCAGAACTCGATCAATCTCTTTACCGGCCACGCAACGTCGAATGATTTGGTCGGGACATATGCGGAAGAGGAAGGGTTCATCCCAGAAGTAATGTTTTAATGTAGTGAAGAACTTTTTTTTATCTTGCTTGGTCATGTAATTCGGCAAAACCCTACTGGAAAGGTAGTTGGCATAATCCGCATACCATGGCTCAATCTCCTTAATGGCCATCAGCCGTTCCTCGGGAAAAAAATCGCGAATCTCGGTGCAGTCTAATTCATCTCTATCAGGGTTTTCCAAGCGTGATAGATGATCAGCAGCGAGATTTTCAGCTCCCTTTTTATCCCGAATTTCAATGTCGAATTCTTGAAGTAATAAGATCCACCTAATGAGCCGGGGTTTAGCATCTTGTTTTGAGAACAAGTAGCGTAAGGCGGAGTGATCTGTGAAAACGACAGTCTTAGAAAGGACGAGATATTGCCTGAACTTGTCGAAGGCAAAAACAACGGCAAGAAGTTCTTTCTCAGTGGTCGTATAATTCTCTTGTGCTACATTCATGGTTTTGCTAGCATAGTAGATTGGTTGAAAATGCTTCTCCTTCCTTTGGCCTAGCACAGCTCCGACAGCATAATCACTAGCGTCACACATGATTTCGAATGGCTGAGACCAATCAGGGGTGACCATTATAGGTGCTTGAGTGAGATCTTTCTTTAGTCGGTTAAATGCTTCTTTGCATTCTCCAGAAAAATCAAAAGGGGCATCCTTAACAAGAAGCTGTGTCATTGGCCGGGCAATTTTTGAGAAGTCTTTAATAAACCTTCGATAAAAACCTGCGTGACCAAGAAAGCTGCGAATGGCTTTTACGGTAGTAGGATAGGGGAGTTTGGAAATCGCTTCAATTTTTGCCCTATCGACCTCAATTCCACTCCCAGAGACTTTATGTCCTAAAACAATTCCTTCTTTTACCATGAAATGACATTTCTCCCAATTCAAGACCAAATTGGTTTCCTCGCACCGTTTCAACATCTTTCTAAGGTTGGAAAGACAGATGTCGAATGAATTCCCAAATACCGAGAAATCGTCCATGAAGACTTCCATGCTGTCCTCAATCAGTTCGTGGAAAATGGCCATCATACATCGCTGAAAGGTAGCGGGTGCGTTACATAACCCGAAGGGCATTTGCTTGTAGGCAAACGTCCCGTAAGGACATGTAAATGTAGTTTTTTCCTGATCTTCAGGGGCAATGGGAATTTGGAAGTATCCTGAAAAGCCATCAAGGAAACAATAGTATTCATGCCCGGCTAACCTTTCGAGCATTTGGTCGATGAATGGTAGGGGAAAATGATCTTTTCGAGTAGCATCATTCAACTTTCTGTAGTCAATACAGACACGCCATCCAGTAACTGTTCTTTGCGGCACCAACTCGCCCTTCTCATTTTTTACAACCGTCATTCCTCCCTTTTTTGGAACCACTTGGACCGGGCTGACCCATGGGCTATCTGATATGGGGTAGATGAGACCTGCGTCTAGAAGCTTAATGACCTCTTTTTTCACTACTTCCTTGATGTTAGGGTTTACCCGTCTTTGTGGCTGAACGGTTGGTTTGTAATTTTCCTCCATGAGGATTTTGTGAGTACAGAATGTAGAATCAATTCCCTTGATGTCGGCAACACTCCATGCAATCACCCCTTTGTATTCTTTTAAGACTTTTAAGAGCTTCTCTTTCTGACTAGTGGTTAGCGAAGAGCTTATGATGACAGGAAGTTGGTCTTCTCCTTGAAGGAAGGCGTATTCCAGGTGACTCGGGAGATCTTTTAGTTCCAGGGTAGGGGGCTCTTTGATTGATGGTTTTAGCTTGTTTTCCTGTTTCTGAAGCTCAATAGGTTCAATTTCATCCTGATGCGGATAAAAAGAAACAGCTCCGACCATTTCCATTTCTTGGTTGTCGTATATTTCGTTGTTATCATTATTCATGAATTCGTTTAATAGATGCTCATCAATGCAGCCATCTATGTCATCAACAAATTCATCAACTTCCTCAACTAAATATACCGGATGACCGCAGGAGGAGGAATGCCTCATAGAATCCTTAATGTCAAAGGTTAAGCTTTCTGACCCCACTCGTAAAGTGAGTTTACCATCATGAACATCAATGATGGCACGAGCTGTAGCTAAGAAAGGTCTGCCAAGGATTATTGGGACAGAGTTATCTTCCTCCATTTCTAAAATTACGAAATCGACTGGGAACTTGAATTCTCCTACCCTTACGAGAACATTCTCACAAACTCCAATGGGATATTTGATTGATCGATCAGCCAATTGGATACTCATCCTAGTGGGTTTCAGTCCTGGATATCCGAGTTTAAGAAACATGGAGTGAGGCATTAGATTAATGCTTGCCCCAAGATCAGCTAAGGCGTTTTTCATCGAAAGTGCCCCTATAGAGCAAGGAATGGTAAAGCTGCCCGGATCTTCCTTCTTCTTGGGCAGGCTTTTCTGGATGATAGCCGAACATTCTTCTCCTAATGATATCAACCCTTCAAGCTTCTTCCGATTAGATATCAATTTCTTGAAGTATTTACTATGTTTAGGGATGTGATAAAATACATCGAGGAGTGGTATGCTGACGGATGTTTGTTTCAAATAAGACAATATTCTTTCATTGTCTTCTTCAGCCTTTTGGTTTTTTAGACGAGAGGGATAGGGAATTCGAGCGAGAGTTGGTCGTTGGGCTGGTGCTGGTGTTTGCGGCGGAGGATCATGAGGAGTTGAAAGTGGTTCAGGAATTGTCTCATTTCCTAACACGGGTCCTTGTGTAGTGGGGGTCTGGTTAGGATGTGGGGGGTCCTTGGTAGTGGTTCCTGACCGAGTGGTGATTGCGCAAGTGGGATCGTGAGGGGCTGGGCCAGATCCACCTATTCTTTCGTGAAGGTTGGTGAATTGACTTTCTAATTCAGCTTGCTGCTCTCGGATAAACTCCCCAAGTCCTTTTAAGAGTGTGTTCCCTTCCATGGTAAACTGCCCGAGTTCTTCTTCAAAGAGGTCACGGGTGGAGTATTCAGATCCTTCCCTTCCTTCAGTTTTCCATTCTAGATTGCCCCAAGGATCACATTCATCGTTTTGATAGAACGCGAGGAGTGAGGGGTCATCATAGATGTCATGACTAGAAAGAAGTACGCTCTCTTGGAGGGCGTCATCGCATTCATCGCTCTCGTGTGGCGCTCCACAAACGTCACATATGAGGTATGGGTTAATTAGCCTTTTTGGTTCAGGCGATCCATTGAGATAAGCTAACTTCTTTTGTGCTTTCTCGATCCGATCATCGAAGGATAGCTCTTTACTTGAGAAAGTAGAGATGCTTAACGCATTCGTTGGTTTGTCCCAATGGCTGTCCTGGTATTGAATGTATTCCTCAATTTGGTTCCACCCTTCTTCCGCAGTGAGGTTCACTATTCTTCGGCCAGTAGAGAAATCAATCCCTTTTTGATCCTTCCGGGAGACATTGTCGTAAAAGATTTGAACAAGCAACCAGAGGTCGATACCGTGGTGTGGGGCTTGCTGAATAAGATCTTTATAACGACTCCAAGAGTCGGTGATAGATTCTTCATCTGTTTGATGGAAGTGCAGAATTTTGCTCCTAACTGCTGCAACTCTTCCAGGGGGAAAGAACTTTTTTGTGAACTTGGTTGAGAGTTGTTCCCATGTGAAAATAGACCTTGGAGGGAGCTTATCGAACCATTCCTTGGCTTGCCCTTGAAGAGAAAATGGGAAGAACCGGAGTCTAGATGTCTCCTTAGATGCTCCGTCGGTATAGATAGCATCAACGATTTTTAAAAACTGTTTGACATGGTGGATTGGGTTTTCGCTGTGGGATCCGTGGAATTGACATGCCTTTTGGATTAACCAAATGTCAGACGCATGCAATATCTCATTGACCTGTTCCGAAGGATAGACAATGGCACTGGTGAAACCAGATGCAGAGGGGGAAGAGTATTCCCCGAGGGTTTTCGCTTTAGGAGGATTTGTGGATCCGTTGGCTGGAGTGGCAGGAACTTCCTCGCCATTTTGACTCCGATCGTCAACGACGGTGGTTTCAGGGGATTGTGGGGAATGAGGTGACTCTTCATCAGACGTGACTTCATCAAAATTGATGGAAGTACCTTGATGTTCTGAATTGCGGAGGGCATTTCTTCGCTTGTTAAGTTCTCTTTCTGGTTCTGCAAATGGTTCAAAAAGAGTTTTGGTGGAACTGCGGGTTCTAAGTTGCTTAAGGGGGTTGGTATGAAGACGTGGTTGTTGGTTATCATTTTCCATGGTGAAAAGTGATGGGTGTTACGAACAAAGGTCACGAAGAAGGGGGATAGACTAAGAGAAAGCTAAAAAAATGAGAAAAATTTACTTGATAGGAATCAAGCAAAGAAACCTAAACGAGGTGGACTACTAACTAGCTATTCTATTCCCCGGCAGCGGCGCCAAAAACTTGATAACGCTACACGCGTCGTTCGGGGTCAAGGAAACTTCCTTTTCTTCGAGCAAGTTTTATAACACCCTAGGCAGTGAACCTAATCGTTGTAGTGTAGTAATTAGGGTAAGCCACGGGTATTGATATCGTTCTCTAGGGGAATAGGAATGCTAGTGAGAAGTTACTACGCTAAGGTTGAGGTTGAGGAAGATTAATTTTTTATCTTTTTATGTTTTTTAGAAAATGAAAAGGTACGAATCTCGGGTATTGGATTTGGGGGGTTGGTATTGCTACCGATTACTCTACTATTATCTAATTATCTAAGCTAAGGTTGTGATAGTCTATGTCTAATTGATGTGTACTCGTATGATAGTTTAAAGATGTGTTTACTTAGGTTTTACTACTCCTTAATTATCTCCTATTGATGGTTGATTTGTCACGTCCTTATTCCTAGTTGCGTTGTGATTCTAAGGCTATAGGGCGTGCTTGTTTCCCTAACTCTTTGAATTTACCAAAGGGTCTTGTTTACAAATCCTCTAGTGATTTATAGACGCCTACTCTACGGTTGTCCTTGAATACTTTATCCTACAATTACCTAGATAATTATATTCTAAAGTTCACAAAGAAAAGTCAAGCATTAAGTACACAACGAATAATCTAGCGCACTCTAGATCATTAGTCAACTAAGATAAGTATCAACCAATCAATATTCAATAATTAAGTTTCATATTCCCTAAGCAAACACACAAATAATCTAGCCGGACATGGAGAACATGCAAGCATACACACAAATAATCAAAGACATAATTAGATTAATGAAGTAAATACTTATCTTGATGTATAATAGGGTTTAGAACCCTAAAATACTGCACAAGAAAGCCTTGGTTCGGTTTTAGGTTTTTACTCCAAAAGACTACACACAAAAACTGAAAAATTCGGATTCTATATATAAGATTACATCTGCGACGGCGTCACCTTATGTTTTGTGACGCCGTCGTGTCGCCGTCATTAGGGTTTCGTCTTGGCCACGTAAACCTTGCGACGGCGTCACCTTATGACTGTGACGCCGTCCCCTTCAGCTCTGACGCCGTCTTGGCTGCATCTAGGCCGTCTGAGTAACGACGGCCTACTCCTTTAGAACCTGACGTCGTCCCTTGAAAACATGCAATTTATCTTCTGAGCCGTCGCAAAATTCCTTCCCGACGGCGTCGCAGATATGCAGTGACGCCGTCGCCTTGTGTTTCAGCAGCTTTGAGTGTCTCGATTCTGACTTTGGCCATTTTCTTCGTATATTCGCGCCTTTTCGTCCAAATAAGCATCATTCCAGTATTTTGCCTTCAAGAGACCTAAAAAGTGAAAAGGAACGATATTAAGCAATAACGGATACAAAAGTGATCGAATAAGGGCTTAAATGACCCCTCAAAAAGGTACCTTTTAAAACCTTATCAAACTTCTAAAAGATCACTTTGAGAGTCTTAAAAAGGGGATAGAAACTGATATTAAGGGAATGGAAAAGGAATTTGATGCAATGATAGTTGAAGTTAGTGACTATGAGTGTGCACTAAAATATAATGAGATTGAGAGGAAGAACTTGCATACATTAAATGAGACTCTTATCACTGAATGTGTTGCTCAAGATATGTTTTTCACTGCTTCAAATTTCTCTATTAATGCTTCCCAATTTCATGAACTATCTGTTGCCCTGAAAGTCTCCCATGATCGTGTCATTGAGCTTGAAAAAACTAATTCTAAACTAAACGAGAAAATTGAACTGGATGATCACGACAATTTGGTTAAACATTTTTCTAAACTAGAAGTTGAGCATTTTAATTTACAACTAAAATATCAACATCTTAAAGAAAATGTCAAAACTTCAAATATCAAGACATCCTCAGATGCTCCAGAGTTTGATGCAGTTTTTCAAATTAACAAATGTGATGAACATATTCAAGCTCATTGCAACACGATCAGAAAGTTGAAAGCCCAAATCTCTCAATTAAAGGGTCAAACGAACAATATGACAGGCTCCCAAATGCCTCCTCCTTTAGACTCTCAGATTTCTCAAACGTTTCATCTTCAAAACCTAGTAAATGCATTACAAAAAGAAAATGAAAGTTTTCTAGAAGAAAATGAAAAGGTTAAACGCCATTTCAATGAGTTATTTGAATCAATAAAGGTCACTCGTAACAAAAATAACGAACAAATAGCTTCATTGCAAAAGGAAATTGAGAATCTGAAGAGTCAGGTAAAAGGGAAAATGCCTATGACCAATGAGGAGAATGGTGTATCAAAGGTTCACTCTTGTAATAAATATGCTTTGTCTGTGAAATATGTCCCTCCTCATCTCAGGAACAACAAACTTGTTGTTCAAACATACTTCTCATCCCTTAAGGATTGCCTAGAATGTCTGCGTGAGATTGTTGAAGAGGATAAGTTAGAGAAACCTCATGATAATGCAATTGGACATGCATGCTTATATGCCAAACGATCTCAAGAAATCTTAGAATGCTTGATCACAATATGCCCAAAGTCATTAGGTGAGAGAGTTAATCCTTTGATTCCATGCTCAATGCCTAATGCCAAGTATGATATTCATTCGATTCCCAATGTTTTAAATGTGAACCGTAGTGTGCCTTTAAGTAGTTCAGATTCCAGATCTGTCAATGCTAAGAAAGAGAACTCAAGTGTGCCTTCTAGGAGTACAAATCTCAGTACTTCTAGTTTTAAGAAAGTGAACCTTAGTGTGCCTGCATGTATTTCAGATCCCAGCACATCTAAACAGGTGATGCAAAGAGTAGTTAAACCAACTAATGTTCCCATTCCCTCTACAGGAGTAATCAGTGACATTAAAGGGAGCAGTTCAAAGTCTCAAGACAATACAAGGAATGAAGGACCTCGCAAGCTAAGATTGTGCACTGGAAAAGAGTAGAAGAACAATCTAGGAACTTTAAGTTTGAACCGAATAAAACGAATCGTGTTGATTCTAGTATTAGCCATAGGCGTACTGTAATTAATTCGAATTCTGATACTATTTGCAAACCTTGTATTGATGTCTGCTTGAATCCTGTTTCTAATCATGAATGTGGTGTTAATGTTCTGCCTAATGATGTTAATTGTCCAGTTAATATTGTTAATGCTAAAATTCATGCTAAGAAGGCAAAAACTAAAGAAAATTAGAAAACAGTGGAAACCCACAGGAAGAACATTCAGTAAAATAGGCTATTATTGGATACCTGTTGGTCATAAGACTAATCAGATAATGCCCACTAGAAAATGGATGCCTACTGGTAGAACTATTCCCTTAAGAAGTGAGCACACTGTGAACAGGGCTAATACAGACACTAGTACTGCATCTATTCACAATGATTCCATTGCCTCATTTTCTGATATGAATGCTTCTATTTCTGATGTGGGTGTTCCAACCATTGTTACTAACCAAATGGAACCCATTCTTGCATGGGGATCCCAATTATCCAGTTATCCATTCTTGTCTGTGTTCAACTGCAGATCGTTCAAATCGTTCTGTGGTACCTGGACTCAGGCTGTTCCAAGCATATGACTGGCGACCGGTCACGGCTCATGAACTTCGTGAGCAAATTCATCGGGACTGTTAGATTCGGGAATGATCATTTTGGTGCTATTATGGGTTATGGAGACTATGTTGTTGGCAAAAGTGTTATCTCCAGAGTTTACTATGTAGAAGGTCTTGGTCACAACTTGTTCTCTGTTGGTCAATTCTGCGATTCGGATCTAGAAGTAGCCTTCAGAAAACATACCTGCTTCGTTAGAGAACTTGATGGTAAGGAACTTTTAAGAGGCTCACGTGGTTCAAATCTATACACCATCTCCATCGAAGATATGATGAAGTCTTCTCCAATTTGCTTGCTGTCAATGGCTTCTAAAACAAAGTCATGGTTATGGCATCGTCGTCTCAATCACCTGAACTTCGGCACCATAAATGATCTCACCAGAAAGGACTTAGTTGTAGGTTTACCTAGACTCAAGTACGAAAAGTGTCATCTTTGTTCAGCATGTCAATTGGGAAAAAGCAAGAAGTATGCCCATAAACCCAAACCTACTAACTCTGTCACAGAAGTTCTTCATATGATTCATATGGATTTATGTGGACCAATGAGGGTGCAGAATATCTTTGGGAAGAAATATGTGTTAGTTGTGGTTGATGATTACTCTAGATTCACCTGGGTCAAGTTCTTAAGGACAAAGGATGAAACTCCTGATATCATCATCAAACTCATCAAACAGCTGCAGGTTCGACTTAACAAAACCGTCAGAATTATCAGAACAGACAATGGAACTGAGTTTGTCAACAAACAACTTAGTGAATTCTATGAAAGCGTTGGAATCAGCCATCAAAGAAGTGTTCCACGAACTCCTCAACAGAACGGTGTAGTTGAAAGACGAAATCGAACTCTTGTTGAAGCCGCTAGAACAATGCTGATTCACTCAAAGGTTCCAATGTTTCTCTGGGCTGAAGCAATTGCCACTGCATGCTACACACAAAATCGTTCCCTGATTCACACTGTTCATGGAAAAACTCCATATGAACTTGTCCACAACAGAAAACCTAATCTCTCTTTCCTTCGTGTGTTTGGTGCACTGTGTTATCCAACTAATGAGGGTCAAGACTTAGACAAACTTAGGGCTAAAGCTGACATTGGAGTATTTGTAGGATATGCACCAAACAAAAAGGGATACCGAATCTACAACAAAAGAACCCGAAATATCATGGAAACAATTCACGTTACGTTTGATGAGCTGACCGGTCAAATGGCTCCTGGACACTCCAGTTCAGGACCTGCACTTCAAAACAGTCCCATTGGTTCATCCCTTGTTCCAAACTCCTCTCAAGAAACTTCATATGTACCTCCATCTGAAGATGATTTAAAGAAATTGTTTGATCCTATGTTTGATGAAATTTATGATCCAAGTACTAATGAGGTGTTGATCCCTACAACAGAGGCTGCTCATATTCCTGTGAATGAAGTCAATCCCTCAGTCTCAATATCTTTAAGTCAATAAGCGCCTACTGCTGATCTTTCCGTCTCATCAACAAATCATCATTCTTCAAATGTACATCATGGAAATGTTTCTGGCATCAATGATGAAGTTAATCCCTTTGCTACTCCTGAAGATGCTCCATTTGAAAACATATTTGCTCCTGAATCTTCATCAGAACCATCTTCTTCAGGAGACATCGACTCTGCTACTTCAGTTCCTCAAGTACTGCCACATAAACACCTTAGAAAATGGACTCACGATCATCCACTAGATAACATCATTGGAAATCCCTCTCGTCCTGTTTCAACACGGAAACAACTTGCAACCGATGCCTTATGGTGCTTCTTCAACTCCGTACTATCTAAGATCGAACCAAAAGATGTTAAAACCGCCATGAATGAAGATAGCTGGTTCAATGCCATGCAAGATGAAATTCATGTGTTTGATCGACTTGATGTATGGGAGTTAGTACCTGCTCCAGACTGTGCTATGATTATTGCTCTTAAATGGATCTTCAAAGTGAAACTTGATGAGCATGGTGATGTGTTGAAGAACAAGGCTTGATTAGTTGCTAAAGGATACCGTCAAGAGGAGGGTATTGACTTTGAAGAATCTTTTGCTCCAGTTGCTCGAATCGAGGCAATCATAATCTTTCTGGCTAATGCTGCTAGTAAGAACATGGTAGTCTATCAGATGGATGTGAAGACGGCATTTCTGAACGGAGATCTTAAAGAAGTCGTCTACGTCAGCCAACCTGAAGGATTTGTGAATCAAGAGCATCCTACTCACGTTTATCATTTGAAGAAGGCTCTTTACGGTTTAAAGCAAGCTCCAAGGGCATGGTATGATACACTGTCAAAGTTTCTTCTATCTACCGGATTTAGCAAAGGAGCAGTTGATCCAACATTGTTCACCAGGAAGTCAGGCAAACATTTAATTCATCTTCAAATTTATGTTGATGATATCATCTTTGCCTCGACTGACCCCAATGAGTGTGACCGTTTTTCTAATGAAATGAGTTCAAAATTTCAAATGTCAATGATGGGACAAATGTCATTTTTCTTGGGATTACAAATTTCACAAAGTCCCGGAGGCATTTTCATAAATCAATCTAAATATGCAACAGAGATCTTAAAGAAATTTGGATTTGATTCAAGTGACCCTGTCGACACCCCCATGATTGATCGAACCAAACTAGATGAGGACCACTCAGGGATCATGATTGACCAAACAAAATATCGTAGTATGATTGGATCCCTGATGTACCTCACTGCTAGTAGACCAGACATCTTGTTCAGTTTTTGCATGTGTGCTAGATACCAGGCTAAGCCTACTAAAAAGCACCTTGAAGCGGTTAAACGGCTCTTTCGGTATCTCCAAGGAACCATCAATATGGGTCTTTGGTACTCGAAGGACACCGGTATGTCACTAACAGCCTATGCAGATGCTGATCATGCAGGGTGTCAAGATACTCGTCGAAGTACATCTGGAGGTGCTCAGTTTTTGGGTGATAAGCTTGTGAGCTGGTCCTCAAAGAAGCAAATGAGTACTTCTATTTCCTCTACAGAGGCTGAATACATAGCCATGTCATCCTGTTGTGCTCAAATCTTATGGATGAGATCTCAATTATCTGACTATGGCTTTGAATTCAACAAAATCCCTCTGTACTGTGATAATAAAAGTGCTATTGCTCTCTCATGCAACAATGTTCAACACTCAAGAGCAAAGCATATCGACATTCGACATCATTTCATCAGGGAACAAGTGGAAAAAGGTGTGGTGGAACTCTATTTTGTGAGGTCTGAATATCAGTTAGCAGACATCTTCACCAAAGCTCTTCCAAGAGAACGTTTTGAGTTTATTCTTCCACGTCTTGGCTTGAAAAGCCTTCAACCAGAAACTCTCAAACGTCTTCAGGAGGAAGACGAGGAGTAAAGGTCTATCTTCATCTATCTCCTGTATATATCTATTCGAAAATCAAATAGAAAAATATAAAACTTTCAAAATCCATAAAAATTTGAAAAATTCGAAAAATCTTCAAAAAATATTGTCATTTTGTCTTGTTTCTCTCGATTCGATAATATCTACGGTCTTGATGTTGTCATTCAAAGAATGACACGGGTCTTTAGATGTTGTTCGAATCTTTAAAATATATATATATATATATATATATATATATATATATATATATATATATATATATATATATATATATATATATATATATATATATATATATATATATATATATATATATATATATATATAATAGTAAAATTATGTTCTTTTTAATTTTTTTTAATAAAAAACGTTTTTTTTAGTTCCTAAATTTTAGGAAACTTTTTTTTTTTTTTTTTTTTTTTTTTGAAATTATTTTTATTTTCAGTATGTATGATTTCAAAAGTGAGGTGCATATGTGTTTTTTTTCTTTTCATATAATGTAAACTTACATATATTTTTAGTGTTCAATTGCTTAAACCTTTAATGTGTTTTGGTAACAAATATTTTAAAAATGTGTTGATATAATAAAATACATGTGCAAATACGGTATATAAACATTAACATCATGATGAGTGTCTAAATACTCATCATTTTTGTACAATCTAGACTGCAAAAACATCTGAAAACACTCAAAAATGCATCAAAATGATGAAAATATCACAAATCAGTGTTTTATGTGTTTCAAATGCAAAAATATCAAAATCAGATGAAAAACGTATGAAATTTGCAAAATTGGCAGTTTTAGTCCTCCAAGTTTCAAAAGTTGTCAAAAACAGTCCCTAGTATATCTAAATAAAGAAAAATGTCATTTAAGGTCCATGGGATTCAAAAGTTGTCAAAACAAACCCTTGAAATATAAAATTTGCAAAACTACAACTTTGGTCCCTCAAGTTTGAAAATTGTCAAAAATGGCCCCCGGAAATTGGAAAATGGCAAATTTGGTCCTTGTACTTTTTGAGATTGTCACTTTCAGCCCTTGGATCAGCTTTGAGAATTTGGCAGAACAGGTCCCTGAACTTTCAGAATTACACAACTAGTCCTTGTGTTATTAACTCTTTACAAATTCATTTTGACCCTTGAACCCCATGTGACCCCCTGTCAAAAAGCATTTTGGACCCCCTATTATTAATACTGCCTTGGTCAAATGGGAGTCAAACAAGCCAAGCGCGCCATTTTTTTCTTCCCTCTCCACTTGCTTCTCTGCAACTCAGGCTACCCCATTCCCCCTCCTCACCTTATCCTCTCCATGTCCCCCCACCTCCACACACAATCCAAGATATAATTAATGCATCTCCCTTCCCTTTACTCAACCCCTCCAACTGTCAAAACCAAATTCCCGCCAAAAACCAATCAAGGGCCAAGATGACTTTAAATCATCCAATGGACATGAAAGAAAGTGGGATTTGGTCAGAAAGTAGAGAGAAGGTGCTTGGAGCTATAAAAGAGGAAGAAAGAAGGAAGCAAAAGTAGTAGTTAGTTTTGTAGTTTTTTCTTAATGTCGTTTTTAAATTAATGTTTTAGTTTTAAGTCCAAACATTGTAATCTCAGCTTTTATGTATCTTAATTCAGTTAACAAATCATTGTAAGTCACTTTTAAGTATCAATCTCAAGTTTTCATATAAGTTCTAAGTTTCATGTTACTGTTACAAAGTTTAGTATCAATTTCTTATGTATAAGCTCCTAGTAGCTTATTTTCTAACTCAAACAATCTTATATAAGCTTATCATAGCTTTTTAAAAGCTTACATTTAATTTTCAAGCCATTTTGAGTCATGGTCAACAAAAGTCAAAATGGGGCAATTTGGAAGTGGAATGGGTTGATGCAGCTTGGAGGGGTTTAAAATAGGTTAGGTTAGTGTAGAATTTGGTTTGGATTTGGCCTGCAAGCAAACTGGATCTTTTGTGAGTATTGTTTGCATCATTCTCATTTTTAGTTCTAATTTGCATTGTATGCTTGTCTGTGTATCTGTGGTAATCATTAGCTGAAATGTGTTTATATAGTTATAATTAGGTTTAGTAAACGTAGTTTGATCTTCATTACATGTTGGTTCATTAGTTGGTATAGGTTTAAGTTCAAATCTGTCTTAACAGTGGTGTTTGGAAGGAAGGCTTTTTCTGTGATTTAAGTTTATGTAGTGGTAGAAGTTTGTTGGTTTATGCTTGTTTAGTCCTATTGAACTCATACCTGTCTTTAACTTGTGCCTGCTAAGCTCAGAAGTCAAAATCACTTGCCATCTGTCTTAACAGTGTATCTGTTGAGTTTTTACAAAAGCCAAAGTCTTATTTTGTGTTTGAAAATCTTAGAGCTAGCTTATTTCAGTATCATTTAATCTTAATAGATCATAATCAATCCATAAATCAAGATCAAAACTCAGAATAGTCAACTTTTCAGTTTTGCTTAAAAAGTCAAAAGCTTGAAAGCTCAGTTTTGGCTCAACTAGGAAGAATTTTCAAGAGCTCATCTCTGGGCCAATTTCAATGAAAATGGTGGTTTTTAAAACTTCCCCTGGTCTAGTTTATTTTTATGATTTTTTTGTATTTTTGCAAATTTTCTATAAGCTTGATAAGAGCTTGTCATTATGGTGTCAACTGCCCTGTGCAGGGCATTAAGCCTGCACAGGGATTTTGCAATTTTTGTAGCTTTTGTATTGAGCTCATGTGAGCTCATCTAAGTCTGAGCTTTGGATATTAGATAGCCAACCAGGTCTACTCTAAGTCCCTTCTTTTGTTTTCCTATTTCCAGCTTATCTAGTTGCTTATTTCTAAGCCCAAAGTAGCCACCCTCTCACTGTTTTTAGCTTAAAGTTCAATTCATCAAATCTGTTAAGCATTGATATCCAGAGGTTGTGGCTTGTTGCTACTAGTTGCATTTTGGTTCTTATAGTATATCCAAGCTTCTGTTTCAGTGTGGTTGTCATTTGGTAGCTTTTGGCTTTTTGAAGTGCTTATTTTTAAGCACATTCCACATCAGTTTCTATTTCCTCCAAACAAGCATCTGTTTTTCCATTTTTCCTAGCTTCCTAATAATATTTTAGAGTTTTCCTGAAATTTTCATATTTTTCCAAGCTTGTTTGCTATTTTTCTTAATTTAAATTAGTTTTTAAGCATTATTAATTAGCTTTTAATACAAAAAATTCAGAAAAGGTTCAAAAAAATAATTTTTCATTTTTCTTAAGTTTAGATAAATATAAAAAGACAAAAAAATATTTTTCTAGATTTTTCTTAGTTAAATTTGTATTTTTAAATAATTTAATTAGTTTTTAATAGTTTTTAATTCCTAGAAAATAGAAAAATATTCAGAAAAATACAAAAAATAGTTTTGAAAATTCTACTTTGATATTTTAGATTTTTCTAAGTCTTAATTTTATTTTTCTAGCTTTATTTCCTATTTTCTTGTATTTTAGGCTAATATTTAATAGTTAAAAATAGTTTTTAATTAATAATAATTAATTTATTAGTTGTAAAAATAATTTTATTTTTCTATAAATTTTCTTTTATCTTTAGGTTTGTAAAAATGTCATTTTCATATTTTTAGGATTTTTAATTCTTAGATTTCACTTTTTATTTTGTACGTTTACGTAATATTTATTTAAACGTAAGTTTTAAGTTTTAAACGTTCATCATTTTAAATATAGTGATAGCGTTTATTTAATATCTTTTATCTTTTTAATTTTCTTAATTTGCATTTAAGTCGCTTTATTTTATAAACTTTTTCAATAGTGTAATATTCAATCCAAATCCTTTCCGATCACTATCCTTAGTGATCATTCTATCGTCTGATCAAGCGTTTACACACCATTGAGTCTCCGTGGGACTTAACGACCCGGAAATTCATTGTATTCTCTGATCTTCATTGTATTTGTGTTTTAAGCAGTTTTAAGCTTCTTACGGTTGGCCATTCACAAGTGGCTAGCTTGTGTGAGGTAGCTTGACTGTTTTCAGCACAGATCAAATTTTGGCGCCGCTGCCGGGGAGGCTTTAGCGTGTGTTTAGCCTTTTTCAGATCCATTCTTGCACATATTCCATCTTTTGTAAAAAGTTTTTTGTAAAGTTATCAAAAATCCAAAAAGTTCATTAACACTTTTCCTGAAGTGTTATCAACGCCAAAAATATTTTCATTCTTTGTTTTTATAGCCTGTTTTTCAAAAAATCAAAAAATATCCATCTTTACCCTCTCGCATCTTTTAATTCTACATTTCCCTTACCCTCTAATCTGTTTAATTCTCCATTCCTTATCCTCTATAACCGTTTAATTCTTCATCTCTTATCCCTCTTATCTGTTTAATCCTTCATGTCATGGTTTTCGACATGCTCCTGGTGTGGAGGTCCATTTAACGGTGGAAATTGTCGGCGATGTACCAATGTGGGTTTCGGAGACAAATTTGTCGGTAATCCCGATCCCATTTCAAATAATGAAACACCCGATTTTTCCTACCTACCTCCACAACCCCAATACGAATCCTACTCATGCGAGTATTGTGGGAATGATTCTCATTACGGTTTTGATTGTCCATCACGGGTCCCGCTTGTCTATGAGCCGGAACCATGTTACAATCAGAACTTTGGTGAAAGTTATTTTCCCAATTATCTCTGTTATGAGAATTGCGGGGGTCCTCATGCGATTTTTGAATGTCAACCGATGAATCAAAATTTTCACAATCCCAATTCTCCCGGTTTTGACAAATTCCAACCCCCACAGTATTCCATCAGTCATCAGACTTCCGAGCCTTCACAGCATCTCAATGATTACGAGGAGTGTAATCTTCCTCAAAGTTCTGAAGAAATACGCATTCGAAAGAAACTGCAAATGAAAAGAATGGTGTGTAAGCTTCAGCAGATGAATATAAGAATCAGATATGATGACGATGATGATGAGGATAGTATTCAAATGAAGGAATACTATGATTACGACGAGGAGAGTGTTACTCAATTGAACGATCTTATTTCTCAATTCCCTCAGTCTATTGCTATCACACCTATCTTACCTATTATTGCTTCCAAAGACTCTCTCATAATGGAGGATGATCATCTCAGCACTATTTCGGAAACGGAATCATCTAGTGTTGAGGATCTTGTCCCAATCCCAAGTGAGTCTGAGGATATATCCGATAGTGATTGTGATTTGCCTTTTTGTGATTCTCTCGACATTTCTGAGGTTACTTCTGGGATTTTCTCAAATCCTCTTTTTGAATTTAATAATGACTACACTTTTGAGAAAGTAAATCCTCTTTTCGATGAAATGTCTGAGGCCGATACAGAGACCATCACGGAAGTGGTGGAAATTGCTAGCTCTCAGAGCACACCACTTGTCCCACCTCTGTATTCTATCTTATCTCTTCCATCATGTCATGATGATTCTATCCTCACTGATGAGATTCATGATCCAAAAATCATGAATTCTCCTTCTGATAATGAGGAGTTAGTCATGATCATCATCATGATTCTCCTTCTTTTCTTCACATACGGTGTGACTTCTCCATGTCTTAACTCCTTCGGGAGTGAAGACATTATCTTTGACCCCGGCATTTTCATGTACCATCTGTGAGCCGGGTCTGTCTGTCTCTCTTTATCTCATCGGTGTGGAACTTTCACGTGCTTCAAATGTTTGTCCAAACATCTTGAATGAAAGTCCGATGGAGATTGTTTCTTCCACTTTGCTTCCCCATGAACCAATGAATTCGGGGTCGAGTCAAGCTAGCGACTCGGTAACCAAAAAACAGTAGCACACACTATATGGGTTTTCACCCATATTTCTGTCTTCTTACCCCTTTCTACCACCTAAGTGTGGGGGTGATGCCCCACATGTTATATATATATATATATATATATATATATATATATATATATATATATATATATATATATATATATATATATATATATATATATATATTTCAAAAAAAAAAAAAAAAAAAAAAAAAAAAAAAAAAAATCTTTTAAAATAATGGCCGTAATATTTCCCTTTTACGTTCTCAGTTTCGGCATAACCGCCGGTACTTTGAATATTGAGGGCAATAATCATTTCTAAGTGTGGGGGGGAATTCTCACGAATTTCATATATTATCCACCCAATTCCCCCGTTTTTGGCCAAATTTTTTTTTGGAGTAAGTGTTCTACACTTACTCAATTGGTTATCAGTCCGCCATGTGTGATAAACTAAAGGATTGGCTAATCCAGGAGCAAACGGCTCTTGTTAAAGATATATCAAATCCGTTCAAGGCTTGCAATTTGCCCAAAATTGTATGGTATTCAACTCACCATATCCTAAAAAGTGAAGAGTTGGCTAGCCCGCAAGGTTATGGCTTGTGGTAAAGGCAGTGGAAAAACCATAATTGGTAATCAGCTCACCAAAGATAATATTGATAATTTATCTAAGAGTTGGCTAGTCCAGAGCAAACGGCTTCTGGTAAAGACAAATCAAATCCGTTTACAGCTTATGATTTGCTCAAAATCATTTGGTTATCAGTGTACCAAAGTTCTTACTTGAACTGAAACATTTGGCTACTCCAGAAGTGATGGCTTTTGGTAAAGAATTTTTAAAATCCATTAAAGCTTCAAATCATTGCTAGGGACTAGCAATATCTTAGTGTGGGGGATTGATGAGTGTCTAAATACTCATCATTTTTGTACAATCTAGACTGCAAAAACATCTGAAAACACTCAAAAATGCATCAAAATGATGAAAATATCACAAATCAGTGTTTTATGTGTTTCAAATGCAAAAATATCAAAATCAGATGAAAAACGTATCAAATTTGCAAAATTGGCAGTTTTAGTCCCCCAAGTTTCAAAAGTTGTCAAAAACAGTCCCTGGTATATCTAAATAAAGAAAAATGTCATTTAAGGTCCATGGGATTCAAAAGTTGTCAAAACAAACCCTTGAAATGTAAAATTTGCAAAACTACAACTTTGGTCCCTCAAGTTTGAAATTTGTCAAAAATGGCCCCCGGAAATTGGAAAATGGCAAATTTGGTCCTTGTATTTTTTGAGATTGTCACTTTCAGCCCTTGGATCAGCTTTGAGAATTTGGCAGAACAGGTCCCTGAACTTTCAGAATTACACAACTAGTCCTTGTGTTATTAACTCTTTACAAATTCATTTTGACCCTTGAACCCCATGTGACCCCCCTGTCAAAAAGCATTTTGGACCCCCTATTATTAATACTGCCTTGGTCAAATGGCAGTCAAACAAGCCAAGCGCGCCATTTTTTCTTCCCTCTCCACTTGCTTCTCTGCAACTCAGGCTACCCCATTCCCCCTCCTCACCTTATCCTCTCCATGTCCCCCCACCTCCACACACAATCCAAGATATAATTAATGCATCTCCCTTCCCTTTACTCAACCCCTCCAACTGTCAAAACCAAATTCCCGCCAAAAACCAATCAAGGGCCAAGATGACTTTAAATCATCCAATGGACATGAAAGAAAGTGGGATTTGGTCAGAAAGTAGAGAGAAGGTGCTTGGAGCTATAAAAGAGGAAGAAAGAAGGAAGCAAAAGTAGTAGTTAGTTTTGTAGTTTTTTCTTAATGTCGTTTTTAAATTAATGTTTTAGTTTTAAGTCCAAACATTGTAATCTCAGCTTTTATGTATCTTAATTTTCAGTTAACAAATCATTGTAAGTCACTTTTAAGTATCAATCTCAAGTTTTCATATAAGTTCTAAGTTTCATGTTACTGTTACAAATTTTAGTATCAATTTCTTATGTATAAGCTCCTAGTAGCTTATTTTCTAACTCAAACAATCTTATATAAGCTTATCATAGCTTTTTAAAAGCTTACATTTAATTTTCAAGCCATTTTGAGTCATGGTCAACAAAAGTCAAAATGGGGCAATTTGGCAGTGGAATGGGTTGATGCAGCTTGGAGGGGTTTAAAATAGGTTAGGTTAGTGTAGAATTTGGTTTGGATTTTGCCTGCAAGCAAACTGGATCTTTTGTGAGTATTGTTTGCATCATTCTCATTTTTAGTTCTAATTTGCATTGTATGCTTGTCTGTGTATCTGTGGTAATCATTAGCTGAAATGTGTTTATATAGTTATAATTAGGTTTAGTAAACGTAGTTTGATCTTCATTACATGTTGGTTCATTAGTTGGTATAGGTTTAAGTTCAAATCTGTCTTAACAGTGGTGTTTGGAAGGAAGGCTTTTTCTGTGATTTAAGTTTATGTAGTGGTAGAAGTTTGTTGGTTTATGCTTGTTTAGTCCTATTGAACTCATACCTGTCTTTAACTTGTGCCTGCTAAGCTCAGAAGTCAAAATCACTTGCCATCTGTCTTAACAGTGTATCTGTTGAGTTTTTACAAAAGCCAAAGTCTTATTTTGTGTTTGAAAATCTTAGAGCTAGCTTATTTCAGTATCATTTAATCTTAATAGATCATAATCAATCCATAAATCAAGATCAAAACTCAGAATAGTCAACTTTTCAGTTTTGCTTAAAAAGTCAAAAGCTTGAAAGCTCAGTTTTGGCTCAACTAGGAAGAATTTTCAAGAGCTCATCTCTGGGCCAATTTCAATGAAAATGGTGGTTTTTAAAACTTCCCCTGGTCTAGTTTATTGTTATGATTTTTGTGTATTTTTGCAAATTTTCTATAAGCTTGATAAGAGCTTGTCATTATGGTGTCAACTGCCCTGTGCAGGGCATTAAGCCTGCACAGGGATTTTGCAATTTTTGTAGCTTTTGTATTGAGCTCATGTGAGCTCATCTAAGTCTGAGCTTTGGATATTAGATAGCCAACCAGGTCTACTCTAAGTCCCTTCTTTTGTTTTCCTATTTCCAGCTTATCTAGTTGCTTATTTCTAAGCCCAAAGTAGCCACCCTCTCACTGTTTTTAGCTTAAAGTTCAATTCATCAAATCTGTTAAGCATTGATATCCAGAGGTTGTGGCTTGTTGCTACTAGTTGCATTTTGGTTCTTATAGTATATCCAAGCTTCTGTTTCAGTGTGGTTGTCATTTGGTAGCTTTTGGCTTTTTGAAGTGCTTATTTTTAAGCACATTCCACATCAGTTTCTATTTCCTCCAAACAAGCATCTGTTTTTCCATTTTTCCTAGCTTCCTAATAATATTTTAGAGTTTTCCTGAAATTTTCATATTTTTCCAGGCTTGTTTGCTATTTTTCTTAATTTAAATTAGTTTTTAAGCATTTTTAATTAGCTTTTAATACAAAAAATTCAGAAAAGGTTCAAAAAAATAATTTTTCATTTTTCTTAAGTTTAGATAAATATAAAAAGACAAAAAAATATTTTTCTAGATTTTTCTTAGTTAAATTTGTATTTTTAAATAATTTAATTAGTTTTTAATAGTTTTTAATTCCTAGAAAATAGAAAAATATTCAGAAAAATACAAAAAATAGTTTTGAAAATTCTACTTTGATATTTTAGATTTTTCTAAGTCTTAATTTTATTTTTCTAGCTTTATTTCCTATTTTCTTGTATTTTAGGCTAATATTTAATAGTTAAAAATAGTTTTTAATTAATAATAATTAATTTATTAGTTGTAAAAATAATTTTCTTTTTCTATAAATTTTCTTTTATCTTTAGGTTTGTAAAAATGTCATTTTCATATTTTTAGGATTTTTAATTCTTAGATTTCACTTTTTATTTTGTACGTTTACGTAATATTTATTTAAACGTAAGTTTTAAGTTTTAAACGTTCATCATTTTAAATATAGTGATAGCGTTTATTTAATATCTTTTATCTTTTTAATTTTCTTAATTTGCATTTAAGTCGCTTTATTTTATAAACTTTTTCAATAGTGTAATATTCAATCCAAATCCTTTCCGATCACTATCCTTAGTGATCATTCTATCGTCTGATCAAGCGTTTACACACCATTGAGTCTCCGTGGGACTTAACGACCCGGAAATTCATTGTATTCTCTGATCTTCATTGTATTTGTGTTTTAAGCAGTTTTAAGCTTCTTACGGTTGGCCATTCACAAGTGGCTAGCTTGTGTGAGGTAGCTTGACTGTTTTCAGCACAGATCAAATTTTGGCGCCGCTGCCGGGGAGGCTTTAGCGTGTGTTTAGCCTTTTTCAGATCCATTCTTGCACATATTCCATCTTTTGTAAAAAGTTTTTTGTAAAGTTATCAAAAATCCAAAAAGTTCATTAACACTTTTCCTGAAGTGTTATCAACGCCAAAAATATTTTCATTCTTTGTTTTTATAGCCTGTTTTTCAAAAAATCCAAAAATATCCATCTTTACCCTCTCGCATCTTTTAATTCTACATTTCCCTTACCCTCTAATCTGTTTAATTCTCCATTCCTTATCCTCTATAACCGTTTAATTCTTCATCTCTTATCCCTCTTATCTGTTTAATCCTTCATGTCATGGTTTTCGACATGCTCCTGGTGTGGAGGTCCATTTAACGGTGGAAATTGTCGGCGATGTACCAATGTGGGTTTCGGAGACAAATTTGTCGGTAATCCCGATCCCATTTCAAATAATGAAACACCCGATTTTTCCTACCTACCTCCACAACCCCAATACGAATCCTACTCATGCGAGTATTGTGGGAATGATTCTCATTACGGTTTTGATTGTCCATCACGGGTCCCGCTTGTCTATGAGCCGGAACCATGTTACAATCAGAACTTTGGTGAAAGTTATTTTCCCAATTATCTCTGTTATGAGAATTGCGGGGGTCCTCATGCGATTTTTGAATGTCAACCGATGAATCAAAATTTTCACAATCCCAATTCTCCCGGTTTTGACAAATTCCAACCCCCACAGTATTCCATCAGTCATCAGACTTCCGAGCCTTCACAGCATCTCAATGATTACGAGGAGTGTAATCTTCCTCAAAGTTCTGAAGAAATACGCATTCGAAAGAAACTGCAAATGAAAAGAATGGTGTGTAAGCTTCAGCAGATGAATATAAGAATCAGATATGATGACGATGATGATGAGGATAGTATTCAAATGAAGGAATACTATGATTACGACGAGGAGAGTGTTACTCAATTGAACGATCTTATTTCTCAATTCCCTCAGTCTATTGCTATCACACCTATCTTACCTATTATTGCTTCCAAAGACTCTCTCATAATGGAGGATGATCATCTCAGCACTATTTCGGAAACGGAATCATCTAGTGTTGAGGATCTTGTCCCAATCCCAAGTGAGTCTGAGGATATATCCGATAGTGATTGTGATTTGCCTTTTTGTGATTCTCTCGACATTTCTGAGGTTACTTCTGGGATTTTCTCAAATCCTCTTTTTGAATTTAATAATGACTACACTTTTGAGAAAGTAAATCCTCTTTTCGATGAAATGTCTGAGGCCGATACAGAGACCATCACGGAAGTGGTGGAAATTGCTAGCTCTCAGAGCACACCACTTGTCCCACCTCTGTACGCTGCTACGCTGCTGCCAATATCATGAATCAACTAAAGCTTCTGCTACGCTGCTGCCAATATCATGAATCAACTAAAGCTTCCGCTACTCTGATGAGAAGATATCATGATCCAGAATGTGAGCATGTCGGTCCGAATGTCACAACATCACATAGAACCAACACCACAATGAATGTCTCAGAGATTTTTAATAGCTGATGATCTCAAAAGCTGGCTCAAATTTA
This sequence comes from Chrysanthemum seticuspe, assembly GCA_019973895.1. Taxonomy (NCBI): domain Eukaryota; kingdom Viridiplantae; phylum Streptophyta; class Magnoliopsida; order Asterales; family Asteraceae; genus Chrysanthemum; species Chrysanthemum seticuspe. Next base: position 40,709,810 of record BPTQ01000005.1, read on the forward strand.
TTATCACGTGGATCTGTAAAAGACCTCCTCCTAGAGTAACCAAACATGCAATGAGAAGAATCAGTGACTACGAGCTTCGGAGCAAAGTACTACATCAAGAATGCAAGAACAATTGTTAATGTCATATCTGTTTGTATTCAATGTAATTTTAGTATATGTTTGAGGTGACCTCCCTTAGGGGGAGATTGTTAGGAATTAGAAATTCTAGGTATTAAAGAGTCGGTCACCTCAAGTATATGTAATCGTTAGAAAGCTCGTACTCATAGTTATTTTAAGTTAAGTAGTATTTAGTTAAGTAACACCGTGGAGGACGGACGGGTCTTTACCCACTGTATGCCTGATCCACAGCCCGTTGTGTGGCGTTTTATGTAAGACTATAAATACTCTCTACCTTGCAAGGTAGAGAGTTGGAGCTTATAATAATATCTTTCACTTTCTCTCACTAAGTTCCCTAAACCTCTAACTTTCTCTCTCTAGAATTCCATTTATACGCCACTTTGTGTTATGGTTTGATGTGTATCTGAAAACTAATATCTTACAAACTTATTCAAATTATTTTCATCCGCATACAATTGACCTACCACTCGTCTACCGCCGCTCTCCCTCACCTCATCTCACCATAGTTGTCAGTCTGCCACTGTTGTCGTTCTATTTCTAACAATTTGACTTATTGTGAGTCATGTCCCTCTTCTATTTTGTTTGTGTGTATGTCTAATCTTTAAACAGTTTGTGTTTATATAGTGTTTTCTACAATTAAACTTAGGGTTTTTGTATGTTGCATCAGTTTTGTGTATGTATGCCTCTATTTGTGGTTTTTTTGCATAATAAATTTGGGTTTTTTTCTCTTTGCAGAGGAAGTTATGAATATCTGAAGTATGTTCATCATGGCATCTCTGTAATTGTCATCCTTTATTATCAACAACAACACAATATGTGTAATTGGCTAAATAAACTATATTTTTATAATGTGAACAAATATTGAAGTTATCCATTTATTGATTTGTGTGATTGTGCTTCTGAATTATGGACATTTTGGTAATTTTTGCATTTTAATATCATGAGTTATAGACAATTTATTGGGGTTTGATATGAATGTAAGTGAAGATCTTTTGAGTTCAGACATATTCTGCTAAAAAAATTAGAGATTTTCTGAAATGGGAACGTAAGTCTCTCAAGTTTAATAGTAATAAAATTTGGCAATTGAGTAATTTGGCTTTACATTTGTATGGTTAGTTATGTTGCATTTGTTATGAACTCATTTTCCAAGACTAATCGTCCGGTCCAGGCAGATGAAATGCCAAACAGACAAAGACCCGAAATACCAGCAGATTGGATAGCCGTCTCTTTTGATGTTCAACATTTCAGTTAACTCTCTTAACATGCACAAAGCTGTCATATTTTTCAAGTTGCATAATCCAGGTTAGCTCAAATAATATAATTTTATTTTAGGGAGAAAAATTGATTTAGTTTGCCAAGTCTTAATTAGGAAACTTGAAAAACATTACAGCTCAAATGATATCCAAGGTCTCATTCTCTATAATGAAGATTTGCTTCTGTTGCAACAAATTTTGCCACAAAGAGTTTTGAAAGCAATATAATTTAGATGGAGTAATGCACTATAACTGGTATGGCAACACATAACATTAGACTATGTAATTTATCTACATGTTAGTATGGTTATTCTTCTAACTTGATTATCTGGTTTTCTATATTTGTAGCGGTACACATGACTTGAGCAAATGGCAATGTTGAGATTGTGAACTATCCTATCATCAATTAAGTAGTAAGGGAACCATCTCATGAGATATATGCATATTAGTTTGTAATAATGAAATTGATTTACGCATGTCATTTTTAGTTGCATATATATATACTAGTTTTATGTGTCATTTATGTTGTTCACCGGTGTTAACAAGATTCTTAGCTTTCTCTGATTATTGGTTTATTTGAAGAGGTGCACATGTTATAAGGGCAGATACATATGATTGTATTTAGGATTTCATGTTTTGGAAAGGAAAAGATATAATATCTTATTTGCTCATTCATACTCAAGCTGCTAATTAACTCTAATATATGTAGGATCTAAACTACTTCTGCAAGACCTTTTCTCTAATATTTGATGGGTCAGCCACAACGAAAGGTCAAGAACAAGATGACAGGTATACTACTTTGGCTCCAACGATATACTTAAGTACTTGTGGTTGTATCGATATTAATTTTGGTATGCCATTTATTGTTGTTGTTGCACTTCGGAATGGTGAAAGATCAAAACCTAAAGAAATTGTTGATTTGGCATCTTTTATGTGGAAAACTAGAAGGGGGTTGAATAGTTTTGCCGATTTTAAGTTAGTTTCAAAAACTTTAGATTCGTTAATATGTGAGATCTTATGGATGTAGAGAAAGTATAGATCTAATGATAAAGCAAGTAAATAAAGTAAAGTTAAGGGATAGAAATGACATAACCGATTTATAGGGGTTCGGCTACAAGGACACCTTCCTTGCCCTACTCCACTCCCCGAGTCACCTACTCGAGAGTTCAAGCACTATGTCAACAAACTCCTTCACTTGGCGGAGAAGCCTTCACAACGTTGCTTACACCTTTTTCCGGTACAAAGCCAAATACCGAGTCCGTAACACGGTGGACCAAACCAACACGACTATTACACAACAAATATGTGAAATATCAAATACAAGATCTTCGCTACAGAAATCTTGCGGAAGAACAAATCAATCAAGGACCCCTTGCTTGGATGACTTGTATAATGCTCGTGATCTCGCCTTAGAGAAGGACCTATATGAGAATCACTAAAGAAAGAAAGAGAGAAGTACTCTCTAGATCAAGTGATCTTTTGTTAGAAGAGAATGAGAGTATATGAGAGAATTAGTAAGAAGAGGGGTGAGTTATAATGAATAAATGGCTCTCTATTTATAGGCAATTTCTGTCACTGTTCCCCGGATCCCACGGATCCCTCCCACTTGGGATCCGTCTAGTGTAATCATAGGGATCCGTGGGACGCTCCTCTTTGCCCATGGGTTTTTTGGTTATGGTCATGGGTTGGTCCATGGGTTTTCCTTAGACTCAATGTATCTAATGAATACATTGTATCTAGTCAAATGGGTATGGGTCAATGGGTTATGGATATGATCCATGGGTTGTGGTTTTTACCCATCCTAATAAACTATTACAACAAATGATTAATTACAACATTTTTGTATTTAAATGGCTATATGTAAATGCTTTACAAAAATAACATGTATCCTTATAATTGTACTTAAGATAACATTATATTTGTTATCAACAAAACACAAAGAGATCGCAAAATATTAATAAACGTTTTTACGGTTTATTTGTATTAACAATCTCCCCCTTTTTGTTGATGACAAAACATAATGTTATGATGAGTAAAACTTAAGAATAGATGTATGTTTTGAAAGCCCCTAAGTTTTACTTCTTCTCCCCCTTTTTGTCGAAACAAAAAGTTATCCCTCCGAAGAAATAAAGGTGTGGAAAAAACTAGTCCATGTATCGCTTACTCCCCCTTGACGGTAGCTCCCCCTAGTTTGGGGCGTCAAGTGAAGAAAAATAAAATAAAAAAAATCCTACAAAGAGAAAGGTTAGTAACATACTTAAATAATCTTATGATTGACGAGAATCAAGATTGGGAGCCAAGGTATGTAAACAAGGCTTTGTAATAAAACAACAAAGTGTAATGGTATTTATACCACCTACAAGCATGTAAAAATAAGAACAAAACTTGTTCTTGAAAATGACTTCAAAATAAAAAGTACTAAAAATAGAAAATAGTAATAATGATTCCTTCCATGCTTGCATAAGGTTATGGATGGAGGTTTGGATGAGTAATGGTATTGATGCGATCAAGGATGAGGTTGAGTATGAATCCCATTTCTTCCCTAACTTCTATTGCAATTTCCCTAGTGGATTGGCAATGTTCACAATGTAAGTGACGTGGGTAATGAGTACGGAAATGTTCTGGGTTGTTTTGATTTGTGAGTTGCGGAAGTTGTGGTGGAAAAATAGGAAAATACGGATCAATGTCCGGAATGATTGGAAGTGGTGATGGAAGAGAACCTAGATGTTCTTGTAGTTTAATGGGAGCTAAAGGTGGTGATGTTTCAAGATCATTGAATATTATGTTTGGAGAAGTTGGAGGTGTCAAAAAGGCTAATTCTTTTTGCTTTGGTTGTTGAGATCTTGTTGGAGTCGTAAGGAGTTCCAAAAGAGTGATTTTAGGTGGTGAGTGATTTGGTGATGAAGTTGGTGTACTCGTTGGTGATGAAGGAGGTGCTATAATGGAAGCATCTTGTGGTGAGTTATTTGATGGCGATGAGCCATATGATGATGGTTTTCCTAAGCAACAAGATCGGATGTTAATCCTTGCGGATATCTTATAGTTTAATTGTGGTATTTTGGAAGGTGGAAGTACAAAGGTTTGGGTTTCATAAAGATGATTGTTTATACTAGGTGATTCATCTAAGTTGTAAGAACTTGTGAATGACATGGTGTTGTTTGTTTGTGAAGATGAGATAGATTATGCAAGTATTTTGGGAGTTCTATATATATAGAAAAACAAAGCATTGTAATGAATGCTTGACCCAAAATGTGGATTAAAATCTAATGATTAGATATGAATTTAAGGCATGTGATCATGAGAACACGAGCATTAAAGAACATACTCCAAAAAATAAAACAAATGTGGATTTTTCATCCAAAGTGAGAAAAATAGAAGGTAAAAACAGCTTCTGTCTCACGGATCCCACGGCTCCTTCCCTTGAGGGATCTGTCCAGCATAAAGGCTGGGATCCGTGGGTCTGGTGATCCAGGCAGCACAAAATTTTCCTTTTGGAAATATGTTTGCCTAGTGTGTGCCTATATGCAAACTATTTGGAGTTGCAGTTATCTCGACTCCCAAAAAAAAGAAAAATAAGCAAGAAATGAAAAAGCATACTATTATGTGAGATAACCCGAAAACACATACTTAGTACTTTGAGTACGTAATTTAGTGTTAGCAATGCTCCTAATTCATTGTGGCTTAAATGAATGTACCCGAAAACACATTTTAGTTATATGTCTCCTTTAGCATTCAAAAGACATGAGATGCAATGAAAACGAGTTTTTACGTTGTATTAATAATGAAAAAAATGATTTGTCCTAGACGTGAGAAATTGATTTTGTGAAATTGATACGGGAAGGAGTATCATTTTAGAAAGCATCTTGAAATGCAAACGTTTTATCCTTTTGAAAGAAGGATGTGTATGTAACTCATACTTATTTTGAAAGAAAAATAAGAATATTATAAGTGAAAAACTTATCTTGGGTTTTGAAAATTCCCGTATTGTTTTTATTTGTACGTGAAATAGAGATCCTAGACTCAGAAAGAAGAAGGCTAGTGTTTACATACCTTGTAGAGTCAAAAAGTAAATTAAGACGTTTGTTCCATGAGACCAAGACCAAGACGAAGTAGGTTGAATTGTTCCCGTTTCAACGGTTTGGTGAGGACGTCGGCTATGTTGTCTTCGGATGCTACCTTCTCAATTGAGATGTTCCCCTTTTGAACATTGTCTCTTAAGAAGTGATGATGAATCTCTATATGCTTTGTGCGAGAATGTAATACCGGATTCTTGCTTAGATCTATGGCACCCTTGTTGTCACATAGAATGGCTATGTCACTAAGATGAATGTCGTAGTCGACTAACGCTTGTTTCATCCATAGTGCTTGTTGGCATGCTTTGCCGGCGGAGACGTATTCGGCTTCGGTTGTTGATATTCCTAATGCCGTTTGTTTCTTTGAAAACCAAGATGTTAAACAACATCCCATAAAAGTACATACCCTACTTGTACTTTTTCGGTCAACATAATCATCTGCATGGTCAGAATCTGCATATACAATTGTTTCTACTCCCGTGCCCTTAGGGTACCATAATCCTAATTGTGTTGTACCCTTAATATATCTAAATATTCTTTTTACGGCTTCTAGGTGTGATGTTTTAGGGTCTTCTTGAAACCTAGCACATAAGCAAACACTAAACATGATATCCGGCCTACTTGCCGTGAGGTAGAGAAGACTACCTATCATGCCACAATATTTAGTATTATCGACGGATTCGCCGTCTTCATCTTTTGTGAGTTTGGTGTCGGATGACATTGGTGTCCTAATTGGTTTCGACTCTTCTAGACCGAATTTCTTTAACATCTCCTTTATGTATTTAGATTGATTAAAGAAGATACCATCTTCTACTTGTTTGATTTGTAGACCAAAAAAGAAACTAAGTTCTCCCATCATACTCATCTCGAACTCGTCATGCATGATTTTAGAGAAATCATCACACATGTCTTGACAAGTGGATCCGAATATAATATCATCTACATATATTTGCACTATGATTATATGTGACTCTCTTTTCTTAGTAAAAAGTGTGTTGTCAACTAACCCCATGGTATAGTTATGTTTAATTAAAAATGACTTGAGTCTATCATACCAAGCTTTTGGAGCTTGTTTAAGACCATAAATGGCTTTCTTTAATTTATACACATGTTTAGGTTTTTCAAAATCGATGAAGCCCGGAGGTTGAGCTACATATACTTCTTCATTAATGAAACCATTTAGAAAAGCGCTTTTGACATCCATTTGATAAAGCTTTAGATCATTAGCACAAGCATACGCAAGAAGTATTCTTATAGACTCTAATCTAGCCACGGAGGCATAGGTCTCATCAAAGTCTATTCCTTCTTGTTGGTTATACCCTTGGGCAACGAGTCTAGCCTTGTTCCTAGACACTACTCCATTTGCATCTAATTTGTTTTTATAAACCCATTTGGTTCCTATTATGGTTTGATTACTAGGTGGAGTGACAAGTGTCCAAACATCATTAGAAAGAAATTGATTTAATTCTTCTTGCATGGCCATTACCCAACTCGCATCTTTTATGGCTTCTTGTGTATTCTTAGGTTCTATGGTTGAAATGAAACAAAACAAGCCACTTTGGTTTTGAACTTGAGACCTTAATGTTCTTTCGTTTAGCTTTCCTATGACCTTATCTACGGGGTGATCTTTGGACTCTTTAATGTTTATGACTTCATCATTTAAGGGTTTTTCTTCTTCATTTATCTTTTTCTTTATTACTATAGCTTCACTTTCTACAATCTCGTCATCGACAAGAGGTGGAGAGGGTTTGGGTGGACTTTCATCAAATTTTATATTTAATGACTCTTCTACCTTCATTGTTTCTTTGTTTAATATGACTTAAGCTTTGCTATTTGGAGAGTAACCTCGAAAGATATATTAGGTTGATTTATGATCAAATTTTGTAAGGTAATCTTTAGTGTTAAGAATAAAACATTTTCTACCAAAGACTCTAAAGTGATCTAACGTAGGCTTTTTGCCTCGGAGTAACTCGTATGGAGTTTTACCTAAGATTGGTCTAATTAAGACTCGATTGAGTATGTACGTTGAAGTATCAACGACATTGCACCAAAACTTTTGAGGTATGGATTGCTCATTAAGCATGGTTCGACTCATTTCTTGTAGGGTTCTATTCTTTCTTTCAACTACCCCATTCGATTGTGGAGTGCGCGAAGCCGAGAAGTTGTGAGTAATACCATTAGCGTCACAAAAAGCTCCAAATTGCACTTCATTATCGAATTCCCTACCATGATTCGTCCTAATAGACACTATAGGACTTCCTAATTGTCTTTGGATTTTCTTGCTTAATATTTCAAAATAATTAAAAGTTTCCGTTTTGTTCTTTAAGAATTTTGTCCATGTGTACTGATAAGGTTTTAAAAGGTACCATTTTGAGGGGTCGTTTAAGTCCTTATTTGATCACTTTTGTATCCGTTATTGCTTAATATCGTTCCTTTTCACTTTTTAGGTCTCTTGAAGGCAAAATGCTGGAATGGCACTTATTTGGACGAAAAGGCGCGAATATATGAAGAAAATGGCCAAAGTCAAAATCGAGACACTCACAGTTGCTGAAATTAGAAGGCGACGGCGTCAGGTGCTAATGGCGACGCCGTCCCAAGATTTTTGTGACGATTCAGAACTCAAAACTCGTATTTTCAAGTGACGATGTCTAGTTGTGAAAGAGTAGGCCGTCGCTACTCAGACGGCCTAGATGCAATCCAGACGATGTCAGAAGCTGAAGAGGACGGCGTCACGGACATAAGGTGACGCCGTCGCAAGGTTAACGTGGCCAAGATGAAACCCTAATGACGGCGACACGACGGCGTCACTAAACATAAGGTGACGCCGTCGCATATGTAATCTTATATATAGAATCCGAATTTTTCAGTCTTTTGTGGAGAGTCTTTTGGAGTAAAAACCTAAAACCGAACCTAAGGTGTCTTGTACAGTATTTTAGGGTTTTAAACCCTATCTTACATCAAGATAAGTCTTTACTTCATTAATTCAATTATGTCTTTGATTATTTGTGTGTATGCTTGCATGTTCTCCATGTCCGGCTAATTTATTTGTGTGTTTGCTTAGGAAGTATGAAACTTAATTATTGAATATTGATTGGTTGTTTCTTATCTTAGTTGATTAATGATCTAGTAATGCGATAGGTCATTCGTTGTGTACTTAATGCTTGATTAATCTTTGTGAACCTTAGAATATAATTACCTGAGTAGTTGTAGGCTAAACCATTCAAAGAGCGCCTTAGAGTAGGATTTTATCATCCCTAGTGGGTTTGTAGACGATACCCTTTGGTAAGTTCAAAGAGTTAGGGAGAAACGCATACCCTACAACTTTAGACACACAACGCAACTAAGAATAAGACGTGACAACTCAACCATCAATAGGAGATAATTAAGGAGTAATACAACCTAAGTAAACACATCTTTAAACTATCATACGAGCACACATTAATTAGACATAGACTCCCACAACCTTAGTTTAGATAATTAGATAATAGTAGAGTAATCGGTAGAAATACCAACCCCCCAAATCCAATACCCGAGATTCGTACCTTTCCATTTCATAAAACATAAAAAAATACAAAAATAATCTTCCTCAACCTTAACCTTAGCGTAGTAACTCCTTACTAGCATTCCTATTCCCCTAGAGAACGATATCAATACCCGTGGCTTACCCTAATTACTACACTACAACGATTAGGTTCACTGCCTAGGGTGTTATAAAACTTGCTCGAAGAAAAGGAAGTTTCCTTGACCCCGAACGACGCGTGTAGCGTTATCATGTACCTAGAGTAATCATCTACTATGACCAAAGTGTAGTAGTTGCCTCTATAACTTTGGATAGCGGATGGACCAAATAAATCCATATGTAGTAATTCTAGACACTTAGTTGTAGACACCATGTTTTTAGCTTTATGACTAGAATGAACTTGTTTTCCTACATTACAAGCATCACAAAAGTGATGTTCATATTTTAACTTAGGTAGATCTCTTACTAGATCTTTGGATGATAGCGATTGAAGAAGTCGCATGTTGGCGTGACCCAATCTTCGATGCCATAAGGTCGAAGTATCATCCATAGAGGTAAGACATAATTTGTCTTTAGGTTCATTACCGATTTTAATGACATAGACTCCATGTTTCCTAATTCCTCTTCCTATGGTTATGCCATTTTTAATATCTTACTACCGGTTTCGGTAAAAAGTACATTGCACTTTTTATCACATATTTGTCCTATACTTAAGAGGTTAAAGTTTAGGTTTTCTACGTGACACACATCGTTAATGGTTACACTTCGTTAAAGGTTTTCTACTCTTCTACAAAATCTAAAAGTATCTAGGAATGTTTGGGCGGGAGTTTTCTTGAGAATATAAGTAGAAAAACACTTATAAAAAACATCAAATAAAATTACAAGAGTTGGTATAAAGGAGTAATAATTGTCAACATTGTTCCCTAAAGTAAGATTAAATATTCCAAAAATAGAAGCATTTAATGCAGTAAGTTAGCAGTGTATTTATTGTTAGGTGCTTGACACGTCCTTATTACTTCACGGGTCACCACATTGTACTTAGCCTATATAAAATAATGTTTCAAATGAGTAAATGTTATATCTTTCAATTAATGTGAAATACATTTAAGAGCATTTACTCTTTCATAAAACTAACGACCCCTTTGGTCTTTGGGGGGAGAGGGGGGGGGGTGAGGGCCAGCTTGGGTTTTAGGTTAAGAAATTAAAATAAGTTGTTTGTTTGTGTTTTTGGGATTTGGGTTTAGGGGCTTATTCCTAATATTTATGGATGTGCTAAAGATGATGGGTGTAAAGGGTTTTAAGGCAAAAGTGGACCACATGTTTTCTTTTCCTTTTTTTCTCCTCAATATTAATATAAATACGTTATAATTCATATATTAGTATATAATTTATCTTTAAATATAATTTTCTTTTTTCTACATCAATCTAAATCCAAATCTTAAACCAACTTTAAATCCAAATCTAATTTCCTAATCATAAACCTATCTGCAAACTAAACGGGCTCTAAGTCAATGAATATCTAAAGGTTAATATAGTTCTTACTTATGTATTAATTTTGGTTTATGTTTGAATTAATGAGAAGATCACCAAACAATTTTTATTCAACTTAGATTGATATTCCGCAAACAATCTTGGTAAAAAAATTTATTTATTTTATTAAAAAGAATTTAAACACTGAAAGATATTTGTGTAAATCTTTCGTAGTTGTTTATCTTTGTTAAATGTTTAAACATACTACATTAACAATGTAAGTGATTGGATAACTTAGTTTATCTTTTGCAATCATTATAAGGGAAGAACAACCTACTTAACTGATAGTTCGTTATCCATTGAAACAAAATTGAGAAGTCGTTATTCATCAAACTGCCTTCTCATTATGCTAATCATCCACAAAGGATGCTTTTACGAGAGTTTTATATATTGTGAACTTTTTAGGCATGCTACATGAGTCTTGGTGCGTTTCTTAGGCACCCTTGACTTGACAAAACGATGCTTCTTGTTATCATCCTAAACATGATTTATTTTTTGCTATATCCAAACTATACACATGTTCTAACATCATGTCAAATCTTGCAACATGAAACTAAATTCGTTACTCACCTTGAAACATGGTATGCAAGCTTGACATCCACGCACATGTTACGAGCACTTAAATTATGATAGATGCACACATATACTATTGACACATATCTAACACATAAACATAATCATATACGCTGGAAACATAAACTAAAATCCACCTGAACTTGTATAAACACATGACAACTCTTAAACAGTAAAGCACATAGCTAAACCTTGCTGTCAATTCTGCAACAGCCTGCACTATAACCGTTTTGGCTGTCTTTAAACCCTGAAGCAACTCATGAAGCTAATTTTACATGAAACTGGACTTTTTGGATTTTCGAAAACATATGGCACTCCCCAAACGGAACTACGGTTTATCAAATATGAATTTTTAAAGTTTTGTTTACTTCACTTTTTCAGAATCTAAGCTTACTGCACTAAATCGTATTTTAGACTATTTTAACTACTGAATTAGCCAAACCTTTCTACAAAACAACCGAGGTAGATTCAGAAGACTAAAATTTTGGTTTTAACCTCAAGTTAATTTGACAAACACTTAGTTCTCTATGATCCTTCCAACACAGCACACAATTCTTCACACATATTGTCCTACTTTTAAACATGTCCAAAACGATCCAAAACCAAACATAAACTATTCTAATCATAAGAAAACTCATATCACATCTTATTAAACATTTTAAATTATTCTCCAACACATCTTTAAGCACTTTCACTAATTTAACCATTATTTTGGCATTGTGCCAAACACCTCTTTATGTGTATAAACTAAACATCATCTTTTTTAAAAGTAAGAACTAATTCATTGAACATGATCATTCTCTAATCCATAAAACATGCTAACATAGTCTATGATCATCAAACATATATATAATCTCATAAACATGCCCAAAATCATTAATATACTTAAACACTAAAGTCTCCAATTTCAATCATGAACATGAAATCAAGACTTGTAAATAATTCATACCTTTGATGGAAAACATGTTAAGGAGACTTATAACATCTTGTATCTAGCATGATCATCATCACAAACATCCTAAATCACCATTAGGAAGGATTATCTCATGGTTAAGTTTTCTACCATATTTCACTCCAAGAAAATACATAGACACGTTGTGTTCATGAGAAGATTTATGAACTATAAGCCAGTTAGACCATGGGAATATTTCTGTAATTTCGGTTCCAAAAATATAACTTTCACATTAGTCGTTTTCGTTAAAAATTTTGTACCGTTAGTTTTTTTAATGTTAACTTTTTGCACTGGAATTCCTTATTTGCAATAAAACTTAACGGAAAAACTTCTTTAATATTCTAAAGTCAATAAAATATTATTCTGATAAATAAATAAAATTTGGGGTGTTACACTACCCCAATTCTATAACAGTCAACGACAAGACTCGAAATGAAAAATACAAAGAAAATAAGATCTTGAGTTTATTGCTTTTCAAGCAAAGATCTTTAAAGATAAAAAAACCCATCATCGATCTTTGAAAAATCAAACCCCAAGAATCAAAACACCTACCTGGTCCGAAACCCTTAGGGATTACAAACGAGAAACAAAAAGGTTGTGATTTTGTGTTCGGATTAAATAAAGAAGAGCAAGAACAACAAGAAATCATTTTTCCGCACATATTAACAACTGGTTGGAACCCCCCAAAAAGACTCAACACGAGATTAAGGGTATTAAAGTTTTAGTTTAGATTTGTTGCTTTGATATCTTTTTGAGAAGATAAAGAGATAAGTGTTATTGTGGTAGAGGTTGTAAGAAAGGAAAACAAGGAGAAAATGATAAGAAAGTTATAGTGATGGCTGCATTTTGTGAGAAATGAAAGTGAAAAGGATAAGAAAGTGTTTGTATTTGTAGGTCTTAATTCTTAAGGTTTGAGATGTTGATGATACGGACGGTGCCTGAAAATGTTAGTTTATGATATTCATGGAGTATTTGGGTAGGATAAAGAAAGAAAATATGAGTGGAAAAGACAAGTTTACCCTCATGTGCATGACACATGAGGGGTATGATTGAAAAAGTTGACGAAAGTTAAACCAAGGATGCAAGTGTGATTCTTTGTAAAAATAAAGACCGCGAATGCAACAAAAAAGTTTTAGGGACTTCAAATGCAGTTTTGAACAAACTACAGGGACGATCCATGTAATTTACTCAATTAAATAAAATCATGTACCACTACACCAGATCTATTGGTGACGACATTGTTTTGGTTTATAGTGGGGAGTGAGAGGACATGGCGTTGCTGAAAGTATGACGGGGAAACTGAGAGAGAAATTATTAAAGTATGGCAAACGATCATAGCCTTTGGCGATGAAATGTTGTCGCCAAAATGTCATTGCAAAAGTTTCCAGTCAACTTTTTCCAAGTTTTTGACAAGGTTAAAGTAAAAATTGGAAAAAATTACACGTTTGGTCCCTATAGTATACCCCAAATAACAACTTTAGTCCCTGATTTTTGAAACCTTGCACGCATTTAGTTCCTATTTTGGATGGGCGTTAGTTAAGCCCGTTAAGTATTTTGCGCTGTTAGTCCTTCGTTAAAAAATTTTGCACCGTTAGTCCTTATTTTTTAAAATATAGTTTTCTCCAGTTAGTCTCTCCGTTAATAATAGTTATCGCCCGTTTTTTTACATTTTTGTCCGTTTTTATCCGTTTTCGTTCGTTTTTATCCGTTTCCCCCCATTTTTTTTCGTTTTTCGTCCGTTTTTGTCAGTTTTTTATCCGTTTTCGACCGTTTTTTTACTTTTTTATCCGTTTTCGTTCGTTTTTTTTACGTTTTCGCCCTTTTTTTACGTTTTTGTGTTTTTTTTATCCGTTTTCGTTCATTTTTTATCCGTTTTCGCCTGTTTTTTTTACGTTTTTCTCTGTTTTTTTCCTTTTGCGTTAGTTTTTTTTACGCTTTTGTCTGTTTTTATCCGTTATCGTTCGTTTTTTTTCACAAAAAAATTCCAAAAAGAAAATTTGGAATTTTTTCACAAATTTGAAAAAAAAAATCCAAAAAAATTTGAAAAAATAAATTAGAAAAAAAATAAAAAAAATTGAAAAAAAAATTAAAAAAAAATGAATAAAAAAAATATTTTTCAAGTATTTACAAAAAATATATATATATTTTCGAAAATATTTTTTAATTTTAAATAATTTTCTAAAATATTTTTAATTTAAAAAAAATTAATTTTTTTTGAAAAATAAAAAAATTTGAATAAAAAATTTAAAAAAAAAGTTTTGAATAAAAAAATATTTTTCAAATATTTAAAAAAATATATATATATATATTTTTCAAATTTAAAAAAAATATATATATTTTCAAAAATATTTTAATTTTTAAATATTTTTCGAAAATATTTCGAAAATATTTTTTAATTTAAAAAAAATATATATTTGAAAAATATTTTTTTTATTCAAATTTTTTTATTTTTTTTCGAAAATATTTTTTTTCCAATTTATTTTTTTGGAATTTTTTTTTTCAAATTTGTGAAAAAATTCTAAATTTTTTTTTTGGAAATTTTTTGTGAAAAAAACGAACGAAAACGGATTAAAGAGACAAAAACTTAAAAAAAACGAACGCAAAACGAAAAAAAACAGACAAAAACGTAAAAAAAACGGGTGAAAACGGATAAAAAACGAACGAAAACGGATAAAAACAGACAAAAACGTAAAAAAAATGGGCTAAAACGTAAAAAACGGACGAAAACAGATAAAAACGTAAAAAACGGTCGAAAACGGATAAAAAACTGACAAAAACGGCCGAAAAACGAAAAAAACAGGGGAAAACCGATAAAAACGAACGAAAACGGATAAAAACGGACAAAAATGTAAGAAAACGGGCGATAACTATTATTAACGGAGGGACTAACTGGGAAAACTATATTTTAAAAAATACGGACTAACGGTGCAAAATTTTTTAACGAAGGACTAACAGCGCAAAATACTTAACGGACATAACTAACGCCCATCCAAAATAGGGACTAAATGCGTGCAAGGTTTCAAAAATAGGTATCTGTTGTGTAATAAAAACGACTTATGGACTAAAGTTGTTATTTGGGGTATACCATAGGGACCAAACGTGTAATTTTTTCTAAAAATTGAGGGTTTGTTTTTTTGTTTTTTCTTCTCCGTTTAGCAAACTTTTGCGACGACTAATTTTGTCGCCAAAAGTGTCGTTGCTCTTTCTTTTTTTGCGGTGGTGAACGTTGACACAATTAGTGGTATTAGAAAACATCTTTAACTTGTAACTTGGTAGCCGTTGATAATACCATTGGTATTTTACTACTACCTCTGTCGCTAAATAAGTGTCTAGTTTGACTTTTCAGAGTCAAACTGGATCAACTTTGACCTTATTTATTTTTACGGATGTTATATAATACTTGATGAAAAATATATGAATGGATTGGGTTTTAAGTGTATTTTTCATTGGTATAGTTTTCCATCAAGTATTATATAACAAAAAAAAATATTTACGGTCAAAGTTGAACCAGTTTGACTCTGAAAAGTCAAACTGGACATTTATTTAGGGACGGATGGAGTACTATTTTTTGTCAAACATAAATAATGTGCATGGCATATTTCTTTTGATTCTAAACACATGAAAGTTAAACAACTTCAAAGTCTTATTCTTGATTATTACAAAGACGATTAAATGATTTACAAATTTTACTATAAATATGTGTCAATGAATGACATATATACCATATATATAGTTTACTTCCTAGAAGTTGGCAAAGTTGGAATACTTTGTTCGTTTCTAAAAAAGTTATCAGGATCCACCATTGTTTTTACCTTCACCAACCTCTTGAAATTAGTCTCCTTGAAATACTTGACCCCATAAACAGTCCCTTCAAGAAAGCTATTTTTCCCGTTATTATTTACACCAATATCCAAATCCCTATAATTCAAGAAAGCTTCTCTAGGATTCTTTGACACAAAAGGTGTCATGAATTCATGCAAAACCCTTGTAAGGTTTACGTTATGGTTTGCGATATCAACACCGTCTTGGTTCCAATCAGCTGCATATTGGATTTTCGCTATGTTTCCAGCTCGATGAGGGAAAGGTTTTGCAAACTCAGAAATCTCGGCCATTCGTCCACCATAAGGATTAAAAGTTAGGACGGGAAGTTGTAACTCGATCATTTTCTTGAAGATTAACCCTAACCCTAGTTTTGAAATAGGTTTTTTTACGTAGTCAGATTTTCTTTTGAGATGAGTGAGTGATCGTGGGATTCGACTAAGCAGAGTCGAGTCTGGGCTATTAGGGGGAAAGTTGTAGTACCAGAGAACCGATTGAGTCCAATTCATTTCTTGACAATCGGATACTTGTAACCCTAGCTCTGGGAAGGTTTGATCCATAATATTGATTAGGGTTGTGGTGTTTCCGAGAAACAAGCTTGGAAAAGAAGCACGTATGGTTCTCTCGCCGTTTGTGTTGTTTACGACGTTAAAAACCATACGAATAAATAGATTATTATCTAGCTTATCGGCTACTTGTAGCCACTTGTGAGCGACGTCAGTAACATTTTGTTGGGACGTCCTTCTCACCTGGAGAACTGTAACCTTGTTAGGTACCCTAACTAAATTTACTTTATACGATATAACCACACCGAAACTCACACCTCCACCACCTGTAATAGCCCAAAACAAATCTTCACCCATCGATGCACGATTTAAAAGTTTCCCATTAACATCAACAATTTCAGCATCGATGACATTATCTACAGTAAGACCGTATTTTCTCATCATGTTACCATATCCTCCACCACTAATATGTCCACCAACACCAACAGTAGGGCAAACACCGGCTGGAAAACCATGCGTGGTACTTTTCTCAGCGATCCTATAGTAAAGTTCACCAAGGGTTGCACCAGCTTGAACCCATGCAGTCTCATCTTCAATTGAGACATTAATTGATCGAAAATTGAACATATCAAGTATAAAGAAAGGATCTTTCGCGACATAAGATAGACCCTCATAATCATGACCTCCGCTTCGGGTTTTCATTAATAGTTTGTGCTGTTTAGCACATAAGATGGAGGCTTGAACATGGTAAATGTAACACCCCGCCTTATCTGACCACAATATTGTCCGCTTTGCCCGCAGGTCACGGCTTTATTTTTGTGGCCTCATTTGAAGACTTCCCGGCAGGTCACCCAAGCCAGTACTACTCTCACATGAGCACGCTTAACTGCCAGTTCCTAAGAACTCCACCCGCAGTAGACCACAAAACGCGTTGTGTCATTGTAAGACGAATGTTATCTTATGAGCCCAGCATCTCTCCAGGCCACAGCCGATGTAGGATTTGCCTAAAGTGTTACAATCACCCCCCCTTAGGGACTCATCGTCCTCGATGAGGTTTGCCCTACCATCCCGAACGGCTCAGGAGTGGCTCTGATACCACTTGTAACACCCCGCCTTATCTGACCACAATATTGTCCGCTTTGCCCGCAGGCTCACGGCTTTATTTTTGTGGCCTCATTTGAAGACTTCCCGGCAGGTCACCCAAGCCAGTACTACTCTCACATGAGCACGCTTAACTGCCAGTTCCTAAGAACTCCACCCGCAGTAGACCACAAAACGCGTTGTGTCATTGTAAGACGAATGTTATCTTATGAGCCCAGCATCTCTCCAGGCCACAGCCGATGTAGGATTTGCCTAGGGTGTTACAGGAAAGGTCTAATGCTGTGACAATTAGGTATGGTTTCGGGGTGGTGGATTCGTTAAACCGAAGGTTACGAATGTATCTTTGCAACACGGCTGGGAACGTAGAGTTGTCCGGAGTGAAGATTGCTCCGGCGATCGGAGTAGTAAGTTGTGGTGAATTGATTAGGCATCGTATGAAGTTTTCATGGGGATTATTTGAAGTTGCTAATGAAGAGCTAAAGAGCAAGACAAATATGAGTGTGAAAAGAGACATTGTTATTTGTTGTTATAAAACATGCAAATTATACATGCTTGTACATTCTATTTATAGATACAAAAGTGATACTCAATAATGAAATGAAATGACATGTCGCTTAGGTGTAAATGGTTTCTAAATTTTGTAGCTCAACTAAAGGCGGACATTTTTTACGAAAAGTCTCGTGTAATATACTACTAAAATAGATTATTTTAGAATTCAATTTAATAATAAAAGTGATGCTTAAAATAAAAAGTAAATAATCTTTAAAAATAAATTAAAAAATAATCATTTTCAAAATACTTTGGCTAGCAATTATTGATGCAACTTCTCAAAACATATACTTGTAGTCACTTTTATAAAAATTATATACATATTAAATACAAAGTTTAAGGCCTTTATAATTTGAAAGCTTTGTATGAAAGCTCTGTACGACAACATACCTCGCACGTCCTCATATGTCTCTGTTCAAGATCAGTACAATGTTTGTTAAAACAACATCCTGATTAAGCTAGGTCTTTTTTCATCTCCTACGTGTTAAAAGTTATTTTCAAGCAAATAAATAATGAATATTTATCTATTTCATTTAGACGTGGAAAACTTGCTTTAAAAAACATTGAATTGATTTGAAAAATAAGTGAAATTATCTTACAAGCTAGCATCTCACACCTAAAAATGTTTGACTATTGAAATATTCAAAATACAACAAAATACCATATAGTTGACATTTTATGTGGTTGATCAATTGATTATCACTTCGTAATGTAGCATTTTTGACATGCATATGTAATCGTATACAAGTTAATACGATTATCTTGACTTTCTGAATTCAAAGTTTTTAATACTTTATATTATATTGATTCATTGTAGATAAGGTATCATGATCATTTCTATTTGTGCACTTTATGACTAGTAAAAAAAGGGATAGTTATAAGGAATTCACTAACGTAATATATAAAGGTGCAATACAAATATTAATGTTATACAAATAATATTGCAATTATGATATATATGTTGATCTAAAGATATAAATTTCGTCTAAGAATGCCACAATACGTACACCTGCTTAAAACTTTTTCGAAATTGTTTGGATAGATGCAAATTGAAAAAACAAACAGTTGACTACTCTGGTGCTTATTACTTTGAACTTTTGATGCGATTTCACATTTGTATATATGTATGAAATCGGTACTTTATTGTTACTTTTTGACAACAAAAAGGTATATTTTATTTTGCCGTTTTTGACAGTCAACCTTTGTAAAATATATTTCCCATCATGCAGGTCTTATTTTATTGTTCTCCAGCAAAACATTATTTTATTTTAACTTTCTAAATTTGAATGAAACTTTTTTAATCTTTGACATTCGAAGGTAGAATAGACGCATTTGAAACCCAATATATGAGCAATGGCATGATGTATTTATAACCGTTTATTAAAAAAAAACAAAAAAACTAAAAAACAAAACAACTGCGATTTAAGTCACATGGTACTATATTTAATATACTTTTAAATAAACACACGCCATTGCACATATACACGTTTTTTTTTATTAATGCTTATCTTGACTTTCTAAATTCAAAGTTTTCAAGAATTTGTCAAGCACATTATTAATTAATTTAAGAAACAACGACCAAATGTACCGATAACTTAACGTATATGACTACCAAAAAAGGGGTAATTAACCCAGTTATTCGTCATGTTCAATACTTTCTGAAGTTAAACCACGTGTAACATGACTCGAGTATAATCAATAATTAGTAAAGAAGAATTTACGTTGTGTAAATGCAGCAAACAAATGAAAGTTTAACAGCTCGTATGGTCGATCGTATGATGTTACAAACTCGGTTTACACACTCAAGTACAGTGGCAATACAACTGTTCTTTAATAAGTGAAAACAAATTAAGCACACAACTAGGTATATACGTGAAACACAACTACATATATGGCACCAGTACGTCTAAAAGTTTTCTGATTTATTTCAATGAGAAACAACAAAATGCTACTAGAATAGTGTTTAGTTTTTATTCAAAATGATGTGTTTTCTTCATGTTATATTACGTTGTGACATGTTACAGATGTCAGCATAGATGTATTAATTCTTGAGTATGGGCTCTATTTTTTGTTTTAATAGTTATTTAACAATTGTAAAAGTATTTTGATAGATAGTGTGTAAGTTTTTTTAGTTAACCCAAAACCCTAATATAAAAATCTAGCCACTACAAAGAAAGCCTCTCCAGCCGGCGGTTGGAGGGCCTCCTTCTTCCACTCTTCTCCGCATATACATCCTCTCACCTCCCTCACGTTTATCTTTTGTATCGCTTCGTTCCGCAATGGTGTGTTGGTAATTTTAATGGTATCAACTATTTTATATAATTGTGATTTAATAAATACCCATCAAATTGCTCGAACATCAAAGGACGTCAACAACGAAGCTTACATGTAATGGTTGGTCTATCCTATCCAAGCTGATCGACTGGCCTGAACAAATTAAATAAAGGGGCACCCAATCGGTATAAATTAGTGTCAACAAACTTTAGAAGCCGCTTGAATTTAATGATAAAGGTTTTGACCTATTGTAAAGGTCTCGTAATTCGTCTACTTCAACGACAACTAATTGAGAGCATTTGGGCTTTGCTCCGGCCTACATCACACAACCCCAATTGAGCTTGTAAACTTATAAGAAGTTGCAAGGACATTCAGGATTGCTTATTTAAATTGTTAAAATTATTATTTGCAAGAGGAATAACTTGTTCTTATTAATATGTAGCTTTAACTTGTTTGTTTCATAAAATGCTTAATAAGAAGCTCAACATCCTATTAAATACATAAGAATAAGATGGGATATCGTGCTCACCTTTAAGATGGAATACCATGCTCACCTTTAAGATGGGGAATTTGCTTCATCAAACACTTTGCAGACACAATGTTAATTGTTACCCTTCATAAATATGGATCTCATAGGGGCTTCCAGAGCAAGGACATGCCTTCCTGGTGCTTTCTTTGGATCATCTATCACTGAAGGAAAATTGACAAATATCATACTCAAAACACCAAAAACACGAAAAACCTAAAAACTCAAAAATTGTATAAAGCTTAAACCCTTTGTAGCATACCTTAATCGCTATTCTACTACTTTAATTCCTATAAAACCTGCTCATTTAGACACTTACTCGAATCGCTATCACAACTTACAAATCCTTGAACTCAGCATCACGAATCTGTTGAGAAACACAAATTTCCACTTCAATAATAAAAAATCATTACTCACCAACAAATTATCGAATCTCTTTTATCAATTTAATAAGAAAAAAATTTATTTCAACATAACTCATATAGAAAAAATTCATGATTTCAACAAACAACAAATATAGAAAAGATTCTTGATTCAGTATGATTTCAGCATACAGAACTCACATTTTTAAAACATAAAAAAAATTAATAAACCTCTAATAATCATTTCTAATTAACCCTGGCATTAAATCAAAAAAAAGAAGAAGAAGAAGCAAAGCCAACCTTCTGAACACAAACCAATAACCGGATCTGGCCGGACACGCCTCGCCGGAAAAGTGACATTTAAAGTGGGTGTTTAGATATAGGATTTTGGGGCGACTGAGTTCAGGGGGTGTGATGACATGAGCGTTGCGAACACACATACCCACATGACAGTATGTGATGTATGTGGTTTAGTGGAGATGAATAAGATGAAGAGAGTTCGTTAATTTAATTGAATTTCCTATTTCCATTTTTATACAACAGAAGTGAGTTTTAATCCTCCATCTTGCTCCATCTTGCTTGTGATTAGGGTAGCGAGAGGTGAGTGTGTGTGGTTTCGTGTGTTTTTTTTATGAGGATGAAAGGATAAAAGAATGGTCTAGATTATAGTAGAAACCAGAGTTTGGTGTGTGTGTCTTAATTGGTAGAAGAGATATTTTTGTAATGTGTAGAGATGAGAGCATTTAATATTATTCAGTTTCATTAAATGCACAACCAACCATATGATGACACGTCATTGACATAAAATAAACTGTGTTACACTTTCATTAAATGTAGAACCAAATATATGATGACTGATCTGCGCAAAACCGTCAAGCTCTCTCACGCAAGCGTAAGAAAACCTAAAACAGCTTAAGCACGAAATCAATGAAGATCAGAGGAGTATAGGGTCTCCCCGGGTCGTTATGTCCCAGCGAGCTGTGCAATGGATTATCAAACGAATAGTGATCGGGAGATTTGGACGGAAAAGGATTTTGAGATTATTATAACTACTGGAAAAAGCCAACAAATTAAAACGGCTTAAATGCAAATTAAAGAAGATTAAAAAGATAAAATCTATTAAATAAACGCTATCACTATTTTTAAAGTGATGAACGTTTAAAACCTAAAACTTACGTTTAAATACAAATAACGTAAACGTACAAATAAAAACGTGAAAATTACACAAGATAAATCCTAAAAATATGAAAAATACATTTTTACAATCCTAATGATAAAAGAAACTTTATAGAAAAAGAGAATTATTTTTAAAACTATTTATATAATTATTATTAATTAAAAACTATTTTACTCTAATTAAATTATTAAAAATACTAAACCATTTGAGAAAAATCTGAAAATTCAACAAAAAAATACTTGAGATACTATAGAATCTAGGAAAAATGAGAAACTACACTAGGTTGCTATTGGAAATAAGCAACAAATAAGCCAATAAGAGCTTATGCATTAAACTGTCAAACGAAGGACATATATTAAACTTTGCATTACTTGAACGAGACAAGTCCCAAGGGCAAATGGTTGTGTGGTGTTGTGTTGAGGCGTTGGTTTGGTGACAGAGGAGACCAGGGTTCGAATCCCCTTTGGTACCCTTTTTTACAAACAATTTTTTTTTCAACTTTTTTCTTTTGAACATTAAAACTACAAACCAAATAAGCAACTTTTGCAAAAACTTATCTTCTAAAAACTTGTCAAAAAGCAGTTTGAATTGGCTTATTCCAACAGTAGCTTAAAACAAAACAACTCTTTCATTTTTATCTTCTTCTTTTTTGGCAGATTCCAAACACACTCTTATGAATTTTGATAATGAGATTAAACAATGAAACTTTTGTAACAAACTTATATCCAAACTTTTGAAATAAGCAGTTCCAAGACTGCTTATCTCCAACAGAATGACAAAAGCAAATCAAACACCCCTTCTTTAACAGTAAACAACCAAGCACTTTTGTTCACACCTATTAGTAGATTTTAAAGCACAAGCAAGGTGATTAAGAAATAAATGAAAAGGAAGTGACAACAACTGGGCATCTACAAAATTAAGCTACCATTAAGCCAAGCAAATGGGAAAATCAGATGGCTTAATAAGGGGATCCTAACTTCTAAAATAGTGAAATAAGCTCTAAATGGGTACGATAAGTATTAATGAGCTACGCCTAACCTAAGCTAAGGGGTACTAACTGATGCATTAAGCAACCTAAATAAGCTACACTAATTAGCTAATAAGCACAAAAATAAAGGGAAAAGTGACCTGTTGTGGTCTGCTGCAGTGCAGGCTACAAACAGCAGCAGAGGAGCCTGTTTGGGCTTATTAATAAGCTGGAAAATCAACTTCCAAACCAGGAAAAAGCTGCAAATATAAGAGTTAGCATGGGTGACTTCTAGAAAAACTGATTTGGGGAGCAATAAAGGGCTTCTAACAGCTTAAAATTAAGCCATTATCAGCAGCATGTGGCCCCAATTTAACTGATACAGAACACAAAAAGTTGCGAGAGTAGTTTTGTAAACTTGATTTTTGCTATGCTAAAAGTAATTCTAGGCTACGAAACTGAAACTAAACTAAGTTGGGCATACAAGGACTCAAGAAAAACTAGTTTTTTTTTTTTTTTTCAAATTTTAAACTTTTAAAATAAGCTGAGAGAATAGCTCAAGATCAGCAGCTGCTGTTGCATATTTTTTTGACAGGAAACATATTTTTTTCTTCTTTCAAAAGTTAGCAAAGTTGTTAAACCAGTTAAGCTCTACTCAAGACTACTCCAAAACTTTAAAACAAGTTTGACTTGTGAAGTCAAAGTGGGTGGAGATGTGTTTTGACCCAAGACCAAGTATATACCAAACACCCCTTTAATGTAAAAGCTAATACTGCTACTTTTTGAGAGTAAGCTGCAAACTTCTAAATTTTCAATAAGCTAGATAAACTCAAAACATAAAACTGAAAAAGGGTGCTTTCATTGATCAAATAAAGATTACAGTAGAACTAAGGTACAAATAAACTAAAGCTTTTATAAAAAAAAAAACTAAGGACTGATTTTTTTTCTAAAACTAGGGGTGCCCTTGAAGGCTTACAACCAAGTCCTATTTATACTACTATCTAGAGGTCTTGGGTCTTCCAATCTTCAACATCTTCTTGTCTGGTGCTTCTTGAGGCTCAATCTTGGCCTTCCAATAGTTAGGTACCACTTGAGAGTGAACCTGAGCCGTTCCTTTGGTTTTTGGCGCCTAAATAATCACATGGGTTGCTGACTTGGATGTGGAAACTTGTGATATAGCTTTGAGGGAGGGATTAGAGTGGGTGAGTGGGTAGGAATAGGCTGGAGGTGATGATGATGGAGTGTGGAGTGGTTTTGCAGGGATGGTGGCAGAAGAAGGAAGACCCGTGAGTGGGTTTTGGTTTATTATTAAACGTGGGTATGGGTCGGGTCAAACATAAGGATTTGTTTGGTGTTGGGCTAATATTGGGCTTAGGATTAGATTTAGATCCAATGTATAGCTTAGGGACCAATTGTGTCAAAACTGAATTTCCAGGGACCACTCATGAAATTTCTAACAAATGATCCAAGGGTTAAACTTGACTATTCTCCAATAATCCAAGGATCACAATTGCCAATTCTGAAACTCAAGGGGCCGAAACTGAAATTTTCCAAAAATTATCAAAAGGACCAATTTTGACAAAACTTTATTAACCAAGGGGCGGCCATAAATAATATTTCCCATTTTTGAAAATCCCGGGGACTTGTTTTGCCATTTTTTGAAAGTTGGGGGACTGAAACTGCCAATTATGCAAACTTAGCTCATTTTTCATTTGTTTTTAAACATTTTGCATCTGAAACATATAAAATGCAATTTTGGAATATTTTCAGTGTTTTGATGCATTTCTGAGCATTTTTAACCGTTTTGCAGTTCAGATTTGACTAAAAAATGATGAGTATTTACACACTCATCAATGACACGTTGCCGTTTCATTAAATGCACAACCGATCCGGTCACGACACGTCAGCAAAAACACCCATTGTGAGTAGAGCGCCCAACGCTCTTTAGTATATATAGAGAATTTCACAATTTTTTTACATATTTAAATGAGCGAGTATTTTCGTCGTTTAGCGACTTTTCTCTCAAATTTTTTAGTGTTAACCACACGCATAATCGAGAACGATAGCTTGGTTTGCCTAACTTTTTATAATGCTAACGTAATTAAGACTTTGTAATCGTATTTTCAATCAGTTCTTATTTTATTGTTCAGAATAATTGAGTTTAATAAGTCATTAATACCAATAAATAATGACCTTGAACTTTTGAAAAAATATGCCATGGTGATCATTATCCTCCTTCTCTATATCTTAAATTAATAAGTTATGATATCTTTGTGAATATCTGTCCATTATCATCACTTGATACGGGTAGTTGGTATATTAGCCTAGCTATTAATTATATATAAAGATCAAATGAGAAGTAAAATTAAAATGAGAAGGGATAGAAGAAATCACAGCTTCACATTTCATATGCACCTAAAAATATAGATGCATCTTCCCTTGAATTTCTCCTCTTCATTTGAAATGTGTGGCTCAAATTTCATCTTATTTTTCTTATTTCAATTTCTCTTCTCAGTTCTTTAATAAAAAATATATTATACACAGGATATATAGAACTAATTACGATAATTCGTGAAACATATCTGATCATGTATTAACTTAACTTTGGTGAAATTATTTGTATCATATCGATGCTCTACACTAAAATCATAAACATAAAGCATGCATGGTATATTTTCCAGCAAAGGTAAAAACAACACGAAGTCTTATTCGTAATTATTACAGAAACGAATTTAGAAAGGTACAAGTTTTTTTACTAGCCAATGGCGATCAAAGAATGACATATTTGAGTTTACTTCCTAAAAGATGGCAAAGTTGGAATACTTTGTTCATTTCTAAAAAAGTTACCCGGATCGACCCTTGTTTTCACTTTCACTAACCTCATAAAATTAGTCTTCTTAAAATACTTGACCCCATAAACAGTCCCTTCAAGAAAACTATTTTTTCCATTATCAGTAGCACCAATATCCAAATCCCTATAATTCACATAAAGTAGGTTTCCAGACTTTGGCGAAGTGCCAGCCGGATGATGGCTGTTATCTGTTGTTCATGGTGAAGAGATATGGAATACAAATATGGGAAATGTAGTCCAGGTGGGATGTATCCTTAGGCAACTCTATGCATATTTTGCATCTGAGATCCAATGGAACAGGAGTTTTGATCTCCTCTTTGATGATGCCCTGAACAAGAGCCTCTGGTTTCCTCTGTATGGGCTATAGTTGAGACTAGGTAAGGTGTTTGTTCAGTGGAAATGTAGTCATAAGAGGGATATTTCTCCATGGTTGTCTAGATGTTAGCATGCAGTTGCTAAGTCTAGAAGAATGGTGAGTTTAGAATCAGCTTTATCCTGAATCTGTTCCAACAGTTTTGTTAGTTTGGAAAGTTTGTTTCAGCTATATGAGCATGTTCATATATGGCTGCTTGAATTTCATGCAATTTGCTGATTCATTTATTAATAAAATTCACCATTTCAAGAAAAAATAACATAACAAAAAAAAAAGCCCTAAATAAAACACTAATACAAAAACTACACTTGGAGAACCTTTATTAAACAACTAAATATAGGGATTAAGTCGTAGAATAGCAATGTACTTTTCAAAGTGTCCCGTTTTGGTACGTGTACTTTTTTTAAGTTGTAGAATAGCAATATACTTTCATAAGTGTTCCAATTTGGTACGTGTACTTTTTTTAAGTTGTAGAATAGCAATATACTTTCCATAAGTGTTCCGATTTAGTACGTTGATAACGTACCAAATCGAAACACTTATGGAAAGTACATTGCTATTCTACAACTTAAAAAAAGTACACGTACGAAAATGAGACACTTTGAAAAGTAAATTGCTATTGTACAACTTAAAAAAGTACACATAACAAAACAGAATATTTTAAAAAGTACATTGCTATTCTACGACATAAGACAAAACTCAAAGAATCAAAGCATCCACGATGGGTCAAATAAACATTTTCACTATTTTAAAAAGTTTTTTGAAATAGTTTTTTGCCTTGTATTAAAAACTTTTTGAAAAGCTTTTTTATAATGATTTGATGAACTTCAAATCTTTTCTCTAAGCTTTGGTAATTAAATATAATATGCATTGAATATATTAAATGCATCAAATTTTTAAGACTTAATGTATTATAAATGTTGATAATTAACACCTAATAATATAAAGAAATAACCTGATTAAAACCGACCAAAAATCTGAATATAAATTTACATGCATGTAAAAATTTCTAAATATGATTTAACGTGTATCTCGCATGCACCTAGCTAGATAAGATTGACCATTGAAATAGTCAAACAGAAGGTACAAAACAAAATATTAGTTTTATTTTATTATTTATTTATTTATTCGTTTATTTTAAACGGTTAGTTAGTAGTTAGTAATTCGAGTCGTGCAACAACATCCAAACGTGTAATATATTTTCTTTGAGCCTTCGCTTTAAAAGAATAAACCCCACTCTTTTTTGTCGCTTCGCTTAAAAAAAAAACCCAATTAGCAAGCTTCGAACTTGAGAACTCAATTACTTTCTTACTTTAAACTTGACATTCTAAAGTCAAAGTGTTCGATGTTTGTGCATATCAATATTATATGGTAGTAAAATAGAAATCATATAAAGAAATAACAATCACAGGTCGGAAGAAGATTGCATGTGCATGTAAAATTTAGTTTTAAAATTTATTAATGATTTTCTCAATCCCGAAATCAGTCATATTGGCGTTTCTTTCTTTATTCTTCTCCCTAGCTTTTTTTTTACGATATCAATATTTTATTTTTGCTTTTTTGATAGATCTGAATGTAAATAATGCAAACTTTTGATTACTTCGCATCATTAAGTCATTGTTAATAGATCCTTTTTTGTTAAATTTCTTTAAAAAAATAATCTTAATTTTTATCATTGCAAAAGAAGCTATTTCTGCTAAGTTTGAGGAGAGAAGGTGAAAGCGTGTTGAACGTATGGAAAGAATTTATTAAGAGCTTGCACTTGGGTTGTCAACTCTTCATTTGGAATATGTAAAGAACTCTACCATATCGAAAATGAAAGTCATACATATGATTTCAAACCGTCAAACCAAACATCTCGGTTGGGCTAATTTAGTGCCCAGTAATCTCTTGCCTCTTGCCAGGATTTAAACATATATAAAATATTCTAAACGTAAAACAGTCCCAGAATGAAGACACATTCAAAGAATCATCTTTAAAGTTCGTTAGAGACAAAAAAGAAATCTTACCACTTACTGAAGCGGTATTCAGTAAGTGAGATACTCAACCAAAAGAAGATGATTGAGTCACTCAGGTGATGTGACAATGTCTTACTGACTCCCCACTCATCTCATCAACATCAAAGTAGTCAGAACTTGGATACTACAATATCTAAAAGTATCTAGGAATGTTTGGGCGGGAGCTTTCTTGAGAATATAAGTAGAAAAACACTTATAAAAAATGTCATAAAAAATTACAAGAGTTGGTATAAAAGAGGAATAATTGTCAACATTATTCCCTAAAGTAAGATTTGATATATTCCAAAAATAGAAGTATTTAATGCAGTAAGTTAGCAGTGTATTTATTGTTAGGTGCTTGACACGTCCTTATTACCTCACGGGTCACCACATTGTACTTAGCCTATATAAGATAATGTTTCAAATAAGTAAATGTTATATCTTTCAATTAATGTGAAACACATTTAAGAGCATTTACTCTTTCATAAAACTAACGACCCATTTGGTCTTAGGGAGGGGGGGGGGGGGGGGGGGGGTTTACCTTGGGTTTTAGGTTAAGAAATTAAAATAAGTTGTTTGTTTGTGTTTTTGAGATTTGGGTTTAGGGATTTATTCCAAATATTTACGGATGTGCTAAAGATGATGAATGTAAAGGGTTTTAAGACAAAAGTTGATCACATATTTTCTTTTCTTTTTTTTTCCTCCTCAATATTAATATAAATACGTTATAATTCATATATTAGTATATAATTTATCTTTAAATATTATTTTCTCTCTTTTACATCAATCCAAATCTTAAACCAACTTTAAATCTAAATCCAATTTCCTAATCATAAACCTATCTGCACACTAAAGAGGCTCTAAGTCAATGAATATTTAAAGGTTAACATAGTTCTTGCTTATATATTAATTTTGGTTTATGTTTAAATTAGTGAGAAGATCGCCAAACAATCATTATTCAACTTAGATTGACATTACGCAAACAATCCTAGTAAAAAAATTTATTTATTTTATTAAAAAGAATTTAAACGTTGAAAGATATTTGTATAAATCTTTCGTAGTTGTTTATCTTTGTTAAATGTTTAAACATACTTCATTATGATTGGATAACTTAGTTTCTCTTTTGCAATCATTATAAGGGAACACCAACCTACTTAACGGATAGTTCGTTATCCATTGAAACAAAACTGAGAAGTCGTTATTCATCAAACTGCCTTTTCATCATGCTAATCATCCACAAAGGATGCTTCTACGGGAGTTTTATATATTGTGCACTTTTTAGGCAGGCTACATGAGTCTTAGTGCGTTTCTTAGGCACCCTTGACTTGACAAACGATGCTTCTTGTGAGCATCCTAAACATGATTTATTTTTTGCTATATCCAAACTATACACATGTTCTAACATCATGTCAAATCTTGCAACATGAAACTAAATTCGTTACTCACCTTGAAACATGGTATGCAAGCTGGACATCCACGCACATGTTACGAGCACCTAAATCATGATAGATGCACACATATACTATTGACACATATCTAACACATAAACATAATCATATACGCTGGAAAAATAAACTAAGATCCACCTGAACTTGTATAAACACATAACAACTCTTAAACAGTAAAGCACATAGCTAAACCATATTGCCAATTCTGCAACAGCCTGCACTATAACCGTTTTGGCTGTCTTTAAACCCTGAACCAACTCATGAGGCTAAGTTTACATGAAACTAGACTTTTTGTATTTTCAAAAACATATGGCACTCCCCAAATGGAACTACGGTTTATCGAATATGAATTTTAAAAGTTCTGTTTACTGCACTTTTTCATAATCTGACCTTACTGCACTAAATCGTATTTTAGAGTAGTTTAACTGCTGAAATAGCAAAAACTTTCTACATAACAACTGAAGTAGATTCAGAAGACTACAATTTTGGTTTTGACCTCAACTTAATCTGACAAACGGTTAGTTCTCTATAATCCTTCCAATACAGCACACAATTCTTCACACATGTTGTCCTACTTTTAAACATGTCCAAAATGACCCAAAACCAAACATAAACTATTCTAATCATAAGAAAACTCATATAACATATTATTAAACATGTTAAGATTATTTTCTAACACATCTATAAGCAATTTCATTAATTTAAACATTATTTTGGCGTTGTGCCAAACACCCCTTTATGTGTATAAACTAAACATCATCTTCTTCATTAGTAAGAACTAACTCATAATCTCTAACATTACTTCATATATTTTGAATATGATCATTCTCTAATCCATAAAACATGCTAACATAGTCTATGATCATCAAACACATATATAATCTCATACACATGCCCAAAATCATTTTTAATATACTTAAACACTAAAGTCTCCAATTTCAATCATGAACATGAAATCAAGACTTGTAAATAATTCATACCTTTGACGGGAAACATGTTAAGGAGACTTCTAGCATCTTGTATCTAGCATGATCATCATCAAAAACATCCTAAATCACCATTAAAAAGGATTATCTCATGGTTAAGTTTTCTACCATATTTTCCTCCAAGAAAATATATAGACACGTTGTGTTCATGAGAAGATTTATGATCTATAAGCCAATTAGACCATGGGGATATTTCTGTAATTTCAGTTCCAAAAATATAACTTTCTCATTAGTCATTTTCGTTAAACATTTTGCACCGTTAGTTTTTTTCTGTTAACTTTTTCCACTGGAATTCCTTATTTGTAATAAAACTTAACGGAAAAACTTTTTTAATATTCTAAACTCAATAAATAGTATTCTGATAAATAAATGAAGTTTGGGGTGTTACACTACCCCAACTCAATAACAGTCAACGACAAGACCCAAAATATGATGAAATACAAAGAAAAAAAGATCTCGAGTTTATTGCTTTCCAAGCAAAGATCTTCAAAGATCAAAAAACCAATCACCGATCTTTGTAAAATCAAAACCCAAGAATCAAAACACCTACCTGGTCCGAAACCCTTAAGGATTACAAACGAGAAACAAAAAGGTTGTGATTTTGAGTTCGGATTAAATAAAGAAGAGCAAGAACAACAAGAAGTCATTTTTTAGCACATATCAACAACTTGCTGGAACCCTCCGAAAAGACTCAACACGCGATTAATGGTATTAAAGTTTTAGTTTAGATTGGTTGTTTTGATTTTTTTTAGAAGATAAAGAGATAAGTGTTTTTGTGGTAGAGGTTGTAAGAAAAAAAAACAAGGGGAAAATGATAAGAAAGTTAGAGTGATGGCTGCATTTTGTGAGAAATGAAAGTGAAAAGGATAAGAAAGTGTTTATATTTGTAGGTCTTAACTCTTAAGGTTTGAGATGTTGATGATAAGGATGGTGCCTGAAAATGTTAGTTTATGATATGATAAGAATTTAAAACATACATTTTTATGGGGTCATTTAAGCCCTAAATCAACACATTTTATATCCGTCACTGCTTAAAGTTGTTCCTTTTCACTTTTTAGGTCTTTTGGAAGCAAAATGCTGGAATGAAGCATATTTGGATGAAAAGGAGCAAAAACATGACCCCAATGGCAAAGTCAAGATCGAAGACACTCCAAAGCTGTTCATTACACCTGACGGCGTCCCATCCTAACGGTGACGCCGTCCCTACATAGAAGACTTGATTACAAGTGCACGCGACAGCTCAACGGAATTTCTGATCCTAAAGCCAGGCAGCGTCACGCCTTATTTCTAGAAGGCGTCACTCATAAAACAACACCAGACGCCCAAGATCCAAGATTTAGACGACGTCTTGCATGACCACTGACGGCGTCACAGCTCTCAAATAACGTCGTCCCAACGATGACTTGGCCCAAACGAAACCCTAATGACGGCGACCTGACGGTGTCACTAGCAAAAGGTGAGGCTATCGTGATTGTAAATCTATATATAGAATTTGATTTTTCTGTATTTTAAGAGGTAGAATTTTGGAGAGCAAACCCTAACTTAGTTGTAGTATGACTTGGAAAATATTCTAGGGTCCCATACCCTATTTTACACATCAACATAAGTTTGTTTATCCAATTTATCATTATGTCTACCCCATGTTCAATTTATTGTGTGTATGCTTGCTTGTTTAACATGTCTAGCTAAATTACTTGTGTGTTTGCTTAGATCTATGAAACCTAGTTATTGATTGTTGTTAGGTTGTCTCTTGTCTTAATTGGTAGACGCTAGATTAAGGAAAACTGGCTTCTTCTTTCATTTTTGCGAGCTTGAACGTCCTAAATAGTAAAAAGCCATAGGAGTGCACCTAGGCCATCGTTGTGTTTATTGCGTGAGTTGTAGCTTGTTGATAATAGTGGATTTGGGGGAGATGCTATTGCACGCCGATCCCGGGTATTCTAAGGGAGAGTTACAATTCATAGAGCTAGGGAATTAGGCACCCCCTACGACTAATAGGAATACAACGCACCAATTAAGATAAAGGAAGTGAGAATTCAACCAACCAATAAAAGATAACTAGGGAGTAAAAGCATCTAAGTGAACACATCTTTAATCATCATACGAGCACACCTCAATTAGCATAAACTATCCGTAGTTAATTAGATAATTAGTAAAGCAGTGAAATCGGTAGAAGTACCACCCCTCAATCATATACCCCGAGATTTTACCTTTACTTTCTAAATAACATAAAAAAGAATAAAACGAATCATCCTCAACCCCACCTTCTCGTCATATATCTCTTTCTAGCATTCCTATTCCCCTAGAGAACAAAATCAATCCCCGAGGCTTACCTCATACTACACTACAACAATTAGGTTCGCTGCCTAGACAGTTGAAAAGCTTGCTCGTAGAAAAGGAGGTTTTCTCGACCCCAAACCATGCTATCAAATTTTTTGTGCCGCTGCCGGAGAATAAAATAGCTAGTTATACTTCTATCTCGTTTAGGTCCACTTGCTTGATTCCTAT
Organism: Chrysanthemum seticuspe; assembly: GCA_019973895.1. Lineage (NCBI taxonomy): Eukaryota > Viridiplantae > Streptophyta > Magnoliopsida > Asterales > Asteraceae > Chrysanthemum > Chrysanthemum seticuspe. Next base: position 40,743,272 of record BPTQ01000005.1, read on the forward strand.
CAAGTGAGATTTTTTTTCTCTTTTTCATTAGCTTCCTTATATTCTATCCCCCTTCTTTGTGTTTTTGTTCGTAACCTTGTCACTTTTCACCATGGGTGACAATCCACCACCACATCAACCACTTCCACTTAACCAACCACCACTTGACCCGCCAAGAGGCCGTACTCTTGGTGAATACTCTAGAACAAGCCATCAAGGCTATATGAACACCATTGAGCTCCCAATTCAAGCTCAAGTTATGGCCCTGCGATCCGACATCATCCGGTTAGTGCTAAACGGATGTGCACTCCATGGACTTCATTTCGAAGATCCTAATCAGCATCTAAAGGATTTCCTAAAAATCGTTGACTCTATCGACCTTGATGTTACCACACGGGAGACCACGCGCTTTCGTCTCTTCTAATTCTCTCTACTGGACCAAGCTATTAATTGGCTTGAGCGATTTCCCGCTAGATCCATCTCAAGTTGGGATGACCTCACCACTCGTTTCCTCGCCTAATTTTTCCCACCGGGGAGAACTACCAAGCTAAGGAAGGACATCTTGATGTTCCAACAACGTCAAGGCAAAACTCTCTATGAGGCGTGGACTCGATTCAAGGACTTGCTCCATAAAGTCCCTCATCATGACATTGATCTTTGGCTTCAAGTCCAAATCTTTTACGATCATGTCAATCTCTCAACTAGGCAAACCATCGACCAAGCGACCGGTGGCAAACTTAGTGAACTTACCGCGGAAGAGTCGTGAGGTATAATAGAGGACCTTGCCCTCTATGACAACGAATGTTGAAATGACCCCCGTGACTTGCCCAAAACCGTCAAGGCAATCTCCTTGCCTCCCATTGACTCACAACCTTCCAATCGTATGTAACACCCCCGAGATCATAATGACAGCGAAAGACTAATCGGGGTGTTACTTGAATGGAGATCATAGTCAACAATCATAGAAAACGACTCGAAAGAGACGTTTTATAAAAAATATAGTTATCATTCATCGAAAACTCATAGATGTTACAAAACATTCCAAATTCTTCAAGTGTTTTCCCAAAATATAGAGCATGAATTTGAAAGAAAGGACAACTTTATGTTTACACCACAAGAAAGGTCTTGGTATGCCCCACTCCGTGACTCGGACATAATCTTCACTGATTACCTAAGATAACATGCTTAAAAAGGTCAACAATAATGTTGAGTGAAATCCATAGGTTTAAATAATAGTTGAACACAATAATATGAACATGATAATTGTAAACTAACAATATCATAAAGAAAATCACAGATTATATGCGCTAAGCTCATGCAACCAAGACTCAACTGCATACACCGAATTACTGGTGTACGTAAGTTTGCCCCAAAGGAGGTAATAGCCAATTACCTAATGCAATTCAAATATGGTGCGCCCCGGTTATTTCCTATAACCAAGACGGGGTCGTTACTCCCTATATTATTATTCACTATATATATGCGTTCACTCGCGGTGACTAATGGTTCATTATATAGGGGACTTATGGCTAAATACTTGGGCAATTCTAATAATCAAGAAGCGAACATTTTTGAAAAACCTTGTGTTCAAGTTTAGAGCATGTATCTCCCTCGCGGGGTTTGCAAATAAAAGTAAAAGCGAAGCTATGAACTCACCTTAATGATAATGAACAAGCACAAATAAGTCAAGCACAATGTAGCGGAGGTTCCAAACCGAAACCAAAAAATGATGAGATGGCGAGTCTCAGAATATGATAAACATTTTGGTTCGCGACCAAAATAATAGAGCATTGAATATATTTATTCAATAGATCATTGATCTATCTAATTCAATAGGGTGTGTGCGTGCTTAACGTTTTAAGTTAATTTACGTGCTTAACGTTTTAAGTTAATTTACGGGCTACACTGTCTTAGTTTGATAATTATCAAATATCCTCACTTACGCATAAGTGAAATGTTCCCCGTTGTGATCTTGTGGGAATGATGATGTTATTAAGTGTTTTAGTTTGTTTATATCCCACGTGTGTTTTGCCGGATTATAGTTATATATATATATATATATATATATATATATATATATATATATATATATATATATATATATATATATATATATATATATATATATATATATATATATATATATAGGTTTGGGTTATTATGAAAAGTTTCTTACAATGAAAAGAATGAGAAGGCATGTGGAGGTGACATGTGTCACCTTTGCCACATCATCATGCCACATCACCATACCCCACCCCCACCCCCCGCCGAAAAAATGTTTTTCCCGCAAAAAAAAAAATGGGCTAAAAAAATTTTTTTTCGCCAAATTTTTTAGTGCATCACAGTTATAAAGTTACTGCATGACAATCATGATTTTAGTGCATTAAGGTTATAAATTACTGCATCACAGTTATAAAGTTACTGCATCACAATCACGATTTTAGTGCATTAAGGTTATAACCTTGATGTAAGTGCATCATAGTTGACGCACTTAACTATTAACTATGATGCAGTAACTTATAATAAAGATGAACCAAAACTTATTAGTGCATTAAGGTTATAAGTTACTGCATCACAATTATAATTTTAGTGCATTAAGGTTATAAATTACTGCATCACAGTTATAAAGTTACTGCATCACAATCATGATTTTAGTGCATTAAGGTTATAACCTTGATTTAAGTGCATCATAGTTGATGCACTTAACTATTAACTATGACGCAGTAACATATAATAAAGATGCACCAAAATTTATTAGTGCATTAAGGTTATAAGTTACTGCATTACGGTTATAAAGTTACTGCATCATAATCATAATTTTAGTACATTAAGATTATAAGTTACTGCATCACAATTATGATTGTGATGCAGTATTTTTATAACTGTTATGCTGTAATAATTTTTGGCGGGATTTTTTTTTGCCAAAAAAACTTTTTTTTGCGGGAATTTTTTTTTGTGCGGGGGGGGGGGGGGGGGGGGGGGGGGGGCGGGGTGGGGTGGGGTGGGGGTGACACATGTCACATGACATGGCGTGGTGATGTGGCAAAGGTGACACATGTCACCTCCACATGCCTTCTCATTCTTTTCATTATAAGAAACTTTTCATTTTAACCCTACCATATATATATATATATATATATATATATATATATATATATATATATATATATATATATATATATATATATATATATATATATATATATATATATATATAGTAGGGATCCAGTGAAAAGTAAATTAAAATAAGAAGTGGTGAGAAGTCACCAAAATCACGAATTTGAGATGCAACGACTTGCATTAGATGCATTTCTATTCATATAGATGCAACATTTTTAGTTTCGAAAGTTAATTTGGTGTATAGATGGTGCAAATTGATTTTCATGATTTCGGCACGTGCAGAGGAACAAAAAAACAAGAGAAATCATGAAATGCATCTAACATACGTATATGCATCTGATGAAAAGCTAGATAACACACTATAGTGCGTTATAATGCATCTAAGATTATAGGGATGCATCTAATTTAGGTCGGTGCATCTCGGATTTGCGGTTATAGTTCTTCTTATTTCTTCTTATTTCTTCTTATTTTAAGTAATCTTATTATTTGATTTTAACTCTCTCTATATATATATATATATATATATATATATATATATATATATATATATATATATATACATATATATATATATATATACATATATATGTATGTATATATATATATATATATATATATATGTATGTATATATATATATATATATATATATATATATATATATATATATATATATATATATATATATATATATATATATATATATATATATATATATATGTATGTATATATATATATATATATATATATATGTATATATATATATGTATATATATATATATATATATATATATATATATATATATATATATATATAGTGTAGCGTTCAATGCAAAACCATTTTTTTGTACAGAACCTACAGAACCAGCCTTTTTACTACTAATAATGCATGATGTACATTATATTTATGCATAATGGCATTTTTGTAAATAATTTGAATTATATAATAATTAAAAATAATCAAGAAGGGCAATTGAGTAATTTGTAAAATCTCTCCTAAAAAAATGCTGGACACCATCCTAAAATTTCAACTGCCGCCTCATCTAGTATTCTGGAAAAACAAAATAAACATCATAACCATTTTTCCTCTCAACCCCAAAACATCTAACTGCCATCTCACGAAAAAAATATAGATCTACCACCCTTACCTTTTTTTTTCTCAGCCATCAAAAACGTAACAAGATCTAATCTTTGCATTAAAAAAAAAGCAACAAGATCCGGCCATAAAAAGGTTATCGATTTCGATAAAAACTGCCACAAACTCACTTGACCTCCATCAGATCTCATTCGCCATTATCATAATGAAAACCACAAAATTAGATTTATATACAAACCCATCACAATAGTTGGCCGGATATTCATATCACCGGGTCCGACCACTTAAGTCAGCCACACCACCACATCCGACCACCCTTCCGATGCCCGACACCACCTAAGCCGCCGAATCATTTTTTTTTCTTTTGTTTTATTGGTTTCCTATTTGATATTATGTTTGTAAATTAATTTTGTTTCATCTTCAACGAATCAAATCATAAATTCAGATGACATAAGATTGTTGACGTCGGATTGTTGTCGCTCGTTTTTCAGATGGCCGCCGGATTGCGGTCGCCGATCTAGTCATAGTTGCTGGTGGAGGGTCAAGCGAAGATGCGTACATTAAAAGTGCAGGTTTGTTTGTTTGTTGGTGGAGGGTCAAGCCGATTATGGTAGCTGGTTCGTTCCAATTAAAAGTGCAGGTTTGTTAACTTTTATAAATATTTCCAAAATGGGTTTGATTAGGGTCGTTTACATTATAAGGGAAAAAGGAGCAGGTTTGTTGTTTTTCAGTCACGCTGACTGATCATCTTGTTTTGCATCTACCTAGGCTTAATTTGCTTATTACTTACGGAGTATTAGGCTTTAAAGGTTAGACTAGTCTAATTAATTATGACATAATTGTTTTGAATTTGTATCTAGATATATGGATTAGATGAGCGCATTTATCTAAATGGTAAAGTTTTGATGTTTTGATTTATAATTGGACTGTTATACTACAAAGCAGAATATACATTTAGTTTGCTATACTAACCGTTGGATATTTATGTTCCTGGAATTTAAATCTACTGAAAATGCATGTGTTTGAGTTTGTGGAGTTTAAATGTACTCGGAGTGCATATGTGTTTTTATAGAGTATGAAGTTTAAACTCAATGGAGTGCATACGTGTTTTTATAGTTTATGAAGTTTTACCTGTTTAAGTAGTTGGTTTTGAATTTGTTTCACTGTTTCTTATGATGATCTTGGTTGATTTGCTTTTATAAACTATTGTAGTTGAGTTTCAGTTGGATCTTGAATGTAAATGATGGGATAAGTTGATTTTTTTATAAAAATGTTGGACATTAGATTTGAATTGTGCTTGATACATGTGAAAAGTTTGTGTCTGTTTGTTACGTGTAGATAATACTAAATAGGCAAAGAGTGTGTATTGTTTGACATTAGTTGACGTAACTCTATAGACGGCAAATGTGCATATATGTTATTTTCTTTCTTTTTTGCATAATTTGATATAAATAAATATTGTTCATATGTGTTATGATTATAGATTCGTTTGATTGTGGGTCACGAGTTATGGCTTATTTTAGAAACTAGTTTTACAATTAATTTAGCATGGCCTAATTTGTGATATAACTAGTTTTGTTTGTTTGTTTGTTTGTTTTTTTTGTTTTTTTTGTTTTTTTTTTGTTTTTCAGCGGATGGCTCAACCATAGGAATGACGGTGTGTGATGAAGATAATCAATGGATGCACTTGTGCTTTTAGACGGCGTGCACGAATGTTCTCGAAGCCGTGCATATATGTTCTCGAAGCTGTGCATATATGTTTTTAGAAAATGTGCACATATGTTATAATGAATTTGATAACATATTGTTTTTTAATTGTATTTTACTTGATATCAAATTTTGTGTATAACATTTATGTTTTGGTTTTGTTATAAATTTGGATGTCTTATAAATAAAGTTCATATAGTTGGCTTTAAACCTTGAAGTTTAAGAAATTATGTGCAATTACCATTTTATGTGAAATTATACGCAAGAAACGTAAGCAAATTTACAATCTTTAAAAGAAACACATATGCACCAGTTTTTCTGAAAACATGTATGTTGAAAAATAAATAAATTATAATTCTGAAAATTAAGGAACTTAAAAAACGTTTTTCAATTTAAAAAAAAAATAAATAAAAAAGTAGAAAAAATAAAAATATATTATAATTCCGAAAATTAAGGACCTTAAAAGTCGTTTTTATTTAAAATACAAAAAAATGTGTTTTACTATTTTGCCCTTTTCAATTAAATAAAAAGATTTAATAATACTAATTTTCCATTGGTTCAAAGTGGTTCTGTAAAGTTCTGTACAAAAAAGTGGTTCTGCATTGAACGTGGCCCTATATATATATGTATATATATATAAAGATATATGTATATATATATATATGTATGTATATATACATATATATATATATATATATATATATATATATATATATATATATATATATATATATATATATATATATAACGATATTCAAAGTAAAATACTTTTCAAACACTTAAAATGATCAAAATACTCATTTTTATGAAGTAGTGATAAGTTTATAACTTTTTCCCGAATTTACACTTTTTACCCTTAAGTTTCAAAATGTACAAGTTTAGTCCCTCAACTTTGAGAAATTGACACTTTTTACCTCGAACTTATTTTATATCTAGCTTTCCGAAAATGAAAGTTTTAACCCCTTAGTGAAACTGTTTTACGAAACTTCCCCCAAAGTTATACTTTTACGTTTTAACCTTAAAGTTTCCAACTTTACATTTTTAGCCCAAAGTTTTATTTTCATATTTATAACTAGTTTAGCCAAATTACCAAAACAGCCCTTGTAGTTTTAGTACATACATGCATGCGTACATATATAACCTATATCTTTCGAATATGTTCACAACTAGCCCCTAGAGTTTCCATGCAAATTATTTTACGTAAAAACTAGTCCTTTTGCTTTTGAAAATGTTTCATTTCCTACCCCAAAACCATAAGTTTTGCAATTTAAGTCCGAAACACCTTTTAACATACGAAAACTTTACAAAACCTTTACAAGCTTATTCCTAGCTTATTTTTGGAGCTTTTAGCTTATTTCTTCTTATTGGGCCGGGGATTTGAGTCGTTAGGCTTTAGACGAGTGTATTGGGCTTGTGATATGGGCTTCAAGGCCCGTTTGTGTTGCGTTGGTTTATTAAAACGAACGAGAGGTTAGGGAGAGTTTCAAAAGGTTTTACAAACTGTTTCTAATATATTTCAAGTTGTATATGATCGTGTGAAAACCTTAAAATATGAGTGAGTGTGTGTCGAATGATGGTTATACATGAAACGATATTAGGACTTAGGGTGCGTTTGATATTAACGTGTGATTTATATTCTAGAGTGACATAAATAAAGGAAATCGAAAATGGTTTAGAAGAGGACTTACAACACTCTATACGAGTGGAATGAGAGCACAACGAGAGGAAGAAAAACAATGCTAGAACCCTTATTCTCCTTATAATATCACACGATCTAATATTTTCCCAACGTTTTCCTAAACCTTGCTTCTTTCTGTTGGGAATTATAGAAGATTACAAAACTCACGAGCAAGAATGAAGAAAGAAGAAACAATGAGGTTCTAATATCTAATAGTTAGCTTAGCTTTTCTAGTAAGCTAAGATTAGGGTTTTGGTGTAACTTCCCTCTCCTATATAAAGAGGGTAGGCGTAGTAGTTTTATTTATCCTTTTCCATTATCCTTTCATTTTATTTCATAGTATTGATCTCTAATGAGAGTCTAGACACACGATTATAGCGTGTGTACATTAGTAGTAGTAGTTTTTATTTTTATTAGTAATGAATAAAGAAAATCAATGTTACTAATAAGATTTTCTTTATTCATTACTAATAATTAAATATAAAAACTACTACTACTAATGTACACACGCTATAATCGTGTGTCTAGACTCTCATTAGAGATCAATACTATGAAATAAAATGAAAGGATAATGGAAAAGGATAAATAAAACTACTACGCCTACCCTCTTTATATAGGAGAGGGAGGTTACACCAAAACCCTAATCTTAGCTTACTAGAAAAGCTAAGCTAACTATTACATATTAGACCCTCATTGTTTCTTATTTCTTCATTCTTGCTCGTGAGTTTTGTAATCTTCTATAATTCCCAACACTTTCCCTTGATACCACGTTCCACAGTGGACGATATCTCTTAGAGAAGTGAGTGTAAGTTTTTTGAGTGTGTTGCTTGAGATTGCTAAGTAGTGAAGGATGGTTTATAAAGATACAATGAGCATGGCCTTTTGATTTGTTTAATCGTGTTCTCCCACGTTTCCAAAGAAAAGAGATGGTGGTGAAATTGGTCTTGAAGCATGCATGGTTGCAGCCTAAATTTTAGGCTTGGAGGTGCTGTGTCAAATCGAAAGAGACACAAGGACCATTGGTTATGATAGTCAAGGTTAGTCAAAGGGTTTTTAGGTTAGTTTTGTATTACTAGGTATTATTTAAATGAGAGTTTAGGGTGGCTAATGGCATGTTTTGTTTCTCTTTTGCCTACTCTCACACGTAAGCCATTGAGAACAAAAAGGAAATGTGCTTGGTCTTGTTTTGTTTTGGTTCGAACGGTTCACAAGAGGCAAAAAGGTGGCACCACAAATATTTCTAAGTCATTTGTCTCAATGAAATTGGTATATGGGCTTTGGGTGTGAATTTTTGGACGAGGCCCAATTGATAAAGGGGTGTTGGGCTCGGCTTAATTTGGGTCGAATTCAAAGGCAAGGCCCGAAATAATTGTAAAGGTCGTGGGCTTAGCAAGGCCCAAATAGGGTTGGGCTTGGGTCGTGGGGGTTAAGAGGCCCAATAATTGCTAGGGTTTGAGTTGGGCTTAGACTCGGCCCAATAGAATTTATATATATATATTTTTTTATATTTATTTTATATTTTTATATAATTTATATATATATATATATATATATATATATATATATATATATATATATATATATATATATATATATATATATATATAGAGAGAGAGAGAGAGAGAGAGAGAGAGAGAGTGAGGATCACGTGCGGATATTTTTTTTAGTGCGGATGTGCGGATGTACCTCATCCGTTGATCTTTTTTCATTTAGCGACTGAGATTTGACCAAATTCATCCCTTTTTTCTCTCCGTATATTTTTATTTTTATTAGAATATTCTATTTCCTTATTTTTCTCAGCTTTTTTTATTTAAATTTTTTATCGAATGGAATTATCTGATCAGTATTCTCGTATCGGTCCTGATCTATCGGTACATTTTTCATTAAAAAACGCTGTTGAAGGTATTTTTATGATAGTTATTCTGATATTAAGGTTTTTATTATGATTTTGAGGATAGTTACTCTGTTATTGCTATTGTTATTCTGAGTATTAGTACATTTACACTTTGATGTTTCTATCGTTAGTATTATAGTTATTCTGATATTAAGTTTGTTATTCTGATATTAGGATAGTTATTCTGATATTAAGTTTGTTATGCTGATATGAGGATAGTTATTCTGATATTAATGTTATTTTTGTATCTTTTATCAATATCCTTAATATGACTATTATTCTGATATTAATTCTTTATTTCTGATATGTGTATAGTTATTCTGATATTAATAACGTTAATATGATAGTTATTGTGATATTAAGCTTTTTTTCTTATTATGCGTTTTAAAACCGTTTTATATATGTATAGTTATTCTGATATCAATAACCTTTATATGATAGTTATTCTGATATTAAATCTGGTAATATCATATAATGATAGTTATTGTGATATTAAATCTGGTAATATCATATAATGATAGTTATTCTGATATCAACATATTAATAACGATAATATGTTGATATTTATTTTGATATTAAGCTTTTTTTTTCTTATTATGCGTTTTAAAACCGTTTTATATATGGATAGTTATTCTGATATCAATAACCTTTATATGATAGTTATTCTGATATTAAATCTGGTAATATCTTATATATAGTTATTGTGATATTAAATCTGGTAATATCATATAAAGGGTTCTTATTGTGATATTAATCTTTTTTGTTATTGTCATATACTTCTAAACATACAATTTCAAACACAAAATTATTATCGCTTGTTGTCCCTCCCATTCCCTTGAAGATATGCAAATGTACGTTAAAAAACAATGTGAAGAAGATGATGTGGCTCGAAAAAATGCTATTATAGACGTTATCAATTTGTTTGAGCATGCAAGGGTAGAGAAGCAACGTATGAGGGAAGACTACACGATTTGCAATGATATTACGCTTGAACGAAAATCCGTTTTTTAAAAGTTTTTGATGGATGAAGACAACAAAGATGACAATAGTTTCTGATATTTTGTGGGTGTGTGTTCGACAAATACAGAACAACATCAATACCAAGATTTGGCTCAAGTTCATCTGCTAGACTAGGAAGATTTGGCTCGCATTGAGGAATATGCCGGTTATCGGTCTCCTTTAGGAAGACTAGGATTTATGATTTATGTATTTCGTATTGTTAATATTGTTTAATTAGTATTAACAGTAGTAGTAACATTTGTTGCAGTAGGAGTAATGTTTTTTTTTGGAGTAACACTTGTTTTTTAAGATAGTTATTCTGATATTTAAAACTGGAATATTATTTTAATAAAACATTTTGTTCAAGTTTATTTTATTTTGTGATGTTTAATGATTTTAATATGATAGTTATTGTGATATTAAAGGTGTGTATATCATTCAAGTATAGTTCTTGTGATAGGTAAGAAAATAGTTTTTGAATAATAGTTATTTTGATATTAAAACTGTTAATATCATTGAATGATAGTTATTGTGATATTTTATCTAAATATTTGTTCAAGGTAGTTGACGCAGCAGTAGAAATAATTTCTGCAGCAGTAGTAAGTTGTTGCAGCAGTAGTAGTACTTTCTGAGATGCTATTAATATATCTTTCAAGGATAGTCATATTGAGATGATATTAATAAAATTTGTTGTTGCAGTAGCACTTTCAAGTATAGTTACTGTGATATTTTAAGTAAAGTTGAGTTTTCTATGTTTGTTTTAGGTGATTCAATGAAACAAAATTGTGCAAGTAATGAGTTTGTTGAAGATGAAAATTTGTCAGCTGATGTTAATGTTGAAGAGAATGAAGAAGTAAATTCACCAGATTTTTTTACATCAACTTCAATGCTTATTAAATCTGTTGTTGTTAAAACTCTTGTACCAGTGGAAGGTACTTTGTTTGATAGTGTTGAAGAAGCTTATAAAGCATACAAAGATTATGCTGCTGAAGCTGGTTTTATTGTTCGTAGAGGCCATCAAACTAACGATGGAGGTATTGTTATGAATAAGGAATTTCTTTGCAGTAAAGAAGGTACCAAGAAAGTTAAAGTTAAAGAATTTGATAGTTTAAAAGATAATTGTGATGCTAAGTCTGTAAAGAGAATAAGATCAGAGTTTAGGACAAATTGCAAAGCTAGAATTTATGTTGTCAGATCTGGTGAAAAGTATAGGGTTAAACATTTTGCTGAAGAGCACAATCATGGTTTTTTTACTGCTGAGGATAGACATTTGTAAAAGTCTCATAGGTCTATGAGTTTGGCGCATCAGTATTTTGCTATTAAGGCTTCGAACTTAAACATCGGTCCTTGTATGTCATTCAATTTTATCGCAGAGCTTTTGGGAGGATATGAAAATGTTGGTGCTACTAAGATTGATTTTAAGAATATGAGTCGTGATATTTATAGCTATATTGGTAAATATGATGCTCAAATGATTATTGACAAGTTTAGTATTTTGAAAGAAAGAGATGAAAATTTTACGTTCGAGTTTAAGACTAACACCGATGGTCAGTTAAGTTGTTTGTTTTGGTCGGATGATACAAGTAAAAGGAATTATGAAGCTTTTGGTGATGTTCTTTCTTTTGATGCTACATACAAAACCAATATGTAAGTTTTATTTTTCTTTCTTTTATTCTTATTTATTTAGTTTTTGTATTCTTATATATAATATAAATTTATTTATATATATATATATATATATATATATATATATATATATATATATTAGGTACAATATGGTTTTTGTGCCTTTTACGGGTGTTGATAATCATAAAAAATGTGTAATTTTTACTTGTGGTTTACTTTCTAAAGAAGATGTTGTTTCATATAAGTGGCTACTGCAAGCTTTTCTTAACACTCATATTAAGGAGCCGTACCTTGTTTTAACAGATCAAGATCCTTCAATGTTAATAGCTATACCAGATATGTTTAAAACTGCTAAACACCGGCTTTGTATGTGGCATATAATGAATAAACTTCCTACCAAGGTATTTATATATATAATTTTTTTTAGTTATTATTATTATTATTATTATTATTATTATTATTTTTCATATAGATCGGTTCTAGTATATGTGAAGAAGGAGTATTTAAGAAACGTCTATGTTCTCTTGTATGGAGGGAAAGCGATAAACCTGTTGAATTTGTTCAGAAATGGGAAGCTTTATTGGATTAATTTGATTTAGATAAGCATAAATGGTTGAATGATATGTTTAACATAAAAGAACGTTGGATCCCTGCTTATTTTAGAGATATCCCAATGAGTGGTTTGATGAAAACTACTTCACGATCTGAAAGTGAAAACTATTTTTTTGGTCATAATTCTAATTGGAGTTCTACTCTAGTTCATTTTCTTTTTCGTTATGAAAGTGCCTTAGATCAACAAAGGAATAATCAACGTGTTCTTGATAATAATTCAAGAATTAATAGACCTTCATTGAAAACCAATCATTTAGTTGAACAACATGCTGCAGAATTTTATACTCTTGAAGCATTCTATGTGGTTCAGGCTGAGATTGTTGCTTCTATTGAGAGTTGTACTGGGTCTATGAAAAACTTGGGTTATGTAAAAGACATTGATAAAGAGTGGTTTGGAGAGTTTAAGGTATTGTCTTTTTTAAATAAATAAGTATTGTGAAGATTTTTTTTTTAAAATTCATTATAAATTGGAGTTAATTTTTTCATTTACTTTTTCAGGTTGATTATAATGAAGGAACTCGTTCCGTTAACTGTTCTTGTATACATTTTGAAAGACGTAGTCTGTTATGTCGTCATGCTTTTTATACTCTTAGAGCATATGGTATTAACAAGATTCCTAAACAATATCTTTTAAGACATTGGAAAAAAGAAGCTGTTGTTTTACCTCTTCTTGGATCTTCTTTTAAAGCAAATGGATCTTCAGGTAGTTGTATTTCTAAAATTTATTCTAAAGTGAATTCTATAATCAATCATTGCGGATATGATGAAGAAAAACTGGGTATATTTTTTGAAAGATTGAGCATCTATGAATCTGGATTGGAATCATCAACTGTTGCACAGTCTTCAGGAAATAAAGAGGATAGTATATCATCTATGATTGGTATTCCTAAACCTGCTGCTCTTGATGTTTTTCCTCCTGATATTGGATCAAATAAGGGTGGCGTTACTGGTGCAAGATATAAACCTTCTAATAATGATGTCAGATTTAAAGATCCTAAAGTATGTGGGAAAAATTTGAGAAAGTGTAGAATCTGTAACATATTAACAGATCATGATTTCAGGAATTGTCCAAAGAATCCAGACATGAAACTTCTTAGTGCTAAGAAAGACATTAAGAAGTCGAAACGAACCGGAAAGAAAGTTAAAAGGAAATCAAATAATGCTAATGCTGAGCACGATACTGAAGAATTTAACTTTAAGGAGTAAGTTAACTTATCGTGTCCGCGTCGGTTTTGTTAAGATTTGAATCTGCATTATCTTTATTTATTTATTTATTTATTTTTAAAGCTATAAAGTCAAATTTATGTACTGGGATATTATCAATGTTATTTCTTTATATTTTTTTCATTATTTATTTTCATTATGTTAAGTTGTAATGTTGATTAAGTATTTTATTTTTTAAAGTTTATAAAGTGAAATTCATACTCTGATATTAAAAAATTATGTACTGCGATATTAAAAAATTATGTACTGTGATATTAAAAAATTATGTGATTTTTTGTTTTAAAATTAATTCATTAAACCATTTTAACACAAAATATGAGTTTGATACAACTCGTTTTTTCATCAGAAGATAAAGTTAAAAACACAAAATATAAAGTTTACAAACATAAATACTAATTTAGTCTTCATCAGAGTTGCAATTATCTTGAGAATCTTTATCTTGTTCTTCTCCTTGATCACCCATCTTTTCAAGTTTTGCTACTTCTTTCTCATATTCTTTTAATGATGGAGATTTCTGATAATCATAGTCATCTTCAGATTCATCAATATACTTTATTCATTTAAAAATATCACCGTCATACTCTTCTTCTTCTTCTTCTTCCTCCTCCTCCTCTTCCTCTTCTTTAACTTCATTTTCTTCTTTTTTAACTTCAATTTCTTTTTTAACTTCTTTTTCTTCGTCATTTTCTTTTTTTTCTCGATTATATTGTTTCCTTTTCTTATTGATATTTTTGTTTTCCATTTTTTTCTTTTTTGTGTTTTTGCTTTATGTGTTTTTTTCACAAATTTTGCTGTGATATTAAGCTATTTATACATAAATTAAAATAATCAAATTGTTTACTGTGCATGTAATGATTGATTAAAGAAACTACTTGACCCGCCTAATTTATTATTACGACTATTGAGGTTTATGAAATTGCATCTTATTAAAATGTTATTATGAAATTGCACCTTATTAAAAATAAGAAAACAACATAAATTAATATCACATTAAAAATTAATAATAAATTTTATAAATGTCACACAACATAAAAGAATTGATTTAATTAAATATCATAATAAGTTTCAGTTAATTATCAGAGTATAAAAAAAATAGATATCACAGTAGATAAAAAAACATTATATTAACAATATTATGATTAGAAAAGGTTAATTCTAGTAAATTTAATTGAATATGTGATATCGCAATATTTACATGATTAATGTTATTATTTTATTAAATATCATTATTTTCTTTTTGCGTTTTTGTTTTATGTGTTTTTTTCACAAATTTTGCTGTGATATTAAGCTATTTATACATAAATTAATATAAGCAAATTGTTTAGTCTGCATGTAATGTTTGATAAAAGAAACAACTTGAGGCACGTAATTTATTATTACGACTATATAAGAAAATTTTTATTCAATATGTGATATCACAATATTTACATGATTTTAATGTTATTATTTTATTAAATATCACACTAGATAAAAAAAAAAAAAAAAAAAAAAAAAAAAAAAAAAAAAGCGATGGTTACACCATATCATTATTATTACAAAGTTAAAAGCATCTCTTTTTCCGTCTATATAATGGATTCAAACGATCTCAACGTTGTGGGACAAAATGTTTAAAATTTCGTCATGCACCAAGCCCATCTTCATTAAGTGTCCAAAGTAATCATTGCTTGCGATGTCACCATGTTTTTTTGACAATGTCGTTGGTTGCAATGTTCATTTCACCAAGGGCATCTTCACATTGTAGCCTTGGGCGCTTTTTATATTTCGGTAAAATATCTAAGTTTCTTACGGAGTATCAAATAAAAAACCATAGTATATCCTCCAGGATCATGAATAACAAATTGGAAAAAAAAAATAGTAAATTCAAATACATAATTTTCAGTAAGAACACTTTTTGTTTTTTTTTGGTGAACTAACTTTGTTATTGAAGTGTAGGATAGATATGGTTGTAATATTAGGTTTTTATAACAAGAGAAAGTTACTTTTTTGATGTGATTGATGGTTTGTAGCTCGAGGCAAAATAATATATTAATATTTTTTTTGAAAGAATGTAAACGAAATGTAAAAATAATATATCAATATCTTTTGGTCGAATATCTTGTGATTTGTCAAATCATCACTACATCGAGCTACCAAAAATGTCAGAGAAATTATCTCTGAATAGACGTGAATATTTTTTGTAATTGATCATCATTTTGTTTATCAATATAATATATATTCGAAATATTATTACAATGAAATTAAAAAGATATATACTAAATTTTTTGAAACTAGGCTTGATCAATTGTATATTTACGGTAAAATAATATAACTCAATTAAAATTATCTAGTAAATTAAATATAAACAAAATATACTTATAAAAACATACATTTAAAAAAGAATATTAATTAAAAACTATATTAAAATTAAATGTAAAACTGTTGACATAAAGTGATATTTTTGAGTATCGAGGAGGTACTTTTTCAACACTATAATTAATATCTGACATGTATGTTAGTGTCTTATACATCTATCTTTCAAATTATTTAATTTACTGTGATATTAAGAGAATAATATTATAACACGGTACTAAATAAAATTACAGAGATATTAAATTTAATATCACAGTACATCAAAATTATTTTATAGTGAAAATATTTAAAAATAAAATTTTAAAATTAAACATAATATTTGACAAAACATCATTAAATCGAGACATAAAAAAATGTCAGAGAAAAAATATTGCTGTAGACGCGAAGATTAAAAAAATTAATTGTCAACTTTGATTCTAATTTAAAAAAAATAAAAATAAATATATAATTAATTTTGTTATAATTTTTATTTAACGTAAATATACAATTTACATTCTTAAACTTTAATATTACTTATAAATATTTACTTTAGCCTGATATTAGTTTTTTCCTTATATTTTTTATTTATATATTTTTAATTTTCATCTTAACTATTTATTTTACGTTTTTAAATATTTAGAAAACCATCGTATGTCTAACTCTGATATTAAGTATGACTAAAACGTGAAGAGTAATATTTATTTCAGAGACTTTGATATTAACACAATATCATATATTAAATAACTAACTCTGATATTAAGACAATTATCATATATTAAACAAACAAAATCTTATATTTGGAAAAATGTTAATATTTTCTATTAGACATTCATTTTAAAAAACTAATTCTCAAATTGGTTTAGACTATGTTTTAGAGAATATCATATATTAAGAGAATTAAATCTGATATTAAGGCAAATATGGTATTGCCTTAAGGCAAATATGGTATTGCCTTAATATCAGATTTAATTGTCTTAATACAGTATATGATAATCTCTAAACAATAGTTACTATTAATATCAGATTTAATAACAGAGTATTAAGTTACTTGTTTAATACTTTGATATTAAATCTGATATTAATATTAATAAACAAGAAACTCTGATATTAATACAATATTAATATTATTTTAAACAAAACTAACTATTATAAAAAAAGATGTTATTTTAATTATGCTGTAAGAAAAGTTACTATAAATGATGATTAAAAAAAGCAATATTAATGAAAAACTATATTAAAATTAAATGTAAAACTTTGACATAAAGTGATATTTTGAGGTTCGAGGAAGCTCTTTTTCATCACTATAAATTGTATGTCAGTGTCTTATACATCTATCCTTTCAACAGAAAATCAAATGTGATATTAAGACAATACTAAATAAAAATAGTGTGATATTAATTTACGGAGATATTAAATTGTTATTAATATTATTATAATTGTTACATTTAATATAAATATACAATTTACAATTTATAATTGTTATTAATATTATTATAATTGTTTCAAATATAAATATATAAATATAAATTATATGTTTAGATTCTTTCAATGATATTAATTTATTATTTTTCCTCGATATGCAAACCGTCAATCACATCAAAAAAGTAATTTACTCTTGTTATAAAAACCTATCATTACAACCATACAGATTCTAAACTTTCGTCACAAAGTTAGTTCATCAAAAATAAAAATTACTGAAAAATTATGTATTTGAATTTAAGTTTTTTTTTTCCAAATTGTTATTCATGATCCTGGAGTATATGCTATGGTTTTTTATTTGATAAGAAACTTAGATATTTTACCGAAAGTTATATAGATGAAAAAGGGGTATTTCAAAGTTGTATAACTTCATTTGAAATTATCTTTTTCGTCTATTGTATGTATCTTAACAGTAGTCACGCAAGACGTACTAAAACTACATGCGGTGAAGGAATTGCATGATCTAATTCAGAAAAATCATTATTGATTTTCTTCTAAATGAAGATATCGATGATAGCCGTCACGTAGAAGAAGCCCCAACTACAATACAAAAAGTTGGGGACACTTGATGAAGATGGCGTTGGTGCGTGATGTGTTAGGAATTAGAAATTCCCGGTATTAAAGAGTCGGTCACCTCAAGTATATGTAATCGTTAGAAAGCTCGTAGTCGTAGTTATTATAAGTAAAGTAGTATTTAGTTTTGTATCACCGTGGAGGACGGACGGGTCTTTACCCACTGTATGCCTGATCCACAGCCCGATGTGTGGCGTTTTATGTAAGACTATAAATACTCTCTACCTCCCAAGGTAGAGAGTTGGAGCTCATAATAATATCTTTCACTTTCTCTCACTAAGTTCCCTAAACCTCTAACTTTCTCTCTCTAGAATTCCATCTTATACGCCACCTTGTGTTATGGTTTGATGTGTATGTGAAAAGTAATAGCTAACAATTGGTATCAAGAGCCATGGTTAGATCATATCTTGCACATCTTTGGATTTATAGTGGTTTTTAGGTGGTTTTTGAGTTTGAAAAAGTTTAGTGGTTTTTGCATCATTTGGTTGATTTCTTGTGTTAAAGTTTGAATTTTGTTGGTACTTTTATGTTTAGAATCATCAAAAGTGTTTAGGTTTTCATTTGGTAAGCTTGAATCATCTTGGTTGGGTTGTTTTTGGATTGAAAAGTGAAGGTTATTTGGTTTTTCAAGCTAGCGACTTAGCTCTCGGACTTGTTTTCTTGGTAGCGACTTGCTTCATAGTTTTGTAGCGAGTTACAGTTATAAAAGCTAGCGAGTTAGAGCTAGCGAGTTAAAGTACAAGTAGTGGAATCTCCACTACGGTTAGCGACTTGTGGTAGCGACTTAGTTTGTAGCGAGTTGCTCTTTAGCGACTTGCATATCTAGCGACTTGTGTAGCGAATTACTGCACAAATTTGGCTAGCGACTTAGTCTGTAGCGAGTTACTACTTAGCGACTTGCTTTTCTGTTGGCGACTTGGGACTCTAGCGACTTAGACGTGTAGCGAGTTAAGGGTTAGCGACTTAGTGCACTAATTTCTAGCGACTTAGTGCATTATTTGGTAGCGAGTTAGCACTTTATCATCTAGCAACTTGAGTGATTGTGTACGGTTTTCTCTTGATTTAGTAAAATCCCGTGAAAGAATCTTTTTCCCGGTTTAATCATAGAGTTATAAAATCCCGTATAATCTGTTAACATGTCTACCAACATTCCCACTGTTCCCACTGTCATCTCCACTGTTGCCGAGGATGTTCAAGCAGCTGGCTCAGATACTCGTCCACCAATGCTTGACAGAACTGACTACGATTCTTGGGCTCAACGAATCAGATTGTATTGCCTTGGAAAGGAAAATGGTGTAAACATTCTCAAATCCATTGATGAAGGACCATATCGGGTTGAAACGACTAGAGACATACTTGATATTAATGAAGATGGTACTCCTGTCTACGGAATGGACAGACCTAAGATGTACAATGAGCTTGATAATGAGGAGAAAAAGAGATTCGATGCAGATATCAGGGCTTCAAACATTGTTCTTCAAGGTCTTCCTAAAGACATCTACAAGCTGATCAATCATAACACTGATGCAAAGGCTGTTTGGGATAACGTTAAGATGCTTCTCTCAGGTTCAGAATTAACTATGGAAGACAGGGAATCCCAACTCTATGATGAATTTGAGCACTTCAAGATGAAACCAGATGAGAGTGTCTATGAGTACTATGTGAGATTTCATAAGTTAGTGAATGACATGAGGAACATCAAGATGACTATGCCTAACATTCAGTTGAACTCAAAATTTGTGAACAACATGAATCCCGAATGGCACAAGTTTGTTACCGCTGTGAAGCTCACTAAAGGATTGAAGAACACAAACTATGAGCAACTCTATGCCTTCCTCCTTCAGAATGAAAGACATGCCATGTTTGAAAAATTGATTCTCAATCAGTTCAAAACTAACCCAGGAGAGACAAGCTCGTCTAATGATTCAACTGCCTTCTACTCAAACATCGGAATCAAAACCAAAGCTTCACAAGTCACACCCTTGGGTAATGGTAATCACAAACTCATTCCTGATCCTATGTACAAACAAGCTGATGCTGATGCTCACATGGGTAGCTTCATTAATCAACTTGCACTTCTCATTAGTCAAAACATGAATACTCTCCCACAAACCAACAACAACCTCAGAACTGCATCTAACCCACATAATCAAGCCACTGTTAAAGATGGAAGGATCGTGGTGCAACCAGTTCAGGAAAGACAGTATGAACAGGGACGAGGTGGAGTTGGGAGAGGTTATGTTGGAAACCAGAATCGAGGAAGGAATGGTAACCCAGGTCAAGCTAAGCCAATCAAATGCTTTAACTGTGGTGGTGAGGGACACATTGCAAGGAACTGCACATCTCCAAAGCGTCCACAAAATGCCGAATACTTCAGAGATAAGATGTTGCTGGCTCAAGCTCAGGACAATGGTGCTACTTTGAATGAAGAGGAACTGCTGTTTCTTGCTGAAGGCAATGCCAAGACCTATGATGCAGATGTAGATGAGCAGCCCATTCAGGAGATAGGTCACAATCATCAAAATGCCTTTCAAGTCGGTGACTGCGATGCTTACGACTCTGATGTGGATGATGGACCTACTGCACACACAATATTTATGGCTAGCATCTCTCCCATGGTGTCTCCCAAGGTCACTTCTTCACCACCAGCTGGGCCATCCCATGACAAGCTTATCTCAGAGGTATTAAAACTATACGATGATGCCAATGTGCAACAGATGCATGACAAAGTACAATCAACTGAAACTATTGAATCAAATATTGAAAACATGGGTAACATCAACATTGTCCCATATGATAAATATATGAAACAAAGTGAAAGTGAAGTTGTACCTAGTGATGCATCTCCTGCAGTTAACAATGACTATGTCTTTGATGAATTCACTGCATGTGCTCCTGATGAATCCATAATTTCTGAACTAAATGCCTATAAAGAACGTGTTGCTATCTATGAACAGCGTGCTAAGTTTGAGTTGACCACCCGTGAGCAGGAAATGGATGACCAAATGCGTACAACTATTAGAAAAAGTAGGTTTAGAGAAGAAGTATTAAAACAAGAGTTAAATGCCTTACAAGAAAAGCTTTCTAAAACTGCTAAGCAAAAACAAGAACTTCAGGAAAATGTTAAAGTGCTTAAGCAAGAATTCTATGCTAAGGAGTCAAAACTTTTGAATGATTTTTCTAATCTAAAGACTTTGAAAAACAAGCTTGAAAATAAGTTGTACGTACAAGGGAATACCATTCAGACTGCTCACATGATCACTAAGCATAGAGTCTTAAGCGATAAGCATAGCATTCCCCTTGTTGAGGAACCAAATCCAGAAGTAATTAAAAAGGCTAGAAATGCTCATAAGGTACTTTATGATGGTAACGAAATTCTTAAGCCTAGGCAGAAACCTAGTTGCGTTGAATGCACTGAGGAAGATAAGAAATCAGATGAAGTCACTAGGGAAAGAATGAACAAAAAACTTGATGACCCGAAATGCAAAGAGAAAAACATAAATATCACTCCTCATGATTATAAGAAGGAAAACTGGATTTCCTTAAACAAGTTTAAGCCTCAGACTTTGTTGACTCCCGAACAAGTCTTCTGGAAAAAGGAAATAGATAAGCAGAAAGCCGAAAATATTGTAGAAACAAACCCTCCCCTTCGGAAAATGCCTAGAGCAACTGTGTATCCTCCTAATACACCTATGCATCTTGTACCTAGAACAATTGCCACTAAAAGCAAGACACTAATTAGCCAATACGTTATATTCCAACTATTTGTTGATTTTGAGAAAACTTGCAAGAAAAGGATCACTCCCACTGGTATAACTGAAGGTGAAAGAGGTTTTGAACAAATGAAAGAATGTTATTTAACTGAGGTCATGCCTTTCTTTAAACTTCTTAAAGATCACTTTGAGAGTCTTAAAAAGGGGGTAGAAGCTGATATTAAGGGTATGGAAAAGGAATTTGATGCAATGGTTGCTGAAGTTAGTAATTATGAGCGTACACTAAAATATAATGAGATTGAGAGAAAGAACCTGCATACATTGAATGAGAATCTTATTACTGAATGTGTTGCTCAAGATGTGTTTTTCACTGCTTCAAATTGCTCTATTAATGCTTCCAAATTTCATGAATTATCTGTGGCCCTGAAAGTCTCCCACGATCGTGTCATTGAGCTTGAAAAAACTAATTCTAAACTAAACGAGAAAATTGAACTGGATGATCACGACACTTTGGTTAAACATTTTTCTAAACTAGAAGTTGAGTATTTTAATTTACAACTAAAATATCAACATCTCAAAGAAAATGTCAAAACTTCAAATATCAAGACATCTTCAGATGCTCCAGAGTTTGATGCAGTTTTTCAAATTAACAAACGTGATGAACAGATTCAAGCTCAGTGCAACACGATCAGAAAGTTGAAAGCCCAGATCTCTCAGTTAAAGGGTCAAACGAACAATATGACAGGCTCCCAAATGCCTCCTCCTTTAGATTCTCAGAATTCTCAAACGTTTCATCTTCAAAACCTAGTAAATGCTTTACAAAAGGAAAACGAAAGTTTTCTTGAAGAAAATGAAAAGGTTAAACGTCATTTCAATGAGTTGTTTGAATCAATTAAAGTCACTCGTAACAAAAACAACGAACAAATAACTTCATTGCAAAAGGAAATTGAGAATTTGAAGAGTCAGGTAAAAGGGAAAATGCCAATGATCAATGAGGAGAATGTTGTATCTAAGGTTCGCTCTAGTAATAAACATGCTTTATCTGTGACATATGTCCCCCCTCATCTAAGAAACAACAAACTTGCCATTCAAACATACTTCTCATCCCTTAAGGATTGCCTAGAATGTCTGCGTGAGATTGTTGAAGAGGATAAGCTAGAGAAACCTCATGATAATGCAATTGGACATGCGTGCTTATATGCCAAACGATGTCAAGAAATCTTAGAATGCTTGATCACAATATGCCCTAAGTCATTAGGTGAGAGAGTTAATCCTTTGATTCCATGCTCAATGCCTAAAGCTAAGTATGATACGCATTCGATTCCAAATGTTTTGAAAGTGAACAGTTGTGTGCCTGTAAACAGCTCAGATTCCAGATCTGTCAATGCTAAGAAAGAGAACTCAAGTGTGCCTTCTAGGAGCACAAATCACAGTACCTCTAGTTTTAAGAAAATGAACCTTAGTGCACCTGCATGTAGGTCAGATCCCAGTACATCTAAACAGGTGATGCAAAGAGTAGCTAAGCCAACTAATGTTCCCATTCCCTCTACAGGAGTAATCAGTGACATTAAGCGGAGCAGGTCAAAGTCTCAAGACAATACAAGGAATGATAGGACCTCTCAAGCTAAGAATGTGCACTGGAAGAAAGTAGAAGAACAATCTAGGAACCTTAAGTTTGAATCGAATAAAACGAATCGTGCTGATTCTAGTATTAGCTATAAGCGTACTGTAATTAATTCGAATTCTGATACTATTTGCAAAACTTGTACTGATGTTTGCTTGAATTCTGTTTCTAATCATGGATGTGATGTCAATGTTTTGCCTAATGATGTTAATTGTCCAGTTAATATTGTTAATGCTAAAATTCATGCTAAAAAGACTAAAAGGCAAATACGAAAGAAAGCTAGAAAACAATGGAAACCCACAGGAAGAACATTCAGCAGAATAGGTTTTTATTGGATACCTGTTGGTCATAAGACCAATCAGATAATGCCCACTAGAAAATGGATGCCTACTGGTAGAACTATTCCCTTAAGAAGTGGTCACACTGTAAATAGGGCTAATACAGACACTAGTATTGCATCTATTCACAATGATTCAATTACTTCGCTGTCTGATATGAATGCTTCTGATGTGGGTGGTCCAAATGTTGCTACTAACCAAATGGAACCCATTCTTGCATGGGGATCCCAATTATCCAGTTATCCATTCTTGTCTGTGTTCAACTGCAGATCGTTCAAATCGTTCTGTGGTACCTGGACTCAGGCTGTTCCAAGCATATGACTGGAGACCGGTCACGGCTCATGAACTTCGTGAGCAAATTCATCGGGACTGTTAGATTTGGTAATGATCATTTCGGTGCTATTATGGGTTATGGAGATTATGTTGTTGGTGATAGTGTCATCTCTAGAGTGTATTATGTGGAAGGTTTAGGTCATAATCTGTTCTCTGTTGGTCAATTCTGTGATTCGGATCTAGAAGTAGCCTTCAGAAAACATACCTGCTTTGTTAGAGATCTTAATGGAAAGGAACTGTTGAAAGGAACTCGTGGCTCAAACCTTTACACTATCTCTATCGATGACATGATGAGAGCATCACCAATCTGCTTGTTATCAAAGGCTTCAAAAACAAAGTCATGGTTATGGCATCGTCGTCTCAATCACTTGAACTTCGGCACCATCAACGATCTTTCCAGAAAGGACTTAGTTGTAGGTTTACCTAGACTAAAGTATGAAAAGGATCATCTTTGTTCAGCTTGCCAATTGGGAAAAAGCAAGAAGTATGCCCATAAACCCAAACCTTCTAACTCTGTCACAGAAGTTCTTCATATGATTCATATGGATTTATGTGGACCAATGAGGGTGCAGAATATCTTTGGGAAGAAATATGTGTTAGTTGTGGTTGATGATTATTCTAGATTCACCTGGGTCAAGTTCTTAAGGACAAAGGATGAAACTCCTGATATCATCATCAAACTCATCAAACAGCTGCAGGTTAGACTAAACAAAACTGTCAGAATTATCAGAACAGACAATGGAACTGAGTTTGTCAACAAACAACTTAGTGAATTCTATGAAAGCGTTGGAATCAGCCATCAAAGAAGTGTTCCACGAACCCCTCAACAGAACGGTGTAGTTGAAAGACGAAATCGTACTCTTGTTGAAGCTGCTAGAACAATGCTGATTTACTCAAAGGTTCCAATGTTTCTCTGGGCTGAAGCAATTGCCACTGCATGTTACACACAAAATCGTTCCCTGATTCACACCATTCATGGAAAAACTCCATATGAACTTGTCCACAACAGGAAACCCAATCTATCTTTCCTTCGTGTGTTTGGTGCCTTGTGCTATCCAACTAATGAGGGTCAAGACTTGGGCAAACTTAGAGATAAAGCTGACATTGGAGTATTTGTAGGATATGCACCAAACAAAAGGGGATACCGAATCTACAACAAAAGAACCCGAAATATCATGGAAACAATTCACGTTACGTTTGATGAGCTGACCGGTCAAATGGCTCCTGGACACTCCAGCTCAGGACCCGCACTTCATAACAGTCCTATTGGCTCATCCCTTGTTCCAAACTCCTCTCAAGAAACACCATATGTACCTCCATCCGAAGATGATGTAAAGAAATTGTTTGATCCAATGTTTGATGAACTGTATGAGTCCACTACTAATGAAGTGCTGATCCCTACAACAGAGGATGCTCAGATTCCAGTGAATGAAGTCAATCCATCAGTGTCAATATCTGTAAGTCAAGAAGCACCTGCTGCCGATCCTTCAGTCTCATCAACAAATCATCATTCTTCAAATGTACATCATGGAAATGTTTCTGGCATCAATGATGAAGTTAATCCCTTTGCGACTCCTGAAGATGCTCCATTTGAAAACATATTTGCTACTCCTGAATCATCAGCAGAACCATCTTCTTCAGGAGACATCGACTCAGCTACCTCAGTTCCTCAACAAATGCCACATGAACACCTCAGAAAATGGACTCACGATCATCCATTAGACAACATCATTGGTAATCCCTCTCGTCCTGTATCAACCCGGAAGCAACTTGCAACCGATGCCTTATGGTGCTTCTTCAACTCCGTACTATCTAAGATCGAACCAAAAGACGTTAAAACTGCCATGAATGAAGATAGCTGGTTCAATGCTATGCAAGATGAAATTCATGAGTTTGATCGTCTTGATGTATGGGAGTTAGTACCTGCTCCAGACTGTGCTATGATTATAGCTCTCAAATGGATCTTCAAAGTAAAACTTGACGAGCATGGTGATGTGTTGAAAAACAAGGCTCGATTGGTTGCTAAAGGATATCGTCAAGAGGAGGGTATAGACTTTGAAGAATCATTTGCTCCAGTTGCTCGAATCGAGGCAATCAGAATCTTTTTGGCTAATGCTGCAAGTAAGAACATGGTGGTATATCAGATGGATGTAAAGACGGCATTTCTGAACGGAGATCTTAAAGAAGTCGTCTACGTCAGCCAACCTGAAGGATTTGTGAATCAAGAGCATCCTACTCACGTTTATCGTTTGAAGAAGGCTCTTTACGGGTTAAAGCAAGCTCCAAGGGCATGGTATGATACACTGTCAAAGTTTCTTCTATCAACCGGATTCAGCAAAGGAGCAGTTGATCCTACATTGTTCACCAGGAAGTCAGGTTGTCAAGATATACGTCTAAGTACGTCAGGAGGTGCTCAGTTTTTGGGTGATAAGCTTGTAAGCTGGTCTTCAAAGAAGCAAATGAGTACTTCTATTTCCTCTACAGAGGCTGAATACATAGCCATGTCATCTTGTTGTGCTCAAATCTTATGGATGAGATCTCAATTATCTGACTATGGCTTTGAATTCAACAAAATCCCTCTGTACTGTGATAATAAAAGTGCTATTGCTCTCTCATGCAACAACGTTCAACACTCAAGAGCAAAGCATATCGACATTCGACATCATTTCATCAGGGAACAAGTTGAAAAAGGTGTGGTGGAACTATATTTTGTGAGGTCTGAATATCAATTAGCTGACATCTTCACCAAAGCTCTTCCAAGAGAACGTTTTGAGTTTATTCTTCCACGTCTTGGCTTGAAAAGCCTTCAACCAGAAACTCTCAAACGTCTTCAGGAGGAAGACGAGGAGTAAAGGTCTATCTTCATCTATCTTTTGTAAATATTTATTCGAAAAACAAAATAGAAAAATATAAAACTTTCAAAATCCATAAAAATTTGAAAAATTCGAAAAATCTTAAAAAAAAAAAAAAAAAAAAAAAAAAAAAAAAAAAATTTGTCATTTTGTCATGTTTTTCTCGATTCGATTATATCTACGGTCTTTGTGCTGTCATTCAAAGAATGACACGGGTCTTTAGATATTGTTCGAATTTTTATTTAAAAAAAAAAAAAAAAAAAAAAAAAAAAAATATATATATTTTTGGGAGAAAGAGAAACAATGGTTTATTGTCATCTTCAGGCAATAACCCGGTTTTTAAAGAAAGAACAGAGCCATGTTTTACCATGTTTTCAAATCCTATGCTCTGATTCTATAAACTCCTATCTGCTGAAAACTAAATGCTTTAAAAATTAACTCAATCTCTATTTTTGATAATCATCAGGACTTATTTGTCAAAATCTCTATCTCTCAATCAACAACCTACGTCATTGATTGAGGGGGAGAATGATTTCAATTAAATTAAAAAGTTATTTGGCATTAAAATTGTTTTCAAAAGATATACATGCATGTTTTATAAATGGAGTTTAAAGTCTTAAAATCCGATCCTTATCAGTTCAAACGCTTTCACAATCAAGTCACAATTCTCCTTAAAAGCTTTCAAATCAATTTAAATCTATACGAGATCACAAATTTCAAATGATTTGATAATTGTGATCGGGGGAGAATGTGTGATTTAAATTGGATTTAAACTGATAATTAGGTAAATGGTTATAAAAAAGATGTACATGCTATCCCGCCCACATGTGACAAACGATTTCAATTTTTCAATGCACATGTTGAGGGGGAGCATCTATCTTAAAACCTTTGATTTAAAACGTGATCATTTATCCCAATGTGCAGGTTCCCTCTAGTATGTGCAAAACTCTTTTCAAACCTCGAGGCACATATTGAGGGGGAGCAAATTTATGGAAACCTCATCCTTCCCGGAAATGCTATATCTACTTGATTTGTTGAGGGAAGTGATGTTGATATCTTTTAGAAAATGGTAATCAAAGAAGTTAATTCTTTCTCTTGCCTCCGTGTGCAAAACATTTTCAAATACTTGATGCACATGTTGAGGGGGAGTTCTAGTTCTAAAAATATCAAAAACAATTCAGGTACAAAATGCTTTGATAATATATCACAAGTATCTGAATTGATTTTTTTTTTTTTTTCAAATGGTTTTCAATTGGATCCAATGGCAGACGAACAATACCAAATTGACCGACCAACTTTACTTTATGTACGGTGATATAAGGATGATAAGGTTAGGTATTGGTTCCCACGATCCGCCAGAACCGGAGGGATCTACCCAGGGACAATCCACTAGTTAGTGTAGAAGTCCTTAGGTATGATGATAAAAGGAGAAAAATGAGATATGGGAAGAGTGCCGTCTAAGACTGAGCTAGTACTGGAATAAACCCAACAAGGTATTAGCTATGAAGTCTTGGTAAGCACTGAAGGGGTTGAAGAATTAAAAAGAATTGAATGAGGAAAGGGTGAAAATAAATAGCCCTCCATTTATTCAACCTTAGGGCAGAAACCGGGTTCAATTCATATACTACTGATGGTAACATCGGTATTGAAGACAAGACGTCATGGACCCAGTGACGCACTGCACTTCAACTTTCCAAACCACTCAAGTTCCTCTTAAAAGGACTTGTTTCATTCTCACGGGGAACCGACATTATCTATCAACTTTCTCTTAGAGATGGTTGATATTGAAGAAGGAGACCCTCTCCCTAGTCTCCGTTATAGGATCCAAATATGCACAAATTGAGTCTAGAGCCACGAGATCATCAATAAATCTCATTAGGACACTTTCAATGAAGACTCTCTGTTTCACACAATGTGGAAAGAGAGATTATATCTTGAGTCCTACGCATTATCCTTGTGGTATTGCCAGAACATCTGAGTGATGTGTTTACATATTCACAATGAAGATGGAAAGCCTTCTGGAGCCAACATCAAACAAGCTCCTGGTAGGTGGCATGTGAGATCTATTATATAGATCAACCATGTGACAACTGAACAGAAACAATGGGGCGATTCAATCTCTTGAATCAATCCTGGTTCAGGTTATGGATTGACGGATGCCTTTGAAAAACCGGTCGTTGTGCTTAATAAACTCTTTTCTCTAGCACATCGACTGTGTACTCATTTTTTTCAATCCAAAAGGTATTTTTATGATTGATAATTGATTTTCAATAAAACCTTCATTGTATTGCAAAAACAATTTCTATTGAGGAATACACGATTGTTTTTCAAATCTCTTTTCATCAATCAGTGGACTTAAAATTCGCTGGTTCACTCACTCCGTGTTGTCTTCTTTGAGATGTTCCGGTTTGAGAACAGCTAGAACAGCTGCGAAACCCTGTCAAGGAGATTCTTTGGAATCCTACCTGATCACAGGCAGTACTTGTACTGATCAACGGGGAACCGTGGGCCGTGTACCTCAATTCAACGAAAGTGATCAAAGACACTTTCGTGCGATTTGTTGCTAACTGTTGTATGCAGGTACGCCCGACGTTTGCAGCTGATCAGAATGAAGCGGTCAATCCATAGCCGCATGCTCACTTAACACATTCATCTCAAAAGAAATCATGATTAATGCATCAATGACTCTGATATTTTCACTCCATGCTTCTGCTACGCTGCTGCTAATATCATGATTCAACAAATGCTTCCGCTACTTTGATGAGAAGATTTTATGATCCAGAATGTGAGCATGTCGGTCCTAATGTCACAACACCACAAAGAATGTCAAAGAGATTTTTGATAGCAGATGATCTCAAATGTTGGCTCATAATTTTTATCACGTGGATCAGTAAAAGACCTCCACTTGAAGTAGCCAAACATGCAATGTGATTAATCAATGACTACGAGCTTCGAAGCAAAGCACTACATCAAGAATGCAAGATCAATTTTTAATGTAATATCTGTTTGTATTCAATGTAATTTTAGTACATGATTGAGGTGACCTCCCTTAGGGGGAGATTGTTAGGAATTAGAAATTCCCGGTATTAAAGAGTCGGTCACCTCAAGTATATGTAATCGTTAGAAAGCTCGTAGTCGTAGTTATTATAAGTAAAGTAGTATTTAGTTTTGTATCACCGTGGAGGACGGACGGGTCTTTACCCACTGTATGCCTGATCCACAGCCCGATGTGTGGCGTTTTATGTAAGACTATAAATACTCTCTACCTCCCAAGGTAGAGAGTTGGAGCTCATAATAATATCTTTCACTTTCTCTCACTAAGTTCCCTAAACCTCTAACTTTCTCTCTCTAGAATTCCATCTTATACGCCACCTTGTGTTATGGTTTGATGTGTATGTGAAAAGTAATAGCTAACATGATGAAAGTTTAATTATTTTGCCTACCTATGTTTCGCCATGCTCATCAGAATGAGCATAAGTAACATATTAGGCATTTCCGAAGAAAAATATTGGTTGTGCTACAAACAAGTCGTTTGAAGGACAACCAATATTGGTTAGCTTCTTACTGGTCCGTCCATAAAATTTGAGCACAAAGGAAGAGAAGGACAGTACAATGCATATAAGAGCACAACTTGGAGAAGATACAAATAACATTTTATTGGTATGCCACTTTTGCGCAACATCGTACAACTCCCCAATAACATACCAATAACTAAAACATCCTCCCTCATAAAACACCACTGAAATGTTTTTGAGTCCTTCAAAAATACCACATAAAAAATACACACTCACTCACAATACACAAAAAAAAGAAAAAAAAATGGCTTGAACAATTGCATTGGCTGAAAAACGTTTGGCTCATGGATAACAAGATGCTCTGGTATGGCTGGCACACGAATGGCATGCATTTGGCACACCAATAGCACCCCATACATTGTGCTCTTAGAAATAATATTATTCAAAAGAAATCATGTAATATATAACTTTGTAATATTAATTATATAGCGGAATCATCATCTATGTATTTTTTTTATTTACTGAAATAACGTTAATCATGTTGAAAAATATACTTGATAAATTATATTAAGAATATTGTTAATTTAATTTTTTTTTATCTAATGTGATATGTATTTTTTAAATATAAAAATTTTCTTTTGATTTTGATTTTTTATCTACGGTGATTTTAGGCTTTATAGATTTGAACTTGACATAAAGTAATATTTTGAGTCTCGATGAAGTAATGTTCAAGACTATAAGAGCACTAAGTTAATAAATATCTGACATATATGTCAGAGATATTTAGTTACTTCTTTCTCATATCTTTTGTCTATGATATTAAGTTATTGAGATATTAAATATAATATCACAGTACATCAAAATTATTTATATAGTAAATATTTAAAAATAAATTTGTAAATTAGACATATTTGTTAAAATAAATATTGCAAAATCATTGTGATATTAAGACAAAATATTATAAACAGATTTCCATTGCAAATATTTAAGTCTTTGTTTTTCATAATCAAAAAATCATAACCTCGAGACACAAAAAAATGTAAGAGAAAAATATTGCTCAAGACGCAAATAAAGTTTTTATATAGTGTAGAAATGTGTAGAAATGTGTTTGAGTTAGTATTTATATAGTGGTGAAGTTTTAAAAATAAAGTTTTTTTTTTGTTTAAATGCAACGGTCAAGTTAAGAAAGTGGGGAAAGTAAACATCTTAAAAGTCGGTTGAACTCCATATCGGTCGTGGGAATTTTTTTTTGGTTGCTCAACCGATGTTTTTGGGCGTGATTGTGAATATCACAATAATTTCTTAATAATAATATTTTTAAAATTTGTAAAAGTATGTGATTGGATATATCACAATAATTTCATAATAATAATATTTTTTTGGTTAATGAATGAAATGGGTCGTTTGAGCTAGTTATGATTTATCAAATCACCATCACTTAAATATCATAATAATATCAGAATAATTATTTTAATTGTATTTTAGAATATTAAGTAAGTTAACATACATAATTTCTTTTTTTAATATCATCTTGTTTTAAAGAAAAAATTAATATCATAGTTAGTTGTTATAATAAACTTAGTTAAAATAATATATGATATTTTAGAATATTGACATATCTTTTTTTATTTA
The DNA here is from genome assembly GCA_019973895.1 of Chrysanthemum seticuspe. Taxonomy (NCBI): domain Eukaryota; kingdom Viridiplantae; phylum Streptophyta; class Magnoliopsida; order Asterales; family Asteraceae; genus Chrysanthemum; species Chrysanthemum seticuspe. The sequence goes on from BPTQ01000005.1 coordinate 40,775,592, forward strand.
TTTATTATTTTTATTTTTGACATTTTTTAATATATGATATTGTATTAATATCAGAGTTAGTTGTTTTAATATATCATATTCCTCTTTAATATCATAATAATGATATTAAAGAGCAATATCATATATTAAAAGTTGTGTTTGCTGTAAGTATAAGTAAAAGTGAAGCAGATAAAAGTCTAACTATAATAAACAAATAAATGTAATTATTAAGTTTTTGTCTTTCCTAACACATACTTTTTACAAAGTCTAAAAGAAGAAGCGCATACAAACGAAATAAAATTTAATATTTTGTATGTTTTTATGACGTTACATATTAATATTTCCTTTAATATCAGAGTCAGTTTGCTTATGACGTATATATATTCGAGTATCTATTTGTTAAGTAATTTTCAACAGAGATATTTCTCAGATACTATTTATAGTTATTAAAGATTCCTCGAGACGTAAAATACCAGTTTATTTTGTGATAATCTTTAAAGATGCTTTTGACAATACACAAGACAAATGAATATAATTATTATTTTTCATACTTATAGTTAGTTAAAAAATTAAATATAACACTTATTATTTTTAAATTAATATTTAACTACTAAAAATTTTTAACAAATTTAAATTTAAAATTTAACATTTATTATGTCAATATATTATTACAATCATATTATTAACTTACTTAATTACTACTTTGATATTATGTCAATAATAATTGTAGTGATAAACTATTACTCTGATATTATTAACTTACTTAATTACTACTCTGATATTATTAACTTACTCTGATACAAAGGCTGCTTTTCTTATTTTTTGAAAACTTTAATTGAAAATTTAATGCATTTTTGAAGTTGAAGGGTTTATTTGCAATAAAAAGTCTATTCAGTTACAATATAAATAAGTCTATTCAGTTACAATAAGATACCATCTCTGCTCTAACCCTAATCATCCTCAAAATGTCTCAAACTCCAATTATCAATGAACTCAAAAACGTTTTTGGAACTAATCAACTACACAACTTGTTCAAGTGTTTATTTAATCAAGAAGTTACAGATGAAGAAGGGATTATTCAGTGGCTTGGCGAGCGTAGAACTGAGTTGGTTACTAAGGTTGAAAAGCGTACAGAGGCAATGACTGAGGTATTGTCTCTTAATTTCGATGAAGAAGAAGCTGCGGATAAGATCTATGACTCCCTGAATGACATTCAGGTCATGGAGCGTCAATTGTTGGATTCGCTTGTTGGCATTTTGATTGATATGCGTGCAATTGTCAATAAAAAGAAGGAGCATATCACCAAGATGGAGAAGTTTGAGGATGGAGAAGATGAAGAAGACGGAGAAGATGAAGAAGATGATGGACAAGATGAAGATGAAGAAGTTTGAAGATGGGGGGTTTGGCTGTTTAAATCTTTTTGTTTTAATGATCTTTTGTAGTTTGGTTTGTTGCTTTGTTTGTTGGTTGTTCTAGAAGTTTTATGCAATTTCGTATTATGTAGTGCGAATTTATGGTTTAAAATTTATAATTCAAGTATATATTAAAGTTAAACATCAAAAAACTAACATTTAGTTGTTAGGAATCTCACAATGGTTAAACAGTAGGGCTAAACTAAACTATGATATTTGAAATCTGTAGGCCTAATTCTTATATCAACAGAATATCATATATTATTATTATTATTATGTTTAACATCATTTAATAACTCTGATATTAAGGCAATATCATATATTAAGACAACTAAACTCTGATATTTAAGATAATATTAATATGTATACGTCATAGGCCTGACTATGATATCAACAGAATATCATATATTAAAACAACTAACTATGATATTAAAGACAATATAAATATGTATACGTCATAGAGCATCTCACAATGGTTAAATAGTCATAACTGAAATAAAACACATCATAACCCTGATAAACATCATAACTTAAGTAAAATTATTTAAGTAATTTATATATATTAAGACATCATAACTCTGATATTAAGATAATATTAATATGTATACGTCATAGGTCTAACTCTGATATTAACAGAATATCATATATTAAAACAACTAACTCTGATATTAAAGACTATATAAATATGTATACGTCATAGAGCATCTCACAATGGTTAAACAGTCATAACTGAAATAAAACATCATAAATCTGATAAACATCATAACTTAAGTAAAATTATTTAAGTAATTTAAATATATTAAGACATCATAACTCTGACATTAATATTTTTCTTTTTCAAACATTCTGATATTAAGTCAAATGCTTAAGACTTATCTGGTTTCATTTTTTTTCCTACAAATAGTATTTAACACACTTGCAGATCTTTTCAATCCTGAGCTAGAGCTTTCTTTATCGAGTACCTCCACTGTTTCTTTTTTATGTCCCTCTGTATCTATTTCTTCCTTAGCTGTCTTATACATCTTCTCAACTTGATCATCTGGTATATGAGACAATTGATTCTTTCTGCAACCCTTTATATTCTTTAAATAAGTTTCATGAAACATTCTTCGTTGCTTAACAGTAGGTGGTCTGAGCTGCTTCTTCTTAAGTCTCTCAGCAACATATAAGTTCCTTCTTTCTTCCATGTACCTCTTTAACCATTCATTTTTTTCCTCGATAGTGTACATTTGCATGTCTTTCTGAGTTTGCTTGTTAGCAAGCACCATATGTGCATCACATTGAACCCTTTCCTCATCCCAAGCAACTACTAATGCTAATGTTTTAGCTTGTTTCTCAGCATCTTTTCTTTGTTTTTCAAGAAACTTTTGATTCTCTGCTTCATATGTGGCACCTAATTCACGAGCCAGTTTAGAATCTTCTTCAAATGTAGCACCTAATTCCTAAGGTATCTCAAGATCAGTATCTTCAACAAGTTTTCCTTTACCCTTGTTTATATCTTGTGTTGATGATTCTATAGCCCTAACAGGTGTAAAAGAAGGCTATTCGATACTAATACCCTTAACAATTGGTTTTGATTTCTTCAAATCAATCATCACCTCTGCGACACTAGAAATAGTGTTATGGCCTCCAGCAGCACTTTCTTCAACAACCTGTGTATATTCAACTGCTTTACTTTGGTGCTCCAAAACTACTTCTTTACCCATTTTATTCACTACTACAAAGTCATTCTTATCACCAAACTTTCTGCCTCTGCTAAACTTTCTGGAAACTTGTTTTCGACCATTCTCCTTCAAACTTGCTTCATCGGCAGTAGAAATATGAGCAGTAGGAACATTTTCTTTAGCAGTACTTTCATCCGCTGCAATTTCGTCAAAAACTTTTGAAGATTCTATCCACTCGTCTGCATATTTTATCAAACTTTCTTTATGCATATTAATATCATGCAGTAAGATCTTTGTTATATACCTACTTCTCAACACATCCACCTGAATTTGACGATTTCGGTCATTTTCTTTTAAAAGACCTATTTCCCATTGTTTGTCTTGATCCTCATAAAGTTCCATATGAATCATTGTATATAATCCACAATTAACTTTATCTTTCCTAGTTCTCCATTTTAGTGGAAGTACTTCAGCCTTTGAATCCAGCAAAAGTTCAATTTTCGGAGGATTGTGATGAAGCAAATAGGATGTTAACAGACTTTTCTGTAAAAATAAGAAATTAATGAGAACAACACAAAAAATATAATGTTGTCTAAAATTACAATCATAATCAAAAAAATAAAGCAATTCTTACCACATAATCAAAAACATGCTTGTATTTACCATCATATGAAGCATCTGACTTACTGTTGTCTAAAATTACAGCACAACCATTTGTAATGTTGAAAACTATTACATAATAGTGCTCATATGCAAGAATTGGAAAGAAGACCTATTAAAAGTGAAATTAACATTAAATAAACATGATTATTGTTATGTTAATATTAGTAATAGAGTACATCAGTAAAAAAAAACTATTTAAAAAAATTAATGTCAATATTACCAGTTCAATTTTCTCCATTGACATAGCTTTTTTTTCATTTTGAAACTGATCTTCAACGTAGCTTCGAAACATTTGAGAATGGCCTTTTATATCTCTTACATATTCATCCAGATCTTTTGGCTATTAAAACAAAAACAAAGTGCAAACTTACAAAAAAACATATTTGTGTATAATAGAAGAAAAATTAAACATAAGTAAATAAAATAATAAAAGTTTTGAAAATGTTAACTTACAATCATCACTGTTTTGAAGTAATGTCTAAAACTTTTTAAAGTATCCTTTCTTAATTTTTCTTCAAAATTTAGGATACTGACAAAGTTATCGATTACTTGACGTTCGATCTCTGTCTCAGAAGCAAGACACTTAATATGAATTCTTAAAAGACTATTTACTTTCCCATATCTGAAAATCTCCTCCCTGTATAGGAACATATAGAAATTATATGGTAGCATATAGGAATTAGATGTGAAAATTAAAAAATAAATTTTTTAGTTTTTACAAGAATAGTTTAAAGAACTTACATAACATCTTTCTCTATATCGGATAGAATCATTTTTGGGAATAGTTTTTCCACCTGTGATTTGAATTCTGGTATAGTCTCAACTCTTTTGTTCATATATGGAGATTCGAAAATGATGCATGATGTTTTTCTTCGTTTTAGAACAACAGTAGAAACAGCTGTATTAACTTTTTTATCAGAAGTAGAAATCTCATAAATATTTACTACAGTAGTAGAAACCTCAGAATATGATCTTGCTTTGGTTAAAGTGTCTTGAGGTGCTTCAGAAGATTGGTTGGATTTGTTTGAACGATTGTCAACAATGTAGTTGTCGGTTTCCTTGTTTAGACGTTCTTCTTCAGCCTTGGCCTGTTCTTCTTCGGCTCTCTTTATTTTCATTCTCTCTGCAGTATCCAAAACATCATCATCTGTAACTCTTCCATTCTTATCATAACTATCGTATGCAGTATCTAACATCTGGTCATCTTCATTTTTCTCTTCTTCAATTGGTTGTTCATCAAGAGAAACATCAACAGTAAGTGAATGTCTACTAGCAACACTTTCTTTTTTAGTAGCAGCACATTTGTCTTCTTCAGTTTCTAACATCTCAACATCTTCATCTTTCTCCTCTTCAATTGGTTGTACACCATCTTCACCAATTTTCTCCGGTACATCGTCAATTTCTTTGAAATCTTTTCCATTTCCTTCAACAGATATATCTAAATTTGTCTTGGCATTGTCACTTTCTTTCAACGATTGTTTTGAAAAATCCTTCTGCAAACTTTGTTCATCAAGAGAAACATCAGAAGTAGGTGATTTTCTACTAGCAACAGTTTGCAACATCTCAACATCTTCACCTTGCTCCTCTTCAATTTGTTTTACATCATCTTCACCAATTTTCTCTGGTACTTCGTCAATTTCATTGAAATCTTTTTGAGTTTCTTCAACAGATATATCTAAATTTGTCTTGGGATGGTCACTTTCTTTCAATGATTGTTTTGGAGCATCTTCTTTCAAATTTTGTTCATCAAGAGAAACATCAGAAGTAGGTGAATTTCTACTACCAACAATTTCTTTTTTACTAGCAGCACATTCGTCATCTGCAGTTTCTAACATATCAACATCTTCACCAATGTTCTGCAGAACTCGTTAATTTCATTGAAATATTTTCCAGTTCCTTCAACAGATATATCAAAATTTGTCTTGGTATGGTCACTTTCTTTCAAACTTTGTTCATCAAGGGAAACATCAGAAGTAGGTTTCTTTTGAGTAGCAACAGATCCAACAGTAGGTAAATTTTTACTAGAAGCATGTTCGTCAAAAACATTGGTAGATTCAACTGCTTGACTCTCTTGTTCTAAAACAACTTGTTTGCCAAAGTTATTCTTCTCAGTTTCAACCCCATGACCGATATTCACATCAATGCAATTTATCCTTTGTGCATTACTAACTTTCTTCAACCTCCTCAGTCTAGTTGTTTTTGGTCTCTTTACACCTTCCAAATATCTAACTCTCTGCTTCAAACTTCTTATCTCTGCATCTTGAGAAGTTGTGATTTGTTGGAGTGCAAGAACATCTTTTGTCAATTTTGTAGATTTTGCAATCAATTCTTTTATGAGTTCTATTCTATCCTCAAAATTTTGGGATTTGTTACCTAGCCGTAGAGGTGGATTAATGGAATTGTTATTATGTACATAAAAATCCATCAATTCATTAGTTCCATATGTACCTTCATTACTTTCAGATGCGTTACTTTCCCTGATAGGTGAATCTGAGCCTCCCATATTAGCCATTTTGTTGGGGTTTCCACCATCTCCGCAAACAGATGTTTCCTTGGGTTGAGTCTTATTTAGCTTAGTACCCTTTTGTTCAGATTTCCTACGGGTATAGTGTCACACCCCCAAAATATCGCAGCGGAACGATAGTGTCATTGGGGTATGACGTCATAGCACAAAGTATGGATACAGAAAACGACCTCTATAATGAGACGTTTTGAAAAGTTTACCATTCGATTTCATATGTTAAAGTTTACACAACAAGAAATCACAAAGTTTGATAATACATAAAGAGTTTACAAAACATGTCGAATGGTAATAGTTAAAAGCACACGACTCCAATGTATGCCATGTGACCCAAAAGCTCCATGAAGTGCTATCACCTTAAGACCTGAGATAAACATGCTAAAAAGTGTCAACACAAAGGTTGGTGAGTTCATAAGTTTGTAACAAAATGATTTGAAATACTTTGAGAAATGTTCACACAGCAAAGGCATTGTAAATCCACTCAGTTCCAAGTTCCGCCCATACAAAACTTGCAACCTGTGTGTTCACAACCCATTGCCAAAATATAGTATGTCAATCATGTATGCATGTATCATAGTAGTTAAAAGTAGAAATGTCACCACAAGAGTCTTCCAACAACTCGTGTTGGGATGTTTGTAAATTAATAGCCTTCCAACAACTTAATTTGGAGCCACTAATTCTTGTATGTTTGTAAATTAATAGCCTTCCAACAACTTAATTTGGAGCCACTAATTCTTGTATGTTTGTAAATTAATAGCCTTCCAACAACTTAATTTGGAGCCACTAATTCTTGTATGTTTGTTCCAAGTATGCATATGAAATCAAGTATAACCCAATCATGTATAAAACGCAATCAAGTCTAAAGCATAGGTAATGTTGTTTGGCAAAAGAGTTTAAATGTTTGGATAAATAAGCATATATCTCGCCCCAAATAGTTTATAGGGATTTAAATGAGTAAAAGCGGGGTATGAACTCACCTGGTGTGATTGATATGCTAACAAAATGAAGTGCACGAAAGTGAGAGTCGGAAACTATCCGCGACCTAGAATGAATGTTATGATATGTAATGAGTTTTGATGTAATGTTATGCATGCATTTCGTATGTTATTTATACCATTTGCGAGTTTTGAAAATAATACTTATCGTCGAAAAATACTCTTTTGACGTCTTGACCAATCTTAAATTACTTTACAAGTATTTACGTCAAAATGTCATCCTACAATGGTTTCGTAATGATTTATGGTGAAATTATCACTTTTCGTCGTAAAATAATGTCGTTGGAAATTTTATGAAAGTGACAAAAATGGCTTCGAAAAACTAGTCGTAAAATGGTGTACGTCGAACGTTAGGAAACGAACTCGACGGTTTTGTAAAGCTTGTATCAAAATCTAGAAGTTTCAGTACATGAGTTTTCGTCATAGAGGTCTCGAACATAAAGATAATAAAGGTTAAACATGGTGATTTTGTCTAAAACGTAGTTTAAAAATGAGTTTCGGCAAAGTTTAAGCAATCGTAAATAATTTATTACAACTCCGCTATACAAACGGTTGGTTGTTTTAGAAAATATGCTTGGTGATCTCGATTTTACTAGAAGACATCTCGTTACAAAAAGTTCTACATCATCGTTAAAAACAGCCTTCAACATGGTCGTTTTAGTTACCGTAACACTTGTCTCGTAAAAATAATATAGTTTTTCTGAAAATAATAGTTACGGCAATTTTATGAAAACGTGTATATCTTAGTCGTTTCAAATCCGTTTTCTACGTATTATACGTCCTTAGCTTCGTATCAAAGTATACTAATATATTTTTGATAAGTCGAAATAATTTGTAAAGCTTAGGACTCGTTTTTGACTCGTACAAAACTAAAATAGGTTGCTGAAATTTCAGAAAATATATATTTCGTCGTCAAACTTGAAAAATTCATAACTTCTTCGTTATAACTCCGTTTTAATCCGTTCAAGCGGCCACGGATTCGTTTTAAAGTATATTTTCTAAATATCTAGGCCAAAAACTCATGTCTACTGTCGGATTTTCCAGAAAAACAAAATAAGATCAGACCCTTATTTATACTTGTCGAAAATAGTTTTTCTCGTACTAAACCTATTCCAATCCCTTCAAATCAACTCCAAAGCTATTCTACTCCTACCATACACCTTCTTAGGGTGTCATGGGTTCCTAAACATCATCAAGACCAATATATACCAAGGGAATAATTATAGGATGACTTTATATGTATAAAACACTAAGAATCAAAGTAAAAATGGTATAAATACACATAAGTCTTGCATGTTTTTGCTCAAAAATGATGAGATGAGTATGAAATGAATATGTAAGATGAAAAATAAACATGAGATGCTTACAAGTGATATGATGAGGTGATTAGAACCAAGGATTAACCTAAACACCCTAGGTTTTTATTTCAAAACCTTAAATAAGAGTGTAATCTAGATTGTAAAACACTTGTCTTGGAAAAATTTGATGATTTCTTCTTGAAACCCTTATATGGCCGGTTTTGAAGGATGAAAAGAAGAGAGAAGAAAAAATTTAACTAGTCTTGAATTATTGAGTTGAATGAAGTGAAAGAATGTGATGGAGTATAGATATACACTTGTAAGACAAAGTTTACCAAATAATAAATGTTTCATCCCCCTTGGTCGGCCAAGGGGGGATGTTTTTTTTTTCCAAATTATATATATATATTTTTTTTTATAATGTAACATGTACAAGTAAAATAACTTAAATAAAGGTACTTGTAGAATTGTATACACATTAGTGTATTAAGGTAGTTTTAGCTAAAAGTAATTTTTAATAGATCAAAGTAAAGTATAATGAGATCATAAAAATTGTAAAAATACATTCCTTGTGAAATTTGAGTGATATAATAATTATCGTGTAGTTTTTAAGAAAAGCGTCGTACTAATATAAATTTAACGATTTATATACAAAATAAATTTAAAACACTAGGTAAATTCAAAATACAGTTTTTATAAACTAAATGTAAGTATAAAAATATGTCGGGATCATTTTTGGAAGTATCGGATTAAATGTTCAAAATAATAACTTACGCGATAACGTTTATTTAATATGAAATTTACGCGTTTAATGTGAAATGCAATGTCATGAACGAACTAACATGATGCAAATGATGCTAATGAAATGTAGACTAAACTTAGTCCATGTGAAATGTTCCTGATGATATGATCATGAATTCGCCGCTAAACCTATAATGTTACGCGAATTTGGAACACGTAAACCTAGTTTACGATAAATGATGAAATTGTGAAACGTGAATTGTTTTGAGAAATGACTGGAAATTGAGAATTGTGACATTCTTCCCCTGTTAGAGGAATCGCGTCCCCGCGATTCAATCGATGATACTTAAAGTTCTACCCTTAGGTTTCGCGAAATCAGGATGTATGGTCAAAGTGCTTATGTCAAAACTTACGCGTCTAGGTTTCTTATCTAATGAGACTCACTGAATCTGAATAATACGGTGGATCACTTAATGGTCTAGGAAAAACGTACCAGTTACGCATTGCGGGCTTCCTCGGTCCCTATATAGAATGCTCGACCTCGAGGTGGGCTGATATTGAGTACAGGGTTCGGGTTATTTCCTTCAATTGCCACAACTAGAGGAGCTTGTATCGGTGGCTTATTCAACTGAGGACAATTTTTCTGGTAGTGATTCGGGCTGTTACATTCAAATCAAGTCCTTTGATTATTCCTCATGTTGCCAATCTGTGTTTTACACTGCTCCTTAAAATGGCCGTATCGATTGCAATTTGTACACAAGCGGCAGGGCTTGGTCTTCGGGTGATGATAAGCACATTTAGCACATTTGGGATGTGTACCCGCATACTCTCTTTGTTCAGTACCAGTTGCCACAAAAACTCTTGTCCTTTTGTTGTCTGCTACCATGTCTATCTGCTTATTCGACCCACTTGCTTCCTTCCGCTTATCACTTCTCTTCAAAGTACCATTTCTAACCATCTCGTCTGTCAGGGTTCCTGCCCTCAGTATCGCACTTTGTATGGTAGACGGCTCAGTTGTTTTCACAGTTCCACGGATTTCGGGGACAAGACCATATATGTACCTCGAGATTCTCTTGGACTCAGGGGTAACTAGATGAGGAACTAGTCTGGCTAACTCATGAAATCGGTCAGTGTAGGCTGCGTGACCAGCCCCTATCATAGAGTGGTGATAAAATTCATCTTCCAATTTCTGCATTTCATTGTCCGGGCAGTACTCCTCTTTCAATAACGCCTTAAATTCGTCCCATGTCATACCTATAGCTGCCTCTCTGCCTCTAGCGTGTAGCTGTGTGTTCCACCATGTCAATGCCTTTCCTGATAACAAGCAAGCAACATACTTCACCCTCTGATGTGTGGCACAATTGCTGATGTCGATCACTGCCTCTGTCTTCTCTACCCATCGAGTATACGCCAAAGCACCTCCTATACCATCAAACTCCATAGGTTTGCATGCCGAAAATTCCTTATATGTGCATCCAATTCTGTTGTTGTTGTTGTTGGTGTTGTTGTTGTTGTTACTACCAGCTACATTGTTGGTGTCGCCAGTACCGTTCCCGTTCCCGTGGTTTCCCGAGTTATTCATATGATTTCCAACTTGTGTGACAATAGTGGGAAGCAAGATTTGAAGTTGTTGAGCGATGATGGCGGCAAAATCAGGGTTTCCGCCAGCGTTGTTGTCATTGTTACCCATGTCGCTACCGCCTTCTCTACCTCCACGCCCACCTGTCATTCCACCCCTTGGTACCGCACCACCTCGGCCAGTACTGCGTGTTACTCTCTTTGGTGCCATTATCTCTGCAAGGGAAAGAACCGTTGAATTCCCAATGTCTATACTTAACGTCCTCAAACATAATATCACGCCACAAATTGGTTCCTAAGGTGTCCACACCGATCTACGTATGTGTGGTCGCATATGTCCACGTGAGTTGTGACGCATTTATAATTATGTTGGCCACCATAATTATAATTGCCTCATTTCACACATGTACATACCACCAAGCATACATTTCTCGGCGATTGGTGTTACTTAAGTAGGTAGCCAGTCTATCATCCGATTCTAAACAGTGAAGGAGGGATTTAGGGTAGGTATCTAGAAAGAGTCGCACTTGGTGTATAGGAAATTCCGTTAGGTGCTAAAGTCACTATGAGGTTTAGTCGCCAGCAGTTCCCAAAGTATCCTCAAGAGAACTCCCATCCTCGGGCAAAGTCATCAATTCTATCCAGCTTTATAGTAACACTTATTTAGCTCGATCTCGCATCTCATCAAACAAGAACTGTCACAAGATCAAGTTAGATAAGTGCTCATTACTGAGCTCCATATCTTTGATGACCCAACTAGATTTTGGGACTTCCCTATTGGTACCAGGAAACTACGCTATCTAATGAGGTGGTTCTAGAAGAAATACTTAAGAAAACATATGCGCACGAAAAGTGAGTAAGGCAATAGGAAACGAAAGGATCGACGTGAGAGCGGTTATAGTCTAGGAACTAAAATGCAACCTAGTTCTCTATAACCAAGGCTCTGATACCAATCTGTCACACCCCCAAAATATCGCAGCGGAACGATAGTGTCATTGGGGTATGACGTCATAGCACAAAGTATGGATACAGAAAACGACCTCTATAATGAGACGTTTTGAAAAGTTTACCATTCGATTTCATATGTTAAAGTTTACACAACAAGAAATCACAAAGTTTGATAATACATAAAGAGTTTACAAAACATGTCGAATGGTAATAGTTAAAAGCACACAACTCCAATGTATGCCATGTGACCCAAAAGCTCCATGAAGTGCTATCACCTTAAGACCTGAGATAAACATGCTAAAAAGTGTCAACACAAAGGTTGGTGAGTTCATAAGTTTGTAACAAAATGATTTGAAATACTTTGAGAAATGTTCACACAGCAAAGGCATTGTAAATCCACTCAGTTCCAAGTTCCGCCCATACAAAACTTGCAACCTGTGTGTTCACAACCCATTGCCAAAATATAGTATGTCAATCATGTATGCATGTATCATAGTAGTTAAAAGTATAAATGTCACCACAAGAGTCTTCCAACAACTCGTGTTGGGATGTTTGTAAATTAATAACCTTCCAACAACTTAATTTGGAGCCACTAATTCTTGTATGTTTGTAAATTAATAGCCTTCCAACAACTTAATTTGGAGCCACTAATTCTTGTATGTTTGTAAATTAATAGCCTTCCAACAACTTAATTTGGAGCCACTAATTCTTGTATGTTTGTTCCAAGTATGCATATGAAATCAAGTATAACCCAATCATGTATAAAACGCTATCAAGTCTAAAGCATAGGTAATGTTGTTTGGCAAAAGAGTTTAAATGTTTGGATAAATAAGCATATATCTCGCCCCAAATAGTTTATAGGGATTTAAATGAGTAAAAGCGGGGTATGAACTCACCTGGTGTGATTGATATGCTAACAAAATGAAGTGCACGAAAGTGAGAGTCGGAAACTATCCGCGACCTAGAATGAATGTTATGATATGTAATGAGTTTTGATGTAATGTTATGCATGCATTTCGTATGTTATTTATACCATTTGCGAGTTTTGAAAATAATACTTATCGTCGAAAAATACTCTTTTGACGTCTTGACCAATCTTAAATTACTTTACAAGTATTTACGTCAAAATGTCATCCTACAATGGTTTCGTAATGATTTATGGTGAAATTATCACTTTTCGTCGTAAAATAATGTCGTTGGAAATTTTATGAAAGTGACAAAAATGGCTTCGAAAAACTAGTCGTAAAATGGTGTACGTCGAACGTTAGGAAACGAACTCGACGGTTTTGTAAAGCTTGTATCAAAATCTAGAAGTTTCAGTACATGAGTTTTCGTCATAGAGGTCTCGAACATAAAGATAATAAAGGTTAAACATGGTGATTTTGTCTAAAACGTAGTTTAAAAATGAGTTTCGGCAAAGTTTAAGCAATCGTAAATAATTTATTACAACTCCGCTATACAAACGGTTGGTCGTTTTAGAAAATATGCTTGGTGATCTCGATTTTACTAGAAGACATCTCGTTACAAAAAGTTCTACATCATCGTTAAAAACAGCCTTCAACATGGTCGTTTTAGTTACCGTAACACTTGTCTCGTAAAAATAATATAGTTTTTCTGAAAATAATAGTTACGGCAATTTTATGAAAACGTGTATATCTTAGTCGTTTCAAATCCGTTTTCTACGTATTATACGTCTTTAGCTTCGTATCAAAGTATACTAATATATTTTTGATAAGTCGAAATAATTTGTAAAGCTTATGACTCGTTTTTGACTCGTACAAAACTAAAATAGGTTGCTGAAATTTCAGAAAATATATATTTCGTCGTCAAACTTGAAAAATTCATAACTTCTTCGTTATAACTCCGTTTTAATCCGTTCAAGCGGCCACGGATTCGTTTTAAAGTATATTTTCTAAATATCTAGGCCAAAAACTCATGTCTACTGTCGGATTTTCCAGAAAAACAAAATAAGATCAGACCCTTATTTATACTTGTCGAAAATAGTTTTTCTCGTACTAAACCTATTCCAATCCCTTCAAATCAACTCCAAAGCTATTCTACTCCTACCATACACCTTCTTAGGGTGTCATGGGTTCCTAAACATCATCAAGACCAATATATACCAAGGGAATAATTATAGGATGACTTTATATGTATAAAACACTAAGAATCAAAGTAAAAATGGTATAAATACACATAAGTCTTGCATGTTTTTGCTCAAAAATGATGAGATGAGTATGAAATGAATATGTAAGATGAAAAATAATGTTAGAAAAGTGACTTAAACTTTAGGGGCTATTTGGTAATTTGTTCGACTTGTGCTACAAGTTTGTTTGTAATTTGGTAACTAATCTATGACGGTTAGTTTTGGCTATAAATAGGGATTGTTAGCATTAGGTTTCTTTGTACCTTTTGAATAATAGTTTGGTACCTTTTGAATTAGTTTTTGTGTTGGTACCTTTGAATTCGATTTGATAATAATAATAGCTTCCGCTTTGTTTGTCAATTGTTGTTACCTCCTTTTGGTGTTTGTTTTGTACTTTGAATTATCAACAAGTGGTATCAGAGACAGGTTTGTTTAGCCATGAGAAAAAAGAAAAAGAAAAGTTTCGGGTTCGTATGGATCGAAGTTCGTTTTCTTTTGGAATTGAAAAGTCGATCTTTAGATTATAGTTTTCAGAATCAATTTTGGATTGTAATCATTAGTAGATTCTGATTTGGAATAAGACTAGTCTTTGTTTTGTATTGGAAATTGTTTTGTGACCTTTGTTCGAAGTTCGAAGTTTTCATCAGGTTGTGGTTGTGGTGTAATTTGGTTATTGGGCTACTTGGTTAGTTTTGGGCAATTAGATTTTGTTAGATGATTAGTTTTTTGGTCGTTTGGATTTGGAATTTTTGGGCCATTGGCAGTTTGTTTTTTGTTCGTTATTTGGTCGGCATGTGTATTTGAATTTGGACCGTAATACTTATCGTAATAAGTGGGTCATTAGAGTTATTATCTATATCATATTTTGGGCGTTTGAATTATTAGAGCTCGTTCGTCAAGTTATTTATTAATTTAAATTTGTTTGATACTTGGATAATAAGTTTGATGTTGGACCGTAATACTTATCGATAAGTGGGTCATTAGAATTTGAATTTGATATTTGGGTCAAAATTCTTATTATATAAGTGGAACATTAGAATTTGAATTTGGTATTTGAAATTTGAAGATCGATTTGGTGTTTGAAGACTTAATAATTTTTAGGTCGTTTGGAATTTGTTCGATCATTGGGAATTTGTGAGTTTGGAAAATTTGGATCTTCGTTCATCGGGCTTTTGAAGTTGGTTGCCCGAATTTGATTGTCTTTGTTGATGATTGTTTGACTCGATTTGTTTGTTTGGTTGACCGAGTTTGAATTTGTCGGTTAACGTTTGATTGTTCGATTTGAAGATTATCGGCGTTTGTATTTGTTCGGTTTGTTTTAGATCGTTTTTGGAAATCGATCGTTTGATTTGAATTTGGCTAGTATCACTTGCGTTTAGAACTTTGAATTTGATTTGAAGCCGGTGTAGGAGTTTAAGTCACGGTGGAGATTGTTAGAAAAGTGACTTAAACTTTAGGGGCTATTTGGTAATTTGTTCGACTTGTGCTACAAGTTTGTTTGTAATTTGGTAACTAATCTATGACGGTTAGTTTTGGCTATAAATAGGGATTGTTAGCATTAGGTTTCTTTGTACCTTTTGAATAATAGTTTGGTACCTTTTGAATTAGTTTTTGTGTTGGTACCTTTGAATTCGATTTGATAATAATAATAGCTTCCGCTTCGTTTGTCAATTGTTGTTACCTCCTTTTGGTGTTTGTTTTGTACTTTGAATTATCAACAAATAAACATGAGATGCTTACAAGTGATATGATGAGGTGATTAGAACCAAGGATTAACCTAAACACCCTAGGTTTTTATTTCAAAACCTTAAATAAGAGTGTAATCTAGATTGTAAAACACTTGTCTTGGAAAAATTTGATGATTTCTTCTTGAAACCCTTATATGGCCGGTTTTGAAGGATGAAAAGAAGAGAGAAGAAAAAATTTAACTAGTCTTGAATTATTGAGTTGAATGAAGTGAAAGAATGTGATGGAGTATAGATATACACTTGTAAGACAAAGTTTACCAAATAATAAATGTTTCATCCCCCTTGGTCGGCCAAGGGGGGATGTTTTTTTTTCCAAATTATATATATATATATATATATATATATATATTTTTATAATGTAACATGTACAAGTAAAATAACTTAAATAAAGGTACTTGTAGAATTGTATACACATTAGTGTATTTAAGGTAGTTTTAGCTAAAAGTAATTTTTAATAGATTAAAGTAAAGTATAATGAGATCATAAAAATTGTAAAAATACATTCCTTGTGAAATTTGAGTGATATAATAATTATCGTGTAGTTTTTAAGAAAAGCGTCGTACTAATATAAATTTAACGATTTATATACAAAATAAATTTAAAACACTAGGTAAATTCAAAATATAGTTTTTATAAACTAAATGTAAGTATAAAAATATGTCGGGATCATTTTTGGAAGTATCGGATTAAATGTTCAAAATAATAACTTACGCGATAACGTTTATTTAATATGAAATTTACGCGTTTAATGTGAAATGCAATGTCATGAACGAACTAACATGATGCAAATGATGCTAATGAAATGTAGACTAAACTTAGTCCATGTGAAATGTTCCTGATGATATGATCATGAATTCGCCGCTAAACCTATAATGTTACGCGAATTTGGAACACATAAACCTAGTTTACGATAAATGATGAAATTGTGAAACGTGAATTGTTTTGAGAAATGACTGGAAATTGAGAATTGTGACATATAGGTCTTTTTTTGTTGTGATGTTGAGTGTAAATTTTTGGATGTAGGGTGTGTATCAGCTTCATCGTCTGTTTGTGGAACGTTTACCATGTTTTGAAAAAGTGGTGTAACACTTCCAGAAAAACATTTTCCATTTTTTTCATAAAGGTAAAAACTTTGTTTGAGACCTTGGGAGTTTTGTAAATTTGTTTATGAACCTTTTTTTTTAAAACTGGTTTATCCACAAAAATTTGAACAAACCTAGGATACAGAAAGCACTTACTTGTATCATCCAAATTTTTAATCATACCATCAAAAATCATCTTAGAAAATTTAAAAATCTTATCCTGAGTCAAGCACACTATAGCAGAAGCTATAACTGTACTAAACTCATTCCAGCCAGTTGTTTTAGGACTTATACAATGCAGGATGGTATGGATTAGAAATTTCCATTGAGGTGAGAATAGCCTTTTGTAAAATTTTAAAGAATCTTTTTTCTTCTCATATCCCATTTTTTCAAGACCTTTGAAAATAGCTGGGTTTGGCAGGCAGTCGACACCATTGTTATCTTCTAGTTTCAAGGAACTTCTAACTGATGATTCGGTGACAATTATCTCTTCATCATCTACAAAAGCTCTAATTTGTACTTCTCTATCTATAGTTCTGGACTTAGCAGTTGCCCAAAATTGCTTAATGATCGAAATATATATAGTAGGATTTACTGATAATGCATACCTTATAGAGCAAGTGTTTAAAAAATCAATGATCTCAGCAAATCCTTCTGATTCTGGTAA
Organism: Chrysanthemum seticuspe; assembly: GCA_019973895.1. NCBI lineage: Eukaryota > Viridiplantae > Streptophyta > Magnoliopsida > Asterales > Asteraceae > Chrysanthemum > Chrysanthemum seticuspe. Next base: position 40,793,034 of record BPTQ01000005.1, read on the forward strand.
TGGTTTTTTAAGTAAAGCAACCATGTTGTGACTTTCATGAAAGGTTCTTTTCGTCATTTTGAATGAAGCAGTTTCACAAATATTCAATAATTGATGATGAGGAAGAAAGATGAGAATTAGCAAGGGGTTATAAAGAAGGAGATTCACAAAGTTTTGGTACTGCTTATTTTTGGGTTTCGCAATTTGGTCGCAATATAAGAAATAGGGCTTTTTTTTTGCATATAAAAATTTATAGCAAATTACGGATTAGTTTAGTTTTTTTATTTATTTATTTATTTATTTTTTTAATTTCTCAAATTTAATTTATTAAAAAAAATATCAAAAAAGAAGATGAAGAAACATAAACATAAACATCAAATCACAAACATAAACATCAAATCACATTAAGCTTGAAAGACAAACATAAACATCAAATTACATTACAAACATTAAGATCGGAAATAATCATAAGCACAATCTTAAAACACAATAATCCATGACGCGATTATTAATTTGTTTTTTTCAATGGACAATGTCTTGCATCATGATTTGCAACTTTCCCACAAATTCGACACTTCCTTTCATCTTGATTAGCCAATACATTTCCACTAGATGAACACTTTTTTTCCATTTAAATCTGCATCAAAGAAAAATGCATAAGTGTTAAAATAAAATTAAATAAACTTAGCAATTAAATAAGATACTTTTTTTTTAACCTTTTTTTGAATTATAATTCAGATCTAGATTATAGTGGAGCCGTGAAGGTAGGTAAAAATATATTTGAGATCTGTATAAGGGAAGCCCAAAGTTTATAAAAGCAAAAATTTAAAAAGCCCAAATTTTTTTTAAAGCCCAAAAGATATCAAATGTCAATATTTTTAAACCCAATAAAATATTTTTGTAAACGTGTCAATAAATGCACAAATATAACACCACCAATAATACAAGTGAAGATCATAAAACAAAACAGATTTCACAATGTTAAATCAAAGAGATGAATTTGTCGCATATAATGTTAAATCAAAGATTGAATCAACAAAGAATCAAAATGGTAATTTTTTACTCCTATTTTTACAGTTTTAGTTTGTATCTACTTTACATAACATATAAATTATTGAACTATTAGTGTTAAACATAGAATCAAAGATTTAGCATTATATGACTTTTAGAACATCATGTGATATGTTATGTTGTATGTTTTTAATGTTGTATGTTTTTGGTGTATCTTTTAGGCGAACCTGTTATATATAATTATGTAATTTTCGATAGTTATGACGAAAGAACTATTAAAAGTAAAGTAAAGTAAATCCCAATACCGTCTTAAACGACGTAAACGTAGATAGGCATACGCTACCTAAGGTAGAGAGGCTACTTCCAATTTACCTAAGGTAAAGAGGCTACTTCCATTTGTTATTCTGATATTTAATATTGTTATTCTGATATTAATATGAACTTAATCTAAGTCATCGTTGGAAAATGCTAAATGCAAATTATCATAGTCGAAACTTTCAATGTCTTCTTTATCCAAATCTTCTTCTACATCCGAAGAACTCTCTTCAATCAGATAAACTCCAGGCATTGTCGCAAACTCTTTCGCTTGATCATCTTTTAGTTTTTTATTTCTATCTGTTTGTGCTTCATCCCTTTTTTCGTCTTCTTTATACATCTCCATTTCGATTGGGTAGTACCAATCGTCTGGATACCATAAATATTTTTCTGCAGCACTGTTGTTGTTTTCTTCAACAATCTCTACATTGAAAGAACAGAACAATTTTACACTCATTTTTTAAATAAAACTTTCCTAATTCATACTCAATATACACTTTTGTTCTTGAATTATTAAAATTGCAAACCAGTCCTCATACCTTCTTTGATGGTTTTGTTATCTGCCTTTTGTTCTTGAATGCATTGTTTTCTGAAACAATAAAAACAAAACACTTTGTTTTCATATAAAGAATAAAAATTAAAGTAATAGAAAAATCGATTCAAAAAATCATGTTATACTTGCTGTCGTTTCCGTTTTGTTCTTCTTCAAAATCGCATTCGCTTCTTGATCTTTTGTTTGAAGCAGACATAATTTTTGTATTGTTCAAATATTCTACAAAGATCACAGGTATTTGAGTTGAATATGATGCAGTGGTAACTGTTTTGCAGTTGTAGTTTTTATAATCATTTTCAGGAAAACCAAAAGACTAATAAGTAACCAAAAGACTAATAAGTAACCTTCCATGACACTTATGTTTTGTAGATTAAAACAACAATTATTACATTGCACATATATAAATATCTTTAATGTTATATATTTAGCATGATTTTGTTATTCTGTTATTGTTATTCTGATATTAATATTCTTATTCTAAGTATGAAGATTATTACACTTTGATTTTTCTTATCGTTAGTATGATAGTTATTCTGATATTAAGTTTGTTATTCTGATATGAAGATTGTTTTGAAGTTGATTATATATGTGAATTCTGTTAATCTGATATGAGGATTTGTTGAAGTTTGTTATTCTGATATGAGGATTGTTATTTTTTGATAGTTTGTTATTCTGATATGACTATTTAATTTTCATATTTGCAGCTTATAATATATGTGAATTCAAAAAATATGAAGACAGAATGACAATGAAAAGAATTCAAATGATGAGAAACATAGTCAATTCAACAAGAACTTTTAAAAACAAAACAGATTTAGCTATTCTAAAGATGAAATCAGTAGTTAGAAGATCTGAAAGGTTGAGTCTTCAGAAAGAAAAAATTCATATTAATTCAAGGAGAACATCATCAAGGATTATAAATAAAGTAAAATCAATTTCTAGTGATATTGATGTTGAAGATCATGTTTGTGTCAATGAAAGTATACTAACAATCAGAACTAGGGGATCTCCAAGTCAAGTTTTTTATCTTCTTTCTAATATGTCAGTGCAGCAACGCACTGTTGTCTCAAAAATGGGATTTAGTTCTTTGCTTGGAATGAAGATTTGTGTTATACCTTCTAGGCTTGGATTTAAAGCTGTTGATTGCTTTGATGAAGATAGTATGACTTTGAACTTGATGTGTGGAAACATTGAAATCAAAAGAGAGACAGTTAATGCAATTATGGGATTTCCAATGGGCAAGAAAAAAATAAATTCTATTAAAAGAGTACGAACAACCAACCCAACTATATTCTCTTGGAGAAACCAGTTTCATCGATTTAAAAATTCGAAAGAGACAAATATTCGTGTTACAGTAGTTGTTAATAATATTTTGGATAATGGTAACACTGATCGAATGTTTGTGTTAAACTTTCTTGTTGTCCTTTCGAGCTGTCTTTTTTTACCTGGGAGTGTAGCTTGCCAAAAGATACTGTCACTCATTCCAGATTCTGATGATGATATCATAAAATTGGATTGGTGTTCATATCTTTTAGATTGTTTGAAAGATAGTAAAAAAAAATGGAACAAATACGACACGAGTGATGCAAACTATTATTGTGGACCTATCACTTTTCTATCGGTATGATTTTTATTTTCTTTTATTTTTACATTTTTTTTTTATTTTTTTTTTACAGTTGTTGTATGCTGAATCAATCTACAAACAACAAAAGATAAAAAGGTCAGACGTTCCTGCTATTGAATACTGGACTTCTGATTTGCTTTATGAGGTTCAAAAAGTAGACAGACTCTTAAACGAAGGTTTGATTAATATAACTTTTTATATGTATAATACATTTTTCTTTTTTTAAATTAAGTTTTAAATATCTTTGTTATATTCAATACATTGAAGATAAAGGACTAGTCAATGCGAATATTAAAGGAAAGAAGGGTCTGAAAAGTTATGAAAGATCTCATACTTATAGGAAAGTTAAAGCTCCTTCAATGGTTTGTTTTTCTAAACTTATGATATTCATTTTTTAAAAATTTATCTATTTTTTTAAGTTTTTTTTCCAGGATGATTCAAATAAGCCTTTAAAATATTATGTTCCAAATGAAGGTGTAAAAGAATCTGTTAATCAAATAACAGAGTTAGATTCAGATATTTCAAGGCCAATGAAAAGACAAAGAATGTTTCGACCAAGAAAAGCAAAGGAACATCCAATGATAGTTTAGAAAAAGTTTAAATCCAATGATAGCTGCTTTAACGTTTACTTTGTTTGAATTGGTATTTTACTTTTTTATTACGTAGTTCTTTTTGTTTTGGTGATTCTGTTTGAATTTATATTTGTTATGTTAAGAAGGCGGCTTTACCGTTGAAACACAACCTAGCAGTAGTAACAAATACTAGCAGTAGGAACCAATAAAGTAGCAGCACGATCTAATAAACTAGCAGCAGAACGATCAATCAGTACACTAGCAGTACAAATCCCAGGTGTAATATTTTCACATATGAAAAGTTCAAATTCTGACGTATACAAAATATTTGTCAAGTCAAAATAATTGCTTCTTCATATATGGTCCTAAACTGATCTAGCTTACAGATTACTAAAGAAATATGAGAAGATAGTTAATCCTATAAATACCAAAAATTAAGAATAACCAATACCAAAAATTAAGTAAATAAAAAATAAATATTTCTAATGAATATCAACAAATGTATACATCTCTGTTTATTACAATTACAATGAATCAAAGATATATTCTTTTTCAGCTGTTTTTTCTATTTTTCCAAAAAGTAGAAAATCTCATTTTCATGAACTTTTCTGATTTTATCTTTAGGCGAACTTGTTTTTCTTCTGCAGAAAGACTTAAAAATTCATTCGATTCAGAAATTATTTTTTTTCTATGAATATTATTATCAGAAAGAAGCATTTTAGCAGCATATTTTTTTCTCAAAGTTTTGATTTGACCTTGCTGTTCTGGACTTTCATTTTTAAATCCAGACTTCCATTCTTCAATACTTTGACCATAGTATGTCTCCATATGTCTCATGGCAAAAATTGCACAATCATTCGAATTTTGTCTTGTTCTCCATGGCATTTTAAGTATACTTGGTTTACAGAACTTCATATATCGATCTTTTGGATGTTTCTTTCTTTTCAAATACTCGCAGAAGAAGTTTGTCTGAAAAAATAAATACAGGAATATAAATAAATATTAATAGACAAATATTGATTACAAACTCATTCATTCTATAGTCTGCAAAGACTCAATGACAGAACAGAACAAGTACATTCAAAGTTTTTGGGTCATATGTGTTAGTAGATTCAAAGTAGAGTCAAAGTTTTTGAAAAAGTAGATTCAAAGTTTTTGAACAAGAAGATTCAAAGACTCAATGAAATTTTGACATATATATACTACACTTATGACAGAACAGAACAACTAGATTTTACTAAAAAAAGTCAACATTTCATTTCAAAAAAGGTTCTGACATATATAGACTGCACTTATGAAGAGATCAAATGATGTTGAAAATGTTTTTAAAATTGGTTTTGTTAGTTAGTTTATGAAATAAGCAATAAATCTTTAAGACAGATTAACAATACTTATATTAAAGTAAAATATAGCTCAACTAAGCTTAACACATATGACAATTTCCAACCCCCTGTAGCAGCTTTATGTGACAATATAAACCTAACAAACTTGGGCACTTGCAGTACTTTAAATTACCAAAGGATCTAAGTAAAGTTTTTCAAAGTTTAGCATTTTCAGCTATCATCTATAGACAATCAAGTATTACATAAATTCCCAAAGTTGACATTTGTATTACTTTTACAATTCAAAGTCTAATCAAGTTTGACATTTGTAGCTATCAGCAATGTAAAAGTAAATGGTTAAAGTAATGCAAGCTAAATATGATTACTTACAAGAACCGTCGGTAGAGTTCCATATAATTTCTTTATTAACTCTATTTCAGAAACTTTGGAACCTTCACAAGTTTCTGTATATGTTATCCTATTATCAATTATCTCAATCTTCTCATTCTTTAGATTGAAACAAATGATATAGTAATGAGATTCCCAAAGTATATTGAAAAACACCTACATTGATATTGAAAATATAAGTCATTTAAAATATATATTGTAGATAAACAGTTATTTGATTTAACAAATTTGTTAACAGAAAAAAAAAAATCTAAATAACTTACCAAATCAACGTTTAACAAATTTGATAAAGAATCATCTTCAACGCATCCAGCTAAAAACAAATTTTCTTGAAAAGATTCATATCTATCGTCTTTTGATGTACTTTCAATATTCAAAGAAATAGGCTGTAAAAAAATATATATATATAAATTCACTTATCTATGATAATTTAAAAAAATTAAAAAAAAATAAAATAAAATAAAAAATCATACCGTAACTTGTGTGTTACAGAATAATCTTTTTGGAGCATTACTAGATAGTTTGCATTCTCTATAATTGAGCAAAATGCACCACATATCTGCGATATCAGAAAATATCCATTGTTCATAATAAAAAGATTCAAATTTTACACGTTCTACTCCAAAAGGAAAATCTTGTAGCTGGAATACTGTTTCCCTATATATTAATAAACAAAAACACTAAAAAAGTTATATTTATAAACAAAAACACTAAAAAAGTTATATTGGTAAAAAAAACACTAAAAAGGTTATATTGTTTTAAAACTTACATTGGGTTTTTGCTCATACTGAATAATGCATTGGCTGCATTAAATTCTTCTGTTGATGCTTGAATTTCGTCAAATTCTAAAATCATTTGACTTTCTTCTGGAGGTGTTAAAAGAGAAATAATTTCCACATTTTCCAGATTTGGTTTTTCTTCTGGTGGTGTTAAGTTAACATTTTCTAATGATTTACATAGTGTTACTTCTTCACCTGGATTTGAATAAAATTTAATACCCAAATCAAAAGAGGGTATTTCGTCAAAAGTTTGCTTCTCTTTTTCATGAATATTTGATTCAGATTTCCCAAAATCAAGCTTCTTTTGTTGATGACTTAAATGTACTTGACTTTCTTCAATTTTCAAAGAAACCGATTGAGATTCAGTTTTTTGAATTCTTAAATATTCTGTATTAAGCTTTACTCGTTTTGCTCCATTTATCACACGATCCCACTCATCTTTTAATCCTTCGACTTCTTTCGAATTCGGAAAGTTTGATAATCCTTTCTTAAGTGAATCCTTTATTTCTATTATTAAAGTTTCCAACAAAAACAAGCTATTCTTTGTTTTGCGAACAAAGCCCTGTTAAATCATGATCAAAATATAAGATTAATTATATTTTGTTTATAAAAATAACTTTTTAATTAAAAGAAAATTATAAAAATATATTTGTATTAAAGATATACCTTTTCATCATCAACTTTTCTCAAAATATCTTTTTTGTCTTCTTTCATTTCAATACGTTTCTTCTTAAAATCTTCACTATGCTTATTAACACGTTGGATACAAGTACGTGTTGATACATTTCCTTGTTTATCCTTAAATACCTGTAACTTGTATATAAGCAGTGAGTAATATTATAATCAAATTAATGATGAAGCTATGTTGACTAATATAATATCTCATATAAAAACAATTTATAAAATTTCGAAATCAAACAAATCAACAAAGAAACACACCATGTTCTTGCATGCAGAAGCAACATTTGATTCGCCAGCAATTAATCTTTTTGCATTTTCCATCTTTTCCTAAAAAACAAGTATAACATGTAACTTTCTTTTAAACAAACATATGTTAATAGCAATAGAAATTCTCATAGTTTTATATGTGAAAGAAGCTAGAACATCTTATAATAAGATCAAGTTCCAATTGATCTTAACAATAAATCTACAAGTTGTAATAAGTAAATACGTATGTTGAGTACTTGAGTAATAAGTAAAGTAACACAAAAGAGGAATCCTATAAAATGGTTGCCTATTCTATAAATTGAAGTTATGTTGAGTAATATAATATTTGATATCAAAATTTAAAATCAGAGAGAACTACAAAAGAAACACACCAGGTTGTTGCATGCAGAAGCAGCATGTGATGCACCAGCAAATAACCGTTCTGCATTTTCCAAGTTTCCCTAAAAGCAACCAAAAGAAATATGATATGCAAATTTCTTTTTAAAGCAACAAATGTTTACTTATTATATTTAAAAAAAAAAAAACCTTTAAATTAACAGGTTTTTGAACTTCAAGTTTCTAATTCTTTTGTTCTTTCTCTTTATTTTCTTCTGTAATCACTTCTTTAGTCGTTAAGACATTTATTCCATCTTTCAGCTTATCCTTTGATACCTCTCCTCCATCTTTTGGCTCATCATTCAACAAACTCTTTTCATTAGACGTATTCTTATCACAGTGACTTCTATCCACCAAGTAATCAAACTCTGATGCTTCTCTGATTCTTAGTAACTCAGTATCCCATGTTTTCAATGGTGGAAGAGAATAATCGATATCAATGAAATTGCATTGGATCTTTTGAACATAAAATAGCTGCAAAACGTAATTGAATAAATAAAAAAATAAAAAAAATGAAAGAAAAAAAGAATGAAGAGTAATTACCGTAAGGAATGTCAAAGGTCCACAATAATATGATTTTCTGTTGTTCGGATCCCATTCTTTTTTACACTTCTTCAAACAATCGATTAAATATCCACACCAATCCATTTGATTAATCTTTCCATTATCAGATGAAATAGAGTACAAAATCCTTTGATTTGAGGTCCCGTCTTTCATTGCCTCAAATAATACAGCAGCAATCAAAACAAGTATATTTGTCATAAAGATTTTTCCTCTATTTTTTGTTTGTCTAATTCTTTCTACAACAGATTTTGGTTTCACCTTATTTGTATCCTTCTCCAAGGCTTTGAATTGCTTTCTCCAAGTTTTAACACATTTATCTTCACTTTTCACTCTCTCTGGTGGTCGTATTGGCATACCACCACATGGAAAACCAAGGATTTCTTTAACCAATTCTTTTGTTATTTTAATATCTCCCTTCCAATGTTTCATTGTCATGGTTGATTCATCAAAGTTTTGTACTACATGTTGTGCCAATCTACTTGGAATGATATTAATTTTTAAATCAAGTAAACTTTCGAATCCCATCTTTTTTAAGACTTTGCACGCATTAGCATCTGATCTTAAGAATCGAACAGCTTTAAATAATTGAGTTGGAGATCCCCTGTTCTTAAACACATCATTACTTTTAACCAATTTTGGAGTAGAACATTCACCTTCAAACAGTTTTTCTTGATGCTTCATACTTTCTAACTTCTTTTGTTTAACCTTTGATGAATCATTTTTCCAACTTCTTTGTTCTTCCTCTTCTGTTATATTAAATTCAAAATCTTCTATTCTTTTTTGTGCTTCATTTCCTTCACAATCTTTATCTTCTTTAGCTGCCTCATACTCAATATCTATTTCTCCATCATCATCATTATTATCATAATCATCATCATCATCATCATCATTTTCAGAATCTTCTTCATCGCTATCAGTTTCATCATCAAAGTTAAATTCTTCCTCTTCATCATCATCATCATCATTATAAACTTGTATTTCATCTTCTTAAATATCATCAGCAAGATCATATTCATTAGGTTCATCTTCTTCTTCATCATCAGTATGTTCGATGTCAATTGATATATCGTTATCATCAGATAAATCTGTGTTATATGTTTTTTCTGAAATAAAAAACATAAAAGATTTTCACATATGTACTTATAAATAATTTTATGTGTCATTTATCTTAAGGTGTATGACAAAAAATGAATTGAAATGCACACAACAACAACAAACTCAATCACGCTTGGCCAAGATATCGGATAGACAGTTGACAGAGTAAAGAAATGATAGCAGGCAAATGACACATTGCAAAATTAGTAAACAAGGCAGTAACAAAAACATGAAACCGTCCAAAATCAAAATAAAAAGTGCACAAAATCAAATCGAAGACTAAAACAAAGACCATAGACTCAAAGAAGAGTAAGCAAACGCAACTGATTAACATATATCAACGCAATGGTAAGCATTAGACGTAAACTTATGGCAAACCAGATTTAAAAGTATAACTAGTTATTTGAAGTTATTCGTATAATTAGGGGGTAAAGGAGGAATTCTTTTTGATGATTATTCGTAAAACAAGTTTGCAATTAAATTTGACTGCTGATACAAGTATTTGAGTATTCGCGCCACATTATCATCATTAAAACGAGTGACTATTGATACAAGTAAAACTAACAATTAGCGAATAATTCGAGCTTGCTAACAACTAAATACAATTATTGCCTAACAACTAAAAACTTCACCATCTTCATATTAATAGATATATATCATTTTTTGTAAATAATAACAATTTAACTATATTTTTATCATGTAAAATCACATAATTTAATGAACATAAGAGATTTCAAAAATACCTTTCCCTACTTGTCTTATTCGTCTTCTTCTTTTTGTTCTTCTTCTTGCAGGATTATCTTTTTCATAATAAGATTTTAGCAATTTATTAATAAAATTAAACTTCTTCTTCCTTCTATTACTTGTCGTTTTTGTTAAAGAAATCAGGACACCTGTAATAACAAAATAATTACAATAATTACAATAATAATAATAATAATAATAATAATAATAATAATAATAATAATAATAATAATAATAATAATAATAATAATAATAATAATAATAATAATAATAATAATAATAATAATAATAATAATAATAATAATAATAATAATAATAATAATAATAATAACAAAATAATAATTATAATAATAGTACCAGTGTTAATATCAGAATAACTATCATAATAAGGATATTTTTAATATCAGAGTAACTGTATTAAGTAGTTATTCTGATATTATACATGGTAATATCATAAAAGGTTGTAAGATAAACTAAGCAAATATACCTAACAATTCTGCGATTTGAATAACAGAATTTGTTGTCAAATTATGATTTCTTTTTTTCTTCGCCATCAATTTTTTTTTTTTTTTTTTTTTTTTGGGGGGGACATGGAATTTGATTTTTGGGGTTTATGTTTTTATGAATTGAAATAAAATTAGGAGAGAGAAAATGCATTCATTTAAGTTAAATATAGTGGGTGGTTGATTTTTTTAACCCGATCAGTATGGAAAGATAAAACCCGAACAAAATTTTTTTTTTCTATTTTATGTGATATTCAAGTTTTTTACGTTTTATTTTTGTTTATAATGTGATATTATCAAGGTTTGCAAAAATCGTGAATCATATTGACTTTTTTTGACAAGTTTTGTGTAACCCCGGAAAGATTTTTCTTAAAAACATCTTGTAATAGATATAAACAATGATTATAAGTGACTACATTTATTCAGGGTTGCAAAAATAGTGACCGGTGATAAATCATATTGACATTTTTGGCAAGCTTTTCGTATTTTACCTTAAGTTTTGATATTCCCAGCAAACTTTTCCTTGAAAAGCATCTTGTAAATAAATATAAACTGTGATTAAAACTAATTTATTACGATATTAATGTATTTTCCGCAAGATTTGCAAGTTTTCGATAAGTTTGAGCATCGTTAACGACAGTTGACTGACTTGTTTGAGTGATTTACACAAATTGGAAAGGTCGGTGGCTCAGTAGCGTGTAATCGGTGATTAATCGGCCTTGTAGACTTTTTGTATACTTTTTTTGAGACCTTCGATATTATAGAAACTTAAAGATTAAAAATGTGATTTCGAGTAATCTTATTTTTTATAAATATAGCTGTTTGATAACTAAATATAGTTTGTTAAAATAAGATTACATTTTTTTCTTTATTCTACTTAAGGTTGAGCTATCTGATTTGATCGATTGGACCTACCAATAAAACCGATCAGATAGGTATTTGTCTGGTTCAAATCATTCCAGTCATGTTTGACATACAAAAAGGACATTTTTAGCGTATTTGGACTGACCACATTTATACAAAGTAGTGAATGTACAACCTAATTCGTTGAGCCCATGAGTCATAGTCAGTTCTGTCAAGCATGGGTGGACGAGTATCTGATCCAGCTGCTTGAACGTCCTCAGCTATAGAAGAGATGATTGTAGGCACGTTGGTAGACATGTTTACAGATTACACGGGATTTTATAACTCTATGATTAAACCGGGAAATAGATTCTTTCACGGGATTTTACTAAATCAAGAGAAAACCGTATCAAAAACAATAATCAACCAAGTCGCTATAAACCTTGAGAACAAGTCACTAAGTCACCAAGTCGCTAAGTAACAAGTCGCTAAAAGCACAAGTCGCTATGAAACAAGTCGCTAAAGCAACAACTCTCTAAGTTGACAAGTCGCTAAAGAACAACTCGCTAAGTGGGCAAGTCGCTAAGGAACAACTCGCTAAGAGGCCAAGTCGCTAAAGAGCAACTCGCTAGTCACAACAAAGTCAAGTCGCTGAGAATAGTAAAGACAAGTCGCTACGTTGAACAAGTCGCTAGCCGAAGTGGTACATCCACTACTTTGTACTATTGTCGCCTTGTCTCAATAGTACTGGAATAATACAAACGGGCCTCTTTTTTATACAAAAGTCAATAATGGTATCCATCTTTTTGCTTAAAGCCTTGCATAATAGTCCATTTTGTTAGAAGCCCAAGTTCTTTTTTTTAAAGCCTTGCATAATAGTCCATTTTGTTAGAAGCCCAATTTTTTTTTTTTTTTTTAAACCCAAATGTTTTTTTAGACGTAAATGTTATAACGCCCAAAAACATGATCCAATATCACAGTCACTTCTCTTCTAAATTATCAAACACACTCTGATACCTTCACAAAACTAAAATTTCCAGAAAAAATCAAATTGCATTCAATGGATCATCCACTACATATTCAGAATACTTCAGAAAACAAAGGAATTAAAAAATGTAACGAATCATATATTGTTTTGTTATAATTTTAGTTTAAGTTCTTATAATGTTTATTCTAATATTTTTTATTATTTTTTTTTTCAGTTAAAATCTTTTATTCCGGTTCTACTAAAAATAAAACTAGAGGTTAGTTTTATTTTTCTGTTAATCTTAACAGTTTGTTATTAATATTCCATTTGATTTTCCTTTTTAAATCGATCATTATTGACTGTGATATTAAACAAATTGTATGTTAATAGTGTTTTTTTTTATGTTTTTTAGATGTAACTTTGGATGTACAGAAGAATAAGAAATGTAAAACGAGTATAGAGCGTCTTACTGAAGGTTATTATTTATATTTTTTATAAATAATTATATACTTATTTTTTATTTTAATTAAAAAATTCTTATTACATATTAGGTGAACCACAATATTTATGCAAGGAAGATAGACGAAAAAAGAAGAAGGTAAACTATGCAGTTGAAGGTATGTTAATGATTTTATTTTGAATTATAGATGACTTAATTAGCTAGAAAATTTTATCTATATCCTGTGTGTGATTTACTTTCTATTTTTAGTTGAAGGACTTATTGGATATCTAGCAAATGATCCGTATATTTTTAGTTTTGTAACTTTGGTTGTAGATTCAGTTCATGATGTTTAATTAATATCACAATACACTGCAAAATGAATATTTGTTGTTTAATTTCGAATAGAATGCATTGTGTATGTTTACAAGTGTTAGTAAGATTGATTAGATTTGATTTCCAACTATTTGTTATATGTTACAAGTAAAAATCAAAATATACTCAAATTATGTCTTATAAACACTTTGTCTTAGTTACTTTCATCATAAAGGAGTGTTTGGTTATGGTCATGATTCTCTGTTCTAGGGTGTTTTGAGTAAGTGATATTGGTTTAGATAGTTTATTCTTTGGTTACTATATAGTCAGAAGTTGGTTTAGATAGTTCAGGAGTCCTTTGCGACAGGAACATCCCATTTAAGTTAAAGGGAAAATTCTATAAGGTGGCGATTAGACCGGCTATCTTGCACGGCTATCTTGTACGGCTATCTTGTACGTCTCTGAATGTTGGCACATGCTAACAGGGTAGAGGTGGCAGAACTGAGGTGGCTCTGAATGTTGGTCTGCTTTTGGCTTTTTTTTTCGGTGTGTTTGTGCGTGGTTTTTTCCTGTATGCCCTGTTTGCTTGTTGCTTACCTTCCTTTTATTACGCGTTTGCCTATTGTTTTTGTAGTATGCTATCTCTGTCCTTTCGAACTAGCACACATGCACTTGCCGGAGGTCTCGTTGGAAGAAGTCTCTCTACACACGGGTTTACCCTGGTGTAGGGGTAGGATCTGTCTACATTTTACCTCCCCCATTCCCTGCCTAGGCGGGATTAGGTATGTTGTTGTTGTTGTATTTCTTTTTAAAAGTGAAAATTAGGATTCGTCAATAATTTTTGTTTTATTTTTAAGAATTTTCTTTCAAAGTTTTTGCGATTCTAGACACTGTAAGATAGTCTTTGATATACACAAAATTATTTTGGCTGTAAGATAGACTTTTGCGATTCTAGACTCTGTAAGATAGTCTTTGATATACACAAAATTATTATGGCTGTTTGGTATTCACAGTCATGTACTCTCGGTTGGTCAATGTATTCCCTAGTGATCAATCCTGCAACAAAGTAAGGTTGTTTGGTCATGTAATCTCAGCGTCCCTCTCAGAATACAAGCATACTATAAAATACACATATTCCTCCAAATAATACCCAATCTGAACCGTATCCCCTGAACATCTATAGTTTACAAATATTTTTACACTTAGTTTTACAACTAATTATAATTGACTTAATTAGGTAGAAAATTTTATCTATATTCTGTGTGTGGTTTACTTTATATTTTTTAGTTGAACGACTAATTTGATATCTAGCAAATGATCCGTACATTTGTAACTCTGTTCTAGGGTGTTTTGAGTAAATGATATTGGTTTAGATAGTTTATTCTTGGTTACTATATAGTCAGAATTTGCATGATATCAATAGTTTTTTCTTTTAAAAGTGAAAATTATGATTTGTCAATAATTTTTGCATCATAACAGTTAGATGATAAAACTATATTAGCTTTGAACCTATCAATCTACCCATCACATAATTGATTTTTTTTTAAATTCTAATTCAGAAGAACATGATGAAGAAGACGAGTTTGTTGATAAGTGTGTAAATACTCATCATTTTTGGTCAAATCTGAACTGCAAAACACTTAAAAATGCTCAGAAATGCATCAAAATACTGAAAATATCTCAAAATTGCATTTTATATGTTTTAGATGCAAAATGTTTAAAATCAGATGAAAAATGAGCTAAGTTTGCATAATTGGCAGTTTCAGTCCCCCAAGTTTCAAAATTGTCAGAAATAGTCCCTGAGCACTTAATTTCAAAAGAAAAATCACCAAAGGTCCTTTTAAAATCATAACTTATCAAAATTAGTCCTTTGGTGAAAAATATCAAAAGTTTTGAGAAATTACAAGTTTGGTCCTCCAAGTTTCAAATTTGGCAAAAATAGTCCTTGGAATTTTGAAAATGTCAAGTTTGGTCCTTATACTATTGGAGCTTGTCAGTTTTGGTCCCTTGAAACAACTTTGATTAAATGACAGATTTGGTCCTTGTACTTTCAGAAAATGGCAAAACAAGTCCTTACTAATACTAAGCCTAAACCTTGGACCTTGGACCCTATCAAAATGCTTGTGACCCCTGCCTTTCCATTTGACCCTTTGCATTTTGGACCCCTCCAATATAATAAGCCAGTCAAATCCCAAGTCAAACTAATACCCGCCTTTTTCTTTCTTCTTCAACTGCTTCTCTGCAACACTCTTTCTCCCATCCCCCCAGCTCACCTTCACTTTACCATGTTCCCCCACCTCCACCAAACTCCAAAGAACATTAAATGCTTCCTCATCTACAAGTTATCAGAGATAGTGGATTTTTCCATTATCTTCATTTTTGGCGCCAAAATAAGAAATCAAAGGTGGAGATCAAAAGGGCCAAATCAATGGCTAGGATTGAGATGAGAAACCCTAATGAAGCATATAAATGAAGAGAGAAGACAGAGAAATGGGTTGTCACTTTTTTTAGACCAAGTTCTTAATTTCATGTTTAATCGTTTTAATTTTTAATGTGATCTTTTAGCTGGGTTTCAAGTTCTTATGTAATAAACAAGTAATTTATGTATGAATTCATCAGTTTAAGCAACTAAATTCCAGTTTTATGCTTGTTCTAAGTTTCCCGCCAAAAACCTTTCTTATTAAGTTACAGTTTTAGTTTGATGAGAGTGTTTGAAATTGTTTGTTTAAACTTGTTTTTGGTTAATGAAGTGAATTGGTGAAGTCTTATGGTTTGTAATTCAAAATTCCAAAATGGTCAACAAAAGTCAACTGTAAGATGAAATGGTTTGATTTGCTGAGATTGTGATGGAATTGGGTTGATATAAATGGGGTGAGACCAGTTTCATTTGGGGTTGATGTCAATCTAGGATAGTGACAGTTTTGATCTCAATCTCACTGCCCTTGTGACAGGACCCCTGTAAGTCCATGGTTCTTTCCTTAATTTGATTCAGTAGAGTAATGCTTGAGATTGATTATTTGTGTTAAATGTTAGTTGATATTTCTGTCTACATAGATTTTAGTTAAGTTCAATTACTGCATATTAGTTTGAGTTTATTTGAGTTGCTATTATCAATAATTGTGCATCTGTCATTATTAGCACAGTTAGGTAAGTGTGGAATTGATGGTTAGAGTAGTATTCCTTGCATCATTCAGGTGTACTTTGGATCATAGAATCTGGATTTAGGTTGATAGTAGTTTGGGTTGCTGATTTGAGCAGTCAATAATGCACATTAGTTGTATAAAGTAGTGTTTGGATTAAATAGCAAATCTGTATTAGAGGTTTGTTCAGTGGTAGATTCTTGTTGTTTTAGGCTTTTGTAGCTCTATTGCACTCATTTTAGTCAGTTATTTGTGCCTGCACACTTTAAAAGTCAAAATTCACTTAAATCTGTCCTAGTGTTTTAACTGTTAGCACTTTTGAAAATCCAAAGCTTGATTTGTGCTTAGATATCATAGACATAGATTGCATTAGCTTTATTTTATCATATTACATCATAATCAGCTCAGGGTTTAAGATCAAAACTCAATTTGGTCAACTTTTCAAATCTGTCAAAAAAAGTCAAAAACATGAAAAATCCATTTTGAGCCCAACTGGGGTGAATTTTCATGAGTTCATTTCTGGGTCAAATCAAGTGAAACTTGTGGTTTTAAAAACTTCAACTGGTCTATTTTTTATAATCTCCAAAACTGCTTGTCTTTTGGGTCTCATTTCCCCTGTGCATAAACTCAGTATTAACTGAGTGTGCACAGGTTTTGTGCAAGGCTTGCACAGAGCTCATTTTAGCTCACCCAGGGCTCATCTTTGGTTTAAACATAGCTAGCCAGGTCTTCTTGAGGTTCACACTTCTGTTTTTCAATTTTAGCTTATTGTGTAGCTTATTCTTGGGTTGCAAAGTGGTGCCTCAAAACTGTTTTAGCACATAAGCTCAAATCAATCAAATCTGTTGAGCTTGTAATATAGAGGTTAAGGATAGTTTTAACTTGTTTCATTTGGGTACTTTTAGCATTTTATAGCTTCTATATCAGTTTGGTGCTTATTTGTGGCTTGTGGCTTATTATAAGTGCTTATTTATAAGCACTTGGCATTGCAGTTTCAATTTCCTTCACACAAGCTACTGTTTTTCTATTTTTCCTAGATTCATAATATTAATTTAGACTTATCTTGAATTTTTCAGATTTTTCTAGGTCTGTTTGGTATTTTTCTTGATTTAAAACAGTTTTTAAGTCTTTTTAATTAGCATTTAATACAATTAATTCAGAAAAGTTTCAAAAAAATAATTTTTCATTTTTCCTAGATTAAGATGAATATAAAAAGTCAAAAAAATATTTTTCTAGATTTTTCTTAGTTAAATTTGTATTTTTAAGCAATTTAAGTAGTTTTAAATAGTTTTTAATTCATAGAAAATACAAAAATATTCAGAAAAATATAAAATTAGTTTTTAAAATTCTCTTTTGTTATTTTAGATTTTTCCAAGTCATAATTTTATTTTTCTAGCTTTATTTCCTATTTTCTTGTATTTTAGGTTATTATTAAATAGTTAAAAATAGTTTTTAATTAATAATAATTAGATAAATAGTTATAAAAATAATATTCTTTTTCTAAAAATTTTCTTTTATCATTAGGTTTGTAAAAATATCATTTTCATATTTTTAGGATTAATATTGCTATAGTTTCACATTTTCTTCTGTACGTCACGTAGTTTTTAATTTAAGTTTTATAAAAGAAAAAGAAAAAATCAAAACATCATTTTGCAAATAGTGATAGCGTTTATTTAATATTTTTTATCTTTTTAATTTCCTTTAATTTGCATTTAAGCCCCTGTAGTTTATGAACTTTTTCTGTAGTTGTAATAATTCAAATCCCTCTTTTCTCATTCAAATCATCTCGATCACTATACGTTTGGTGATTCATCGCATAGCTCGCTGGGACATAATGACCCGGGGAAACACTATACTCCCCTGATCTTCATTGCATTCTGTGTTTGAACTGTTTTAAGTTTCTTACGGTTGGCCATTCACAAGTGGCCAGCTTGTGTGAGAAAACTTGACGGTTTAGCACGAATCATTTGTTTTTTCTGAAGATACAGAAAAGGATCTCTCTGTTATCAAATACAAGAAATCAACCAAGAAGAGTATGTTTATTATTTTTGTATTTTTTTTTGACTTTTTAAATTGAAAATGATTTCCTTATTAAATACTCACATGTTTAATAAGAAAATCAGTTGCAAACTCGTTTATTTATTTTTAAAATTAATCAAACTTCATTTAATTTTTCAGGACCATTAAAAACGACTACTTCATCTAATAAATTTGTGATGAAAGAAATTGTTTGTAAAGGAAAGAAACCATTCAGAAAGAAGGGTAAAGTTTACTTGACTACAGAAGAATACATCCAACCAACAGATCTCAGAACAAGAAGTGCGCCTCTCAATTTCTATGAGGCAGTAAAGCACATATCAAAAATTCCTTGTCTCAAAGATTTTGTAGCAGAATTGGGTTTTAAAAAGATTTTAAATCTTAATATTGCTCTTATACCATCAAACCTAGCTTGGAAAATTTTAAGTTGCTACAATGAAAAAGAAAAATCGCTGGTTTTTAAAGGAGAAGAAATAAAGATTACAAGAGACTTGGTGCATGAGGTTTTAGGATTTCCAAAAGGAGATTTAAGAATTAATTTTGTAAAAAGATTAAATTACAAGACATTGAAGTTCAATCTTAAATCTTTTTGGAAACAATATGTTAACGAAGATGGAAAACTTATTGTGGAAACTGGCAATAGATCTTTTTATAAAAACCTCAAGGACTTCATTCTGGCAACTGATACAGTTAATGATGTTTTCAAGTTAAATTTCATTATTTTGTTGGTCACTACAATGATTTGTTCAAGTGCGGGAGGAGAATCAAACATGAGATTTCTACCATCACTTTTTGATCATTATGATAACATTATCAGAGTTCATTGGTGTGGTCTAATGATGGAATCTCTAGATCTAAATCCACCTAATCTAGATACGAATTCTGCAAATAAACAGTATTGTGGTCTAATAACATTTCTTACGGTATGTTTTTTTTTTTTTTTTTTTTTTTTTTTTTTTTTTTTTTTATATATATTTTGGTTTTATTTTTTAACAAATATTTGAATTATTTTTTTCACAGTTGTTGTATATTAGATGGCTGTTTAAAAGAACCAAATCGAATGAAGATGTCTTACAGTATTGCTCAACAGAATTGCTGAGGAAAGTGGACTGTGAACATATAAGACTTAAAAATTTTTCTGAGTTTTTTGAAGATGATCGGGTTTTCTTCAGTGAGGAAGTTAATGATGAAATTGATCAACCAATTTTTGAATCTAGTGATGTTTTACTATTAGAGAATAAAAGAGTGTCAGAAGATCAATGTCAACATTTGAATTCTGAAGTGCAACAGGCAATCTTAAAAGTTTGATTATATTGTTTTTTAAAAAACATAATATTTGATTGTTATAACTCTTTTTATTCTTTTTATCAGAACAAAATTTGTGAAACTTCAAAACCTATACAAGCTGAAAGTGATAATTCATCATCATCTGAAGAAAACCATTTTTTTAATAATCATACTCCAATGAGGATTGAGAATTTTGGGAGTTCATTTTTGTTGGATGCTGCAAATGACCCTTCAGTTTATGATGATGACAATTCCTTCAATTTTGATTATCGAAATGAGGTATTCATTCATTTATAATAATATATTCATTTAGTCATTTATTAATAATATATTTTTTTAAAGCAGAATAACCAGTTCCAACCTTTTCATGCGACTGAATTATCAGAAGATAACAACTTGAATCATGTTGATGTTCAAGAGGTATTAAATTGTTCAAGAACTTAAAATTTTTCTTATGTTATTTTGTTCCAAACTGAAATATCTTATACTATTACTTTAAAGCAGCATGATGAGATTCAGATTAGCAACTTTGAAACTACAAAGCAAAAGCAGGTCAGATCGGCTATACTTGAGATACATATTTTAATAAGAAACTTATTACATAACTTTTTTTTTAAAGAAATGGATAACTTATTCTGTTAATTTGTTAATTTTTCAGGAAGCTATTTCTGATCTGAAAAGATGTATATCACATTTTTCATTGCATGATGATATTCTTTCAAAAGATGAAGAAGTTGTTAATCTTAAGAAAGTACTTTTGTCGCTTTTAATTGGAAAAGATGAAACAGAAAAACAGAGAAGTGAAGGTGTAGTTAACGTGGGATTTGCTGAAGAAACAGAAATACCAAATGAAGGATGTGCCAAAGAAACTAATGATAAGATCCATGATGAATCAGAGAATACAAGTAATATTCAAATGATTTCACGTGAAGTGGTACAACCTTTAAAAGTTGTTGAAGAAAGTTTTGTTGAAGAAAATGCTCCTATTGCGGATCTTTCTATTGCTGATGAAACAAGTTTTCCTGAGGAAGCTGCCAAACAATATTTGAACGAAAATGAAGATGATTACACAGCCAATGAATTGGTTACTCCTTCGGAAGAACATGAAGATGGTAATGTTAAAAGCAATTCAGTTGACATCGTGTGTGTCGAAAATGTTCACAAAGGATATAATGATAACATGGATTTTGCTACAGTTTCTATAGGCAATGTTAAAGTTGTTAAAAAAAGTGTTGCTGCATGTGCTGAGAGTTCTGCTAAAGAAAATGTTGCTAATGCTGATGTTTCTATTGGTGATGCTCCTACTTTTGATCTTCCTACTGTTGTAGCTTCAGAAGAATTTCCAGATTTGGCTGATACAGAAATGGATGATCCAAGCACAAAAGCATATGAAGAATTGTCACACGTACAAGATGAAATGCGTGATATAGAAGATGAAGGGCTTGTCAAAGAAAATAGTGATTGTGTACAAACTAAGAAAGATTTCTTTGTAGTATCTGATAAATTGGTTAAAGAAAGTGTTGTTGCATTTGCTGAGAGTACTGCTGAAGAAAATGTTGCTAGTATTGATGTTTCTATTCGTGATACCCATACTCTTGATGTTCGTACTGCTGCAGTTTCAGAAGAAGTTCAAGATTTGGCTGATAAAGAAATGCATGATCTAATACCAGTTGAAAGCCTTGCAATAGAAGATGAAGGGCTTGTCAAAGAAAATAATGTTAACATCGAATTGGTTGCAGTTTCTATACACAGTGATTGTTTAAAAACTAAGAAAGATGTCTTAGAAGTAGATGATATTGAGAAATTCGAAGACTCTGTTAGGCCTGAGATGCAGATAGATGATGTCATAGAAACTAATAAAGTGGTTAAAGAAAGTGTTGCTGAAGATAATGTTCCTAATGATAATTTTTCTACTGCTGATGAATCATGTTTGCCTGAGGATGAAGATGCCGACAGAAAGTCAGAGTTAGAAGACAAAGAAAGTAATGTTAACATCGAATTGGCTGAAGTTTCTATACACAGTGATTGTTTAGAAAGTAAGAAAGACGTCTTACAAGTAGATGAGATTGGGAAATCTGAAGACTCTGTTAGGCCTGATATGCAGATAGATGATGTCATAGAAACTAATAAAGTGGTTAAAGAAAGTGTTGCTGAAGAAAATGTTCCTAATGATAATTTTTCTACTGCTGATGAATCATGTTTGCCTGAGGATGAAGATGCCGACAGAAAGTCAGAGTTAGAAGACAAAGGAAGTAATGTTATCATCAAATTGGCTGCAGTTTCTCTACACAGTGATTGTTTAGAAACTAAAAAAGATGTCTTACAAGTAGATGAGATTGAGAAATCCGAAGACTCTCTTAGGCCTGAGATGCAGATAGATGATGTCATAGAAACTAATAAAGTGGTTAAAGAAATCGTTCCTAATGACCATTTTTCTACTGCTGATGAAGCATGTTTACATGAGGATGAAGATGCTGACAAAAAGTCAGAGTTTGAAGAAAGTGAAATTTCAAACAAACATTTGAAAGAAGTTGATGATCACAAAGACAACGAGAAAGAAAAAAGCGCAACTATCACAAAGTTAGAAGAAGGCATTGATGCTTATGAATCTTTTGATGAAAGCGACAAGTATGTCAAAGTGAAGACAACTTTTGAGAAAGAAGATCAAAATACAGCTAACTTTGCAGGTAATCAACCTGACAGGCCAGTGGGTTCTAGCAGTGGTGATGTACTCCCAAAAGAATCTATTGATGTCACGCAATCCCAAAGCAATCCGGTTAATCAAATTGGTAAGGGCACGAGTGACACCACCAAATGTATCCTTCAGGAAGAAGAACCATTTGAAGAACAGATATGTGAAGATGATGAGATGTTAGATACTGAAGATGATGATTTTGATAAGAATGAAACATTTACAGGTGATGATGTTTTGAAGTGTATCAAGGATGAAGAGGAACTTTTAAACATCAAAAGTGAGAATTACATTGTCGACAATATCTCATACAAACCCAAGCAATCTTCTGAAGTACCTAAAGACACTTCATCTTCTGAAGTAAATATTTCTGAGAGTTCTACTTTTGATGAAAAACTTTCTAGTGTTGTTTCTACTGATGTTAGTATGGAAGATTCTGTTATTGATCTTGAGAGAAATCAAATCGATAATCTTGCCATTCAGGTACAATTTCATATCTAATTAATTATTTTTTTTATTTTATTAGTGAATAGTAGTAAAAATAATATCTTATATAAGTGCACTTTAATACGCTTTTTCAGGTTTTTCAAAAACATGATTTGAATATCAAAGGAAATGAAGAGAAGCTAAAACGAAGAAAAAAATCATGCATCCTTTTTGAATCTCCATATATGAACAAAAGAGTTGAGACTATAATGGAATTCAAATCATAGGTTGAAAAACTATTCCCGAAAATGATTCTATCCGATACAGAGAAAAATGATTTGTAAGTTTTTAAAACTATACATAATTTTAATTTTTAATTTTTTACATGTAATTTCTATATGCTAGTATATAATAATTTCTATTTGTTACTTTATAGGGAGGAGATTTTCAGTTATGGGAAAGTAAATGGAATTTTAAGAATTCATATCAAGTGTCTTGCTTCTGAAACAGAGATTGAGCGTGAAGTTATTGATAACTTTGTTAGTATCCTCAATTTTGAAGAAAATTTAACAAA
Organism: Chrysanthemum seticuspe; assembly: GCA_019973895.1. NCBI lineage: Eukaryota > Viridiplantae > Streptophyta > Magnoliopsida > Asterales > Asteraceae > Chrysanthemum > Chrysanthemum seticuspe. The sequence goes on from BPTQ01000005.1 coordinate 40,816,546, forward strand.
GGATGCTTTAAAAAGTTTTAGACATTACTTCAAAACAGTGATGATTGTAAGTTAATATATATTTTTTTATCTTAATTTTTCTTTCATTATACACAAATATTTGTAACTTTTTGCATTTTGTTTTTGTTTTTAATAGCCAAAAGATCTTAAGGAATATGAAAAAGATAAAGAAGGACATTGTCTAAAGTTTAAACGCTATGTTGAAGATCAGTTTGATAATGATAAAAAAGATATGTCAATGGAAAAAATCGAACTTGTAATGTAATCTATCATTAATATTAACATAATAATAGTCATCTTTTATTTGATTTTAATTTCATTTTTAATAGGTGTTCTTTCCAATCCTTGCATATGAGCACTATTATGTAATAGTTTTCAACATAAGGAATGGTCGTGCTGTTATTTTAGACAACAGTAATTCAGGTGCTTCATATAATGCAAAATACAAGCACGTTTTTGATTATGTGGTAAGATTTGATTTTTATTTTACTTTATACTTTTTCCTGTTCAGTATATTTTTTGTGTTGTTCTCATTCATTTTTTATTCTTTTAAGAAAAGTATGTTATCATCCTATTTGCTTGATAAGAGCCATCCAAATATTTGTTTTTTGCTGGATTCAAGTGCTGAAATAATTCAACTAAAATGGAGAACTAGACAAGATAAAGTCAATTGTGGTTTATATGCGATGACACATATGGAACTTTATGAGGCTCAAGATGAAAATTGGGAAACAGGTCTTTTAGTAGAAAATGACCCAAATCGTCGAATGCAGATGGATGTGTTGAGAAGTAGATACATTACAAAGCTTTTGCTTCATGAGATCAATATACATAGACAGAAATTGATAAAGTATGCAGAGGAGTGGATGGAAGAACATCCAGATGAATATGAAGAAGAAGGAACGAAAGCAAAAGTTAGGAAAATCATTAAAAGAGAAGGTATGAGTATTCAACAAAGATTCAACGAAGAAAGGATAGTTGTGTTGGACTGTAAGCTTTCGTTAGATTCAAGGAATATGGAGCAAGTTTTGAAATTTTGCAGATTCAGAAGACAGTATGGATATAAAAAAATTATTAAAGTTGATGTTGAGCAAGTGAATGGATCTTTAAGATACTCGCTGATGTTAGAATACAATTCAAAAGACACAATTTCGCATCAAGATCTTCCTTTTTTAGGACTTCAAGAATGGAAAGATTTTATGTTCTGTATTTACAAAAGTAATACAGAGTCCAATCTGAAGAAAAAAATCATAAAAGAAATTCAAATCATTTTCGTAAAAGCCTACATGCTGAATGAGATCACAGTTGACAAGTGTTATCAATCATATATTGGGTTGACTCATTTCACATCCTTTGTTCATCAACCGTATTTTGTAGATTGTTGTAGAAGAGTTTTATCTGGAGATCGTCCATGTTTTCGAAGAGTTCCAGATGGTATCATCTTTCAAGACCTTAAGTATTACGAAGAACCTGAAGCAGGGCTTTGTTACTTAAACAAGGAAAATAAGAAATGCTTTCAAAGTTATTCTGGAATAACTAATCTTTCGATTTTGCATATGGTTGTTTTTTTCAAGTTCTGCATAACGGATCAAAATGCAAAATTCAAAAAGAGAGTTTTGAGAGCATTACATTTTAAGACAAAAGCTTTATCAAAATATCCAGAATTTGAAAAGGTCAAGGAAGAAGCAATGAATTTTGAAGTCAAAGATTTAAAGGTAACAATCTTTTTAATTTTTTTTCTTTTTTTTTTTTTTTTTAATTTTAATTCATTTTTGTTAGAAATGTTTTTAAATTTACAGAAACATCAAAGTTCAGAAACAGATGGGAATAATACGAAGTTACTTTCTCTGACAGATGAAAAACCAGAGATAGATGAGCTTGCAGATCGGTTTGATTATGATCATGTTCATGAAGCTTCTTCAAATTCGAACAAAATGGTATTTTATTTTATTTGTTTATTTTTTATTTTTATTTTAATAACATACACTGTCATTAAACTAATTTTATTAACATTTCAAATATATATATATATATATATATATATATATATATATATATATATATATATATATATATATATATATATATATATATATATATATATATATATATATATATCACAGACTTGTCGTTCTTATTTTTATTTTAATAACATACATTATAATTTCAGCTTATGGTTGTTGTTGAAGCACTCAATGAATTAAGTAATTCTGTAGTAAGTATTTTATATGAGCACAAATTTTTATATGTGTGAAACAAATTATGTTATTAATGTAAGTTTTTCTTTTTTTATTCGTAATAGGCTTTAATTGAGTGTCCTGAGCCAATAAATTTTTTCCGGTCAACTTCGTCATCTGATGATGATGATTCTGAAGAAGATGATTCAAATGAGTCCGAGGATATTCAACGGATTCAGGTAGATGATAAATAAGTAATGTAGATTGCACATGGTTATATATATATATATATTTTTTACATCTTGTAATTATTTTTTGATTTTAAATTTGCAGATGATAGATGGAGATGAAACTCTTCACAATTTAAGAAATATTGTTAACAAAAGAGTTGATAATGAAGATTCTGTACAAGTAGATACTTATGTACAAACACACTCAAAGAATACTAGACAAAAGAATCCAACAACAGTTTTGAAGTCACCATTCAATGTTAGAAAAGTTGATATAAAAAGTAAATTAAATAAGAACGACAAGTCTGTGATAGAGTTAATAAAGAAAAAGAACAACAGCAAAATTGCGTAAGTTATTTGTTTATTTATTTTATTTATTAACTAATGTTATTATTATCAGAATACAATCATACAAAATTTATTAACTATTTTTATTATTTTAATACAGGGAGCATTTTTTTGGGACAGATTTTTATTGCGTTGTCAATCGGAGCTATTTTAAAGATCTGATTAATAAAACAAAACAGATTACCTCAAACATCATAGATATTTGGACTATTGTGTTGAATTTTCAAGAAAAATATAGAAGTCCTGGATCATGTTTAAGATTATTTCTTAACACTGAAGCAATGGTAAGTCTTCTTGTTTTTCACTTTTTATTATTATTTTTTATTTCTTAATTTTTTTTAAGAAAACAAAGCGTTTATAATCTTTTTATTTTCAAATTTAATTCAGGGACCTCGAAGAGAAAAAAGGGGACTTGGATATAAAAAGATACAAGAAGAATTTTTGAATGCAATCAATTTTGCATTCAATAATTTTCTGAATTGTAATAATCTATCGACAGTTAATCTGGTAAGTTTAAATTTTGTTTTCTTAAATCATTAAATGTGACAAAACATTTGTTTGTTGCTACAGTAGGAACATTTGTTGCATTATGTATTTTGTTGTTGCAACAGCAGTTTATTTGAAATTAACTATTTGTACTTTAGAAATCATATATTTTAAGACAACAAGAAGTTGTACTTTATCTATAGTTAATAATTGAGGAGCTATAATTAAGTAATTACTAAATTTACAAATTAAATATTAGTAAGCGGTTGTACTGTGATTTTATTGTGGTTGTGGTTGTTTTACTGCGATTTATTGTAGTAAAACTTTTAAACCAACAGTGATTGAAGTTGTACTAGCAGTAGTTTCAGCAGTAGCAACATTTTGTTGCAGCAGCAGTAACATTTGTAACACTTTATCTGATATCACAATAAAAATTATGTTATTTCCATTTAAAACTATTAAATTTAATTTTAATATTACAATATATACTTATTTGAATTTTATTATACTCTTTATTAATATTTTACTTTTTTCTGTTTCAGGTTTTTTTCCCCGTATGTAGGCAAAATCATTTCTAAGTTTATTGCTTCAATCTCTTCAATCCGTCATTTGTCATTATTGACAATCTAAAGGAAAGTGGTGCTATATATGGAAATACAACTCAAAACCTGGTAATATCATTATTATTATTTTTATATATATGTAACAAATTTAAGGTTAATATTTTTATTTTTTTATTTTTATTTTTTGTTTTTCAGTTCAAATTGTTTTGTCATTATCTAAATGTTTCAAAGCACTCAAAGGTTGAACAGATTTCAAAGTGTGTTCCTCGAAGACTTGAAATGCAATGGCAAACATCGAAAAATAAAACAGATTGTGGCATTTTTACTATGAGGCACCTTGAATTCTATTCTGGAAGCGAGGACAAACAATGGAGATCTATATTTAAGCAAAATGGAAGTAAAGATGAGTTGGCATCATTGAGAAATTTGTATGCTGTAGAGATTTTATTAAGTGATGCTAACAAATTCAAGGAGGAGATTATAACGGAAGCAGCAAAATTGTAATTTTTTTTTTAATATTCACTGTTATATACGTATATTATGAATAGATATAGTGAGTCTACTTTTTAGCTACTTTCATATATAAAAATACTTGGATTTTTTTTAAATGTTAAACAGTTGCACAAAAATCATGTAAAAGTTTGAATACACTATAAAACAGTTGTATAAAATTAGGCCCAATTTATAAGGCCCATTTCAGTAAACCTCATTTTAACTTTTTGAATGCACTTATAATATTTGTAACATTTATATCAATTACATTATCAATCATCACAATCATTTACGTATACATGAAATGCCGTGTTCTTTCTGTCCAGAGGGTACATGCACTCCGAATTGTGCTAATTTGCAGGATTCTTTTTTGAAAGATGAGATGGACATGATAGATCGTTTCAATAAAATGGTAATTACTTGTGAGCCAGAAAAGACTTTTCCAATAGAAGGAAATTTCAGAGAGAAACAAGAGTTGATTTCTAAGAGGAAGACAATTATTGAACAACTCCCACAGTATGAATGTGAGTATGAAGATATGAAAGCTCGTTTCAAGAGGATCGAAGATGATAACGCTAACTTGGAAGCTACGTTTGAAGAGGCTATAGCTGATTTTAAGATTTACAAAGATTTTAATGTTGATGCTGAAGCAAAATATCAAGAGATGATAACCAGTTTAAAGAATTTGAAAAATTATAATGCTATTGTCAAAGATAAGTATCAAGAGATGGATAAATGTGCCAAAAACCTTATCAACATACTCAAAGAAGTTGCTGCTGATGCTGATAATTTTTAGGATTTTTATGTCTGTCTTTTGTATATGTTTAACAATGTGTTTTGTAATGTAATAATGTTTAATTAAATATAACAGTTTAATTTAATTATGTTAAAATACTTTATGAGTTTAAAAATAAAAAGATAAGAAGCCATTTATTATTTTTCTCCTCGAGATTCGATCAAATCAAATAAAAAACTCATTTATTGTTTCTATAAAAAAGCCTTTTCGTTTACCACTTTGCTTCTATAAAATTAAACTCTTCCATTAGAAAGAAATAACATAAATCTTTCTTTCATTCTACAAAAACTAAAAGTCATATTTAGTGCAACCATGTACTTCGTTTTTATATTTTTCTATATTATTTACGACCCTGGAGGTTATTCTATGGTTTTTTATATGCTAAGAAACTTAGATATTTTACCGAAATTTGTAATAGATGTAGAAGCTCTATTTAAATATGTGTAACATCATTTTAAATTTTCTTCTACATCTATTATATACATGTTAGTACCATGGTATGAAACCTAGATATTTTACCGAATGTCGCCATGGTACAAAAGCAGAAATGTGATAAGTTAGATAGGTGTATAGAGTATTTTAAAATATTCTGAATCTATTGAGCTTGACACATTTCCACTTTTTTATTAATGTTTTTATTCATATTGTGATAAGAAAAAATTATATGAATATTGAGTATATTCTTATAATTTATTCTTTTCTTATAATTATAAGTGTTTCAATCTCTTCAGATTCAGATTCTGAATGGGGAGAGTACATGAATTTATACATTTTGAAAAATTATTACTCGTATAATGTAAGAAACGGAAGAACATGAAGTTGAAGATCAATTATGGAAGATGAAGATGAAGATTTTTAAAAAGAAATGAAGATGAAGAAGAATATGAAGATGAAGATCAATTGTTATTGTAGAAAAATTTTAATTTTAATGGTTTTTATTAAAATTTAAATTAATGTAAATTAATTAAAGTTTATTTCAGTGAATTCCTACCAAGATATGCTATGTTTTGTAGCTTAACTGATATGTTTTGTGTGTTTCTTTTGTTATAATATTGAATTTTTGTTACATTTTTAATCTGTTGACTTTATAAGTCAAACAAAAGAGATTTTAAATACTAACAATTCGGTGTCGTTCCTTAATACTTTTTGGAGTACCTTTAAAGAAATTTTAATATATACATGTTCTAATTTAATATATTTTTGAGTAGTTTTTGACGTTAGTATTATTTTTTTAAACTGATATTTGAGCTATATTATTTAAAAAATGTTATATTAATTTTGGAACATTTATTTTAATAAATATGTTTAAGTTAGAAGTTTATTTTCAAATATTTTTCTATATAAATTATCTTTATGTTCTATGATATTAAATTTAATATCTCAGTAAATTAATATCACAGTAACTTAATATCACACTAAAATAAAAATAGTGTAATTCTTTCAAAATTCCTAGCAGCATTTTTTCAAACTGATATATGAGCTATCAATGTCAGATACTATTTAAAATGATTTGACAATACAATATCACTTTATTTGTAATAATAATAATATTAATTATATTATATAAGAAATAAATTTTATTTCTTAATATCATATTAAAATTTATTTTCCACGTAAAATTTAAACGTTAATTATATTATTTAAAAAATGTTATATTAATTTTGGAACATTTATTTTAATAAATATGTTTAAGTTAGAAGTTTATATTATTTAAAAAAATGTTATATGTCAGAAACATAATATCACACTAACTTAATATCACACTAAATTAAAATAGTGTAATTCTTTCGAAATTCCTAGCAGCATTTTTTCAAACTGATATATGAGCTATCAATGTCAGATACTATTTAAAATGATTTGACAATACAATATCACTTTATCTGTAATAAAAATAATATTAATTATACTATATATAAAAATAAATTTTATTTCTTAATATCATATATAAAGACATTTTCTTAATGTCATATTTTCTGAGAAAAAATATTAATCATCACTTTCTATTTAAAAACAAGGGGGAATTGCATCTAAAAACAAAATCAAATTTTTAATATCAGAGTTATTTGTCTTAATATTTGATATTCTGTTAATATCATAGATTTGAAAAAAATATTTATAATCAAAATCAAACAAATTTAATATTTTTTTGAAAAATATATGACGTTTATATATTAATATTTTATTAATATCAGAGTTAGTTGGCATATGACGTATACATATTTGCATATCTGTTTCATTTAAGTAATTTGACTATCTATTGGAAACTTAAATGCATAACACGCTATGATACATGTCAGATTTTATAATGATGAAAAATATCTTCTCCAAACTCAAAATATTTACTTTTATGTCCAACTGACATATATGTCATAGAAAGTCAAAGAATTAAAGTAATTTCCGACTTACATATAAGATAGATAATCTTCATAGGTGATTTTGTCTATACACAAAAATTAATGAATATAACTATCATATTTCATAAATATAATTATTTAAAATATTAAATATAACACATAATATATGATATTCTGTTAACATCATATTTCATAAATTTAATATTTTGGATGTTCTATGACGTATACATATTGATATTCTCTTAATATCAGAGTTACTTGGCCTATGATGTAGTAAGTTTCAATATTTTTAATGAGTAAGTTTCAATATTTTTTTGAAATTCAATATATTGTATTACTATCAGAGTGTCTTAATATCACAGTTAGTAAAATTTCAACTAATATCAGAGTTAGTAAAATTTCAAAGATTAATCAATTCGTATATTATGATATTATCATTCTATTTTAAATTAATATTGTCTTAATATCAGAATTACTTTTCTTTATAAAGATATTTTTTTTAATATCAGATTAAATATCAAAGTTAGTTCTCTATAATATATCACACTATTTTAATATCAGAGTGTCTTAAACAAAATATTAATATTCAAATCCTATTTTTTATTTTTATTTTCTTATAATTGCATGTTATAATGAGGTATATCTGTTAATATTGTCTAAATATCACACTTAGTTTTACTTTTACATACATGTCAAATAGTGATGAAATTAAGTTAAAGTTTTACATTTAATTTTCATATAGTTTTTCAATAATGTTTGCTTTTTTTAATTTATGTTTTTTTTATGTATATTTTTGACATTCAAGATATTTGTATTACTATCAGAGTTAGTTGCATAAATATATGATATTGTATTACTATCAGTGTCTTAATATCACAGTTAGTAAAATTTCAATTAATATCAGAGTTAGTAACCTGGATGACAACTTTAAAACTTTAGTGACTTAAGATAAATTTTGACGTTAAATATTAAAGTATTTGTTGAAAACATATATACATAACACGCTATTATACATGTCAGATTTTATAATGATGAAAAGTACCTCCTCGAGACACAAAATATTACTTTTTATGTCCAACTGACATATATGTCAGATAATTCTTTCAAAATTCCTAGCAGCATTTTTTCAAACTGATATATGAGCTATCAATGTCAGATACTATTTTTAATATCTATGTAACTTAATATCACAGTAACTTAATATCATAATAAATTAAAATAGTGTAATTCTTTCGAAATTCCTAGCAGCATTTTTTCAAACTGATATATGAGCTATCAATGTCAGATACTATTTAAAATGATTTGACAATACAATATTTAAAATGATTTGACTATACAAATATACAATATCAGAGTTAGTTGTCTAGAGATATATGATATTGTATTTCTATCACAGTGTCTAGATATATGCTATAGTAAAATTTCAATTAACATCAGAGTTAATAAAATGAATGACTGAAAGAAGATATTAATATTGTATTAATGTCAAATTTTATTGTTTAATTATGATATTATCTTAATATCAAAGTTAGATAATTTAAATTGAATTAGAATAAAAAATATCATATTAATTTTTGTATTTTAAGAAAAAAATTAATACTAACTAAATATAATATTTTTATTCTTAAAATACTATTAAGAATATTATTACCACTACATCTGAGCACTTGTACTTTAAAAATAACGTACATAACCTTTAATATGAAAAACATAAAAACATTTTAATATGAGGAAATAAAGTAAGCAGTTGTACTTTAAATATTATTTATTTTTTTAAGGGATCTCAATATTCGTTTGTACAAATCACTGTGTTTTTTGCCTATAAATATTCCATCAATCACACATAGAAAAACATAAAAAAAAATTTTCTTCATTTTCATTTCATTTTTTTTGCAGTTTTAATATAATGAATGTTTTTATATTAAAAATCTATTTTTTCGTATCATCGATAATTTATTATCTTTGGAATATTTTTTTATTTCTATATTTTTTAAATCAAAATCTAGATATTCTACCGAAAGTATTTGTTATTGAAGAAAAAAATGTTTATCAATCATTATATTTCAGGACCCTATAAGTTTTTCTCCGACTAACTTTTCAACTTTGCTTTTTCTAACAAAGCATTTGTTGATAACATTCGTTTCAAATGCAATCTAACAAAGCATTTGTTGAGAACATTCATATTCAGTTTCAAAGTCAGATTCTGCAATTGGGAAGTGTATGAACTTGGTCTTCTGTGTGAAAGTTATTATTTTGTTTTATCTTTATTTCTTCTTCAGGTTATTTGGTTGTGTTGTTGACTTATAGATGGAAATGGCTTCAAAACCAGATCTATGAGGCTTAGAGCAGATGCCATAGTTTTCAGCCGCCACATAGTTGACGGGTATGCCCCTAAATATGTGCCCTTTTATGCTATTTTATAATGAGTAATTGTTTTGACATCAAGATTCCCTAGTATGGATGTTATTGTATTGTCTAATTACATCTACTGTGTTGGTACTATCAAAAATGTATCTTCTTAATACATGTAATGTATGCCAGTCTGAAATATATATTATTATTATATATGACGATTGCTAGTATGGAACATGTATTTCAGTTAAACACATGTGTAACAATAGGAAGAAAATACAAGAGAGATGCAAAATACAAGAGAGATGCACAATCTGAAAAATAAGTTAGATAGGTGCATAGAGTATTTTAAAATATTCTGAATCAATTGAGCTTGACACATTTCCACTTTTTTATTAATGTTTTTATTCATATTGTGATAAGAAAAAATTATATGAATATTGAGTATATTCTTATAATCTATTCTTTTCTTATAATTATAAGTGTTTCAATCTCTTCAGATTCAGATTCTGAATGGGGAGAGTACATGAATTTATACATTTTGAAAAATTATTACTCGTATAATGTAAGAAACGGAAGAACATGAAGTTGAAGATCAATTATGGAAGATGAAGATGAAGATTTTTAAAAAGAAATGAAAATGAAGAAGAATATGAAGATGAAGATCAATTGTTATTGTAGAAAAATTTTAATTTTAATGGTTTTTATTAAAATTTAAATTAATGTAAATTAATTAAAGTTTATTTCAATGAATTCCTACCAAGATATGCTATGTTTTGTAGCTTAACTGATATGTTTTGTGTGTTTCTTTTGTTATAATATTGAATTTTTGTTACATTTTTAATCTGTTGACTTTATAAGTCAAACAAAAGAGATTTTAAATACTAACAATTCGGTGTCGTTCCTCTAATACTTTTTGGAGTACCTTTAAAGAAATTTTAATATATACATGTTCTAATTTAATATATTTTTGAGTAGTATTTGACGTTAGTATTATTTTTTAAAACTGATATTTGAGCTATATTATTTAAAAAATGTTATATTAATTTTGGAACATTTATTTTAATAAATATGTTTAAGTTAGAAGTTTATTTTCAAATATTTTTCTATATAAATTATCTTTATGTTCTATGATATTAAATTTAATATCTCAGTAAATTAATATCACAGTAACTTAATATCACACTAAAATAAAAATAGTGTAATTCTTTCGAAATTCCTAGCAGCATTTTTTCAAACTGATATATGAGCTATCAATGTCAGATACTATTTAAAATGATTTGACAATACAATATCACTTTATTTGTAATAATAATAATATTAATTATATTATATAGGAAATAAATTTTATTTCTTAATATCATATTAAAATTTATTTTCCACGTAAAATTTAAACGTTAATTATATTATTTAAAAAAAATGTTATATTAATTTTGGAACATTTATTTTAATAAATATGTTTAAGTTAGAAGTTTATATTATTTAAAAAAATGTTATATGTCAGAAACATAATATCACACTAACTTAATATCACACTAAATTAAAATAGTGTAATTCTTTCGAAACTCCTAGCAGCATTTTTTCAAACTGATATATGAGCTATCAATGTCAGATACTATATAAAATGATTTGACAATACAATATCACTTTATCTGTAATAAAAATAATATTAATTATACTATATATAAAAATAAATTTTATTTCTTAATATCATATTTAAATTTTATTTTCCATGTATAATTTAAAGGTTAATTATATTATTTAAAAAAATGTTATATTAATTTTGGAACATTTATTTCAATTAATATCAGAGTTAATAAAATTTCACAGATTAATCAATTCATATACTATGATATTATCATAGAATGTAAAAATTTTATTTTATTGACTAGCATTATTAAAAAGATTACTCTAAATCATATAAGATTTAGTTGTTTATAAAATGAATGACTGACAGAAGTTATTAATATTGTATTAATATCAAATTTTATTGTTTAATTAATGATATTACATTATATCAGACTTACTTTTCTTAATTTATAATATTATCTTAATATCAGAGTTAGTTGTTATATTTAAAACCAAAATCAAAGAAAATTTAATATTTTGCATTTTTTATGATGTATACGTATATAATGTCTTAAATATCTAACTTTAGTTGGCTTATGATGAATACATATTTTGAATATTTATTTACATGTATTAAAAGTAATTTCAAGAAGTGACATATATGTTAGTTATTATTTATAGTGGTAAAAGATATCCCTTTATCTGTGATAATCTTTAAAGTTGATTTTGACAATAAACAACACATTAATGATTATAATTATTACATTTCATTCACGTAGTTAATTAATAAAGTATACTCTTAATACCAGAGTTATTGTTCTATTTTTGTATTTTAAGAAAAAAATTAATACTAATTAAAAATAGTATTTTTATTCTTAAAATACTATTACGAATATTATTAATTAAGATACAGTCTTGCTAGTATTAATAATTGTTTTCTTTTATTGTTAAAAATATTATTTTGAGAATACCACTATAAATAGAACACATGGAAAAACATAAGAAAAACATAAAAACATTTTAATATGAAAAACATAAAAACATTTTAATATGATGGGAATAAAGTAAGCAGTTGTACTTTAAAATATTATTTATTTTTTAAGGGCTCTCTATATTCGTTTGTACAAATCACTGTGTTTTTTGGCTATAAATATTCCATCAATCACACATAGAAAAACATTAAAAAAAAATTCTTCATTTTCATTTCATGTTTTTTTTGCAGTTTTAATATAATGAATGTTTTTGTATTAAAAACATATTTTTTCGTATCATCGATAATTTATTATCTTTGGAAGATTTCTTTATTTCTATATTTTTTAAATCGAAATCTAGATATTCTACCGAAAGTATTTGTTCTTGAAGAAAAAAATGTTTATCAATCATTTTATTTCAAGACCATGTAAGTTTTTCTTCAACTAACTCTTCAACTTTGCTTTTCCTAACAAAGCATTTGTTCATAACATTCGCTTCAGTTTGGCATGCAAGAAATGATGTAATGTTTCACTTGTATAAGAAATGGTTTACTTATATTATCTACCATGATCAGATTGAAGACAATATTTTTTTGAAGGTGTATATTCTCATCAAAAACGACCAAATTCAGGCATATAAGAAGTCGTTGAAGATTTTATATGAAGATTTATAATTATCGGTGTATTAACTGAAGATATTTATTTGTAATTTCATGTTTGATGATATTTTACAATATTAGTTGTCTGTTCTTGTTATATTTCTTATTCCTTTTAAGATAAACTTTTAACACTACATTACATTATTAATTTTTATTATAAGAATAAGTGAAGTATAATATATATAGAATTAACATTATATAAAATTTTCAAAACAAGAATTAACATTACATAAGGAATAACATTACTGTGATATTAAATAATACTATTAGATATTCAGTCTGACACTTTTACATAATGGACAAATGTTCTTGTGTAGCATCCAACGTCTAATACAATCTGCATGAAACTCATGGCTGCAAATCAATGTGCTTATGCTTTCATATTCTTTGTATTCTTCTAAACAAATCGCACAAACGCCTTCAACCTTGTCAAGCATTGTATTGTCATGAAGATTTTTCCTTATAGTTTCTTTAGTCAATCCCGAACCATCAAAAATCATATTTTATTCTGAAACACCAATTATTTCAACTATATCTTGTTCTTCAAGTTGGAGAACATATTCGCGGTACCTTCCCATGATAAAATGAACTAAATATGATGGTATACTGGGTATACTTTCTAATGTCTCCTGGAAATGGTTCCTATCACGAGTTGAATTGTGCATAGATTGTAAGATATGAATAATAATTGATGGAGGCACGTCTGTAAATGGCACGAAACCATTACTCATTTTGAAAAAACAGTTTATTATTTTTAACACGAAAACTCGAAAAATGAGACATTACTTTCAATATCAATGTTATATATAGACTTATTCACGGCATGTAACTTTTAAAATAAACTTTATTTTAAAATAAATTTTAAATTTTATAAATATAGTTATTTAAAATGTTAAATATAACATATATTATTTTTAGATTATTATTGTCTTAATATCAGAGTTACTTTTCTTAATAAAGACATTTTCTTAATGTTAGATTTTCTAAGAAAAAATATTAATCATCACTTTCTATCAAAACCTTTTTTAAGTTTCGTGTTTAATTTTGACAATTTTTAATATATTATTGTGTTTTTATTGTACCTCCTCAATTTTATAATGATGAAAAGTACCTCCTCGAGACACAAAATATTACTTTTTATGTCCAACTGACATATATGTCAGATAATCTTTAAAGTTGATTTTGACTGTACACAAGAAATTAATGTATTTAGTTATCATATTTCATAAATATAGTTATTTAAAATATTAAATATAACACATATTATTTTTAAATTATTATTGTCTTAATATCAGAGTTACTTTTCTTAATAAAGATATTTTCTTAATATCAGATTTTCTGAGAAAAAATATTAAGCATCCCTTTCTATTTAAAAACAAAATCAAAATTTTAATATCAGAGTTAGTTGTCTTAATATATGATATTCTGTTAATATCATAGTTTTGAAACAAAATATTTATAATCAAAATGAAACAAATTTAATATTTTTTTGTAAAATATATATGACGTATATATATTAATATTTTATTAATATCAGAGTAAGTTGGCCTATGACGTATAGATATTTGCATATCTATTTCATTAACTAGTTTGACTATCTGTTGGAAACTTAGATGCATAACACGCTATGATACATGTCAGATTTTATAATGATGAAAAATATCTTCTCGAAATTCAAAATATTTACTTTTATGTCCAACTGACATATATGTCATAGAAAGTCAAAGAAATTAAAGTAATTTCCAACTAACATATATGATAGATAATCTTCAAAGTTGATTTTGTCTATACACAAAAATTAATGAATATAACTATCATATTTCATAAATATATTTATTTAAAATATTAGTTGTCTTAATATTATGTTAATATTTAAAATCAAAATCAAACAAATTTAATATTTTGGATATTAAAAATTTAATATGACGTATACATATTGATATTCTCTTAATAATAACTGATGGAGGTACGTTTGTAAATGGCACGAAACCATTACTCATTTTGAAAAAACAGTTTATTTTTTTTAATTCTCAACACGACAAGTCGATAAATGAAACATTACTTTCAATATCAATGTTATATATAGACTTATTCATGGCATGTGACTTTTACAATAAACTTTATTTTAAAATAAACTTTAATTTAATATTTATATCTTTAATTTTGCCATTTATTTTTAATTACTTTAATATAGTCTTAATATCAAAGTCAGTTATAATAATATTAATCTTTATATTGTGTTTATATCAAAACCTTTTAAAGGTTGGTGTTTAATTTTGACAATCTTTAATATAATATTGTGTTTATATTGTGTTTAATCTTTAATATATTATTATTGTCTTAATATCATATTAAATTTTATTTTGCACGTTAATTTTCGACGTTAAATATTAAAGTATATCTAATTTAATATTAACATAAGAATAATAATATTAATTATTTCACTCATATTTAATATTTAAGTAATTTAATATTATATTATTGTCTCAGAATTACACTAAAAAAAATATTCTAAAAGAGCTAAAATAAAATTAAATTTAACTATGTGACATTCATATTTGAGTATCTTTTGAAAACATAGATGCATAAGACGCTATTATACATGTCAGATTTTATAATGATGAAAAATACCTCCTCGAGACTCAAAATATTACTTTTATGTCCAACTGACATATATGTTAGGAATTAGAATTTCCAGGTATTAAAGAGTCGGTCACCTCAAGTATATGTAATCGTTAGAAAGCTCGTAGTCGTAGTTCTTTTAAGTTAAGTAGTATTTAGTTAAGTAACACCGTGGAGGACGGACGGGTCTTTACCCACTGTATGCCTGATCCACAGCCCGATGTGTGGCGATTTATGTAAGACTATAAATACTCTCTACCTTCCAAGGTAGAGAGTTGGAGCTCATAATAAGAATTTTCTTTCTCTCACTAAAGTTCCCTAAACCTCTAACTTTCTCTCTCTAGAATTCTACTTATACGCCACCTTGTTGTTATGGTTTGATGTGTATGTGAAAACTAATATCCAACAATTGGTATCAAGAGCCATGGTTAGATCATATCTTGCACATCTTTGGATTTCTAGTGGTTTTTAGGTGGTTTTTGAGTTTGAAAAAATTTAGTGGTTTGTGCATCATTTGGTTGATTTCTTGTGTTAAAGCTTGGATTTTGTTAGTACTTTTATGTTTAGAATCATCACAAGTGTTTAGGTTTTCATTTGGTAAGCTTGAATCATCTTGGTTGGGTTGTTTTTGGATTGAAAAGTGATGTTTATGTGGTTTTTCTTGCTAGCGACTTGATATACGGATCTCTTTCTTCGTAGCGACTTGCTTCACAATTTTGTAGCGAGTTACAGTTTTGGAGCTAGCGATTTAGACCTAGCGATTAACAGTACAAGTAGTGGACTCTCCACTACGGGTAGCGACTTGGTGGTAGCGACTTGGTCTGTAGCGAGTTGCTCTTTAGCGACTTGAATCTTTAGCGACTTGAGTAGCGAATTGCTGCCAAAATTTTGTTAGCGACTTGGATTGTAGCGAGTTGTTATATAGCGACTTGGAGCTTTAGCGAATTAGTACTTAGCGACTTGGTTCAAGGGGTTTAGCGACTTGGTTGATTTTTACGAAGAAGAGGTTTGACCAAAGTTGACTTTTTACGTCAAAACTTCAAACGGCCATAACTTTTGATCCGTAACTCCGTTTTCAGCGAAATACCTGTCAAAACGACCGGAACAGCCTGAATATTGTGATGTTTCACCACGATGTCGTGAAACGAATTTTTCGAGGCCCAAATCCTCTCCAAAAGGAAGTTATTAAGCTTTTAAGTTTTTAGACCTAAATTTCTCCATAAAATCGTGCAACAACCAACCCAAATCACAACCAAACAACATCTCTGCTTATCCCACAAACAATCATAAGACCTAACACACAATTGTCTATCATTGTGTCGATCCATCAGTCGTCTTAACACATTCCATTGGTCATTGCTTAACGGTTTAGTCTTGATTTTAGTAAAATCCCGCGAAAGATTCTATTTCTCGGTTTAAATCATAGACTTGTAAAATCCCGTGCATTCTACCACAGTGATTTCAGAAGTGCATCATGTCTTACTCTACTGACCCAGTGATTTCAGAAGTGCTTAAATTATATGATGTTGTGGATAATAATGATAAAGGATGCTACACTGAACGATTAAAGATGTTTGAATTAAACAACGAGGATGTGAGATCTTCATGTTCTGAGTACAATGAGAATGAATTGCACCTGCTACAGAATGCCATGCAAATGGAATGCAGCATTGAGCCCTATCAACTACTTCATCTACACCTCATACAGTTGTTATCCATAGTTGGGGATCGAACATGTAGTGCTCTTTTCCGCCAGGACTTACCTACATTGACAAGAAGCTTGTTGTTGAACTTAGAGCATTTAAAGCTGCAACTTACCAATGAAGAAGTTCAAAAAGATGGTTCCAGTGCAGCTCTTCAAGTAATCTACAAACAATTTCAGCCATTCATCAGTGGGGAATATTCAGCAGATTACGATCAACACTTGACTGGAATTTCCTTCAAAAAACATACTGGAATGGAAATTCAGGAATTCATTGAGACATTTATCCAACTCATGGATAATGTGAAAAAGTACATTGAGGAAACTGCACAAAAGGATGAAAAAGTGAATGAGTGTTAGGTGCAGGTGAGAGATTGTTGTGAAAAGTTGGGTAATGTATCTATGGAAGAATCGGGTGTTGCTAAATGCAGAATGTTAGAGAAAACAAATAATGATGAGTCGGACAATGCTAAAATAGAATCTTCATGCTCATGTTCACAAGAGAGAGAGGTGCACCAGTCACAACCCGTGCAAGCTAATTCAAAGGAACGCTTCATGGAAGCTTCGGATGTACCCAAGATAGAGATGCACCGGCCACAACCTGTGCACGTTAATGCAGAGGAAAGTTGCATGAATGTTTCTGCAGTACCTAGGTATGCATCTTCTTCTCAAAATGATGATTATGAATTGCATGAGTACACTGCATTTGTGCCTGATGATTCCTTGACCACTGAACTCAATACCTATAAGGATCAAGTTGCCATATACGAACAGCGTGCTAAGTTTGAACTTACCACTCGTGAGCAGGAGATGGATATCCAAATGCATACAATTATTAGAAAAAGTAATTTTAGAGAAGAAGTATTAAAACAAGAGTTAAACTCCTTACAAGAAAAGCTTTCCAAAACTGCTAAGCAAAAACACGAACTTCAAGAAAATGTTAAAATGCTTAAGCAAGAATTCAAGGCTAAGGAATCAAAACTTTTGAATGATTTCTCCAATCTAAAAACTTTGAAAAACAAGCTTGAAAATAAGTTGTACGTACAAGGGAATACCATTCAAACTGCTCACATGATCACTAAGCATCGAGTCTTAAGCGATAAGCATAGCATTCCCCTTGTTGAGGAACCAAATCCAGAGGTAATTAAAAAGGCTAGAAATGCTCATAAGGTACTTTATGATGGTAATGAAATCCTTAAGCCTAGGCAGAAACCTAGTTGCGTTGAGTGCACTGAGGAAGATAAGAAATCTGATGAAGTCACTAGGGAGAAAATGAATAAGAAGTTAGAAGATCCTGAGTGTAAAAAGAATAACATAACGATTAAACCCCACAATTACACTAAAGCAAATTGGATCTCCTTGAACAAGTTTAAGCCTCAGACTCTATTAACCCCTGAACAAGTGTTCTGGAAAAAGGATTTAGATAAGCAAAAAGCAGAGAATCTTGTTGTAACGAACCCTCCCCTTAGGAAAATGCCTAGAGCGACTGTGTATCCTCCGAATACACCAATGCATCTTGTTCCTAGAAGAATTGCCACTAAAAGCAAGACCTTAATTAGTCAATATGTTATCTTTCAACTATTTGTTGATTTTGAGAAAACTTGCAAGAAAAGAATCACACCCACTGGTATTACTGAAGGAGAAAGGGGTTTTGAGCAAACTAAAGAGTGTTATTTAACTGAAGTCATGCCTTTCTTTAAACAACTAAAAGATCATTTTGAGAGTCTTAAAAAAGGAATGAATTCAGACATTAAAGAAATGGAAAAGAAATTTGATGCAATGATTGTTGAGGTTAGTGATTATGAGAGAGAATTAAAATATAATGAGATTGAGAGGAAGAACTTGCATACACTGAATGAGAATCTGATTTCTGAATGTATTGCTCAAGATGTGTTTTTCACTGCTACAAATTGTTCCATTAATGCTTCTCAATTTCATGAATTATCTGTTGCTCTAAAAGTCTCCCATGATCGTGTCATTGAGCTTGAAACAACAAATTCAAAATTGCATGAGAAAATAGAACAGGATGATCATGATAACTTGGTCAAACATTATTCTAAATTAGAAGTTGAACATCTTGCTTTGCAATTAAAACATCAACATCTCAAAGAAAATGTTAAAACCTCAAATATCAAGACATCCTCTGATGCTCCTGAGTTTGATGCAGTTTTTGAAATTAGCAAACGTGATGAACAAATTCGAGCTCATTGCCACACGATCAAAAGATTGAAAGCCCAAATTTCACAACTTAAAGGTGAAAAGAAGGATGTGACTGGTTCCCATATGCCTCCACCTTTAGATTCTCAGAATTTCCAACTTCAAAACATAACTGATAACTTGCAAAAGGAAAATGATTGTTTTAAAGCTGAAATTTCAAAGGTTAATGATCAAAAGAAAGAGTTATGTGATTCATTTAAAGTTAATCATGATAAAAAAATTGAAAAGATAACTTCTTTACTTAATGATATTGAGAATCTGAAGCGTGAGGTGAAAGGAAAGTTGCCAATCCCCAATTGCAAATAATCTGTTCCTAAGGTTTCTGATTGTAATAAATATGCTATCGATATGTTATATATTCCTCCACCCATTAGGAATAATGAACTTGCACATAAAGCATATCTCTCATACCTTAAGGAAAGTTTGAAGGGTCTCCGTGAGATTGTTGAAGATGAAAGATTAGAAAAACCTTTTGATAGTACTATAGCCTATGCCTGCATGGATGCCAAACGATCTCAGTAACTCTTAGAGTATGTAATTGTCACAAGTCCGAAATCTAACAATAGGCGAGATAGAATAGTGGTGCCTTGTTCTATGCCTAAAGCCAAGCATGTGACCCTTGATATGCCTTGTTCCATGTCGAAATTCAAGCAAGCAACCTTTGATGTGCCTCCTAGAATTTCAGATCCCAGCACTTCTAGACCAGGAATGCAGAAAGTAATGAAGCCATGTAATGTTCCCATCGTTACTTCTACATATGTTAAGATTGACACTAAAGTTAGCGGGTCAAAACCTAGAAGCAATGCAAAGAAGGATAGGATTACGCAAACTAAAAGTGATCATGATAAGGAAGTAAAAGAACACCATAGGGACAAGAAGTTTGATTTGAACAAAAAGAATCGTGTTAGTTCTAGTATTAGCTCCAAGCTTACTGAAATTAATTCGAGGCCTTATGATGTCTGCAAAACATGTAAAAAATGTTTATTTTCTGGTAATCATGATAAATGTGATGTGTTATTTCTGAGATCTAAGAATCATACCCCAGTTAAGAAAGTTTGGAAAGCAAAACAGATTAAGCAATCCTGGAAACCTACAGGGAAGGTTTTTACCAATGTAGGATTTAAGTGGAAGCCAACAGGTCGAATGTTCACGAATGGCAAACCTTGCTCTTTAACTAGATCCACTATGCCGAGAATAGTGCCTGTTAAGGTTTGGAAGCCAACTGGTAGAATAATCCCATTAAGCATAAAATGTCATTTGACTAAGTCTGATGCCTTTACTAGTTCAGCTCCTAGGGATAATGTCATTGCATCTAGGGTTTCTGCTGATTCAAAGACTGTTTGTGCTAACCAAAAGGAACCCATCAGCACGTGGGGATCCAATGTTTCCAATTCTCTGTCTTCGTCTGTTGTCCAAAGCAGGTCGTATAAATCGTCCCTTGGTATTTGGATTCGGGCGGCTCTAAACATATGACTGGGCTCTTAACAATGACGTCTGTTCAAATCAGTTCAGGCCTCGTACTTCATCATTATGGTGTCTGCAGATAACACTTCAGGCCCCGTTCTTCAAAGAAAAGAAAAGTGTACGCTCTTCTGTGCGCTTTATCTTCAGCTAAAGAGAAATTCTCTCATGAATGGCCATACTCATCTACATTCATCATCAATAAGCTTCATGTTTTTCCACGCTCATTCAATCATCAAGTGGATCTATGTTCATTGGTGTATACTCTTATTCACTTGTTAAATCAAAAATGGCAACTTCGGATGCAATTTTTGAGGGGGAGAAGAGTGAATATACTACATGATGATGGATGTTTGAAGAATGGTTATACGACTTAATTTTTGATGATGATGAGTGTATATTCTTTTTGATGAAGAGTGAATATACTAAGGATAACTGGGATTCATAGTTTTGATTTTTGATGACTCTCCTCCAACGCCTAATGCTTCACTTACTAAGGATAATTGGGAATCAATGTTTGGGATTCATTGTTTTTCAAAGATAGGTTTGATGAGTACTTTCAACCTTCGGCGAATGTTGATCATCCAGCTTCTGAAGCTCATGCTCTGGTTTCTATTAACTCAACTAGTTCACCATCTAAGAAGTACTTCTTGGAATTCTCAAGAAACCTTATCTCCAGTTATTTCACAAGGCGTTTATAATGACTATCATGATATTGTAAGTTGCACTATTGAATAATGATCCGCTCTTTGGTATTTCTGTGCCAAATCTTCACGGATTGTTGTTCATGGATAATGATCCGCTCTTTGGTATTTCTTTGCCAAATCTTTACGGATTATTATTCCTCTCATTGTGCACGCTATAAATCAACCACATGAACATTAAGGAAAAGGACTACCTCATTCGCTCGAAGACATTTGTGGTGAATCTTCCAGATCAGTCTCTACATGTATACCTTTAGGAAGAATGCATTAATGTCGAGAAATCATTTGTTCCGGTTCATTCAGTGGATCGACGTACATCCGGTTGTACGTTTATTCACGTGTTGGGCATTTGACACAAGCTGATTACTTCGGAGTTAATCAATTATCACTTATTTGAGATTGAAGTTAAAATTCACAAAGGCAAGCTTAAGATGCAAATGCAGGGAATTCTTCTTCAGTTTCAAGTTTGGTATATCAGGTTTTCTTTATCAGTGGTCACTTCAAATTGTCTACATATGGGTTGATAAAGATAGTCAGAGAGAGTTTCTATCGCAGTGGTCCTATGGCTCCTGGACACTCCAGTTCAGGACCCGCACTTCAAGACAGTCCCATTAGTTCATCCCTTATACCAAATTCTTCTCCAGAAACTCCATATGTACCTCCATCTAAAGATGATTTAATGAAATTGTTTGATCCCATGTTTGATGAACATTATGAGCCAAGTGCTAATGAACTGAAAATTCCTACTTCAGAGGCTGCTCATATTCCTGTGAATGACGTCAATCCTTCAATCTCAATATCATTAAGTCAAGAAGCGCTTGCTGCTGATCACTCTGTCTTATCAACAAATCATCAAACTTCGAGGGTACATCATGGAACTATGTCTGGTATCAATGATGAAGTTAATCCCTTTGCTACTCCCGAAGATGCCCCCTTTGAGAACGTATTTGCTCCTGAATCATCATCAGAACCATCTTCATCAGGAGAAATTGACTCTGCAACTTCAGTTCTTCAACCACAACCACATGAACACCTCAGAAAATGGACTCATGATCATCCATTGGACAACATCATTGGAAACCTCTCTCGTCTAGTATCCACACGGAAACAACTTGCAACCGATGCCTTGTGGTGCTTCTTTAACTCCGTACTCTCTAAGATCGAACCAAATGATGTTAAAACCGCCATGGATGAAGACAGCTGGTTCAATGCCATGCAAGGAGAAATTCATGAGTTTGATCGACTTGATGTATGGGAATTAGTACCTGCTCCAGATTGTGCTATGATCATTGCTCTAAAGTGGATATTCAAAGTGAAACTTGATGAGCATGGTGATGTGTTAAAGAACAAGGCTCGATTGGTTGCTAAAGGATACCGTCAAGAGGAGGGTATTGACTTTGAGGAATCATTTGCTCCTGTTGCTCGAATCGAGGCAATCAGAATCGTTTTGGCTAATGCTGCTTGTAAGAACATGGTAGTCTATCAGATGGACGTAAAGACGGCATTTCTAAACAGAGATCTTAAAGAAGTCGTCTATGTCCGCCAACCCGAAGGCTTTGTGAATCCAGAGCATCCTACCCACGTTTATCGTTTGAAGAAGGCTCTTTACGGTTTAAAGCAAGCTCCAAGGGCATGGTATGATACGCTATCAAAGTTTCTTCTATCTACCGGATTCAGCAAAGGAGTAGTCGATCCAACATTGTTCACAAGGAAGTCAGGCAAACATTTAATTCACGTTCAAATTTATGTTGATGATATCATATTTGCCTCGACTGACCCCAATGAGTGTGACCGTTTTTCAAATAAAATGGGTTCTAAATTTCAAATGTCAATGATGGGACAAATGTCATTTTTCTTGGGATTACAAATTTCACAAAGTCCCGGAGGCAT
Source organism: Chrysanthemum seticuspe (assembly GCA_019973895.1). Classification (NCBI taxonomy): domain Eukaryota; kingdom Viridiplantae; phylum Streptophyta; class Magnoliopsida; order Asterales; family Asteraceae; genus Chrysanthemum; species Chrysanthemum seticuspe. The sequence continues at coordinate 40,840,139 of BPTQ01000005.1, forward strand.
TTTCATAAATCAATCTAAATATGCAAATGAGATTTTAATGAAATTTGGATTTGATTCAAGTGACCCTGTTGACACACCCATGATTGAACGAACCAAACTAGATGAGGACCACTCAGGGATCATGGTAGACCAAACGAAATATCGTAGTATGATTGGATCCCTGATGTACCTCACTGCTAGTAGACCAGACATCTTGTTTTCTGTTTGCATGTGTGCTAGATACCAGGCTAAGCCTACTAAAAAGCACCTTGAAGCGGTTAAACGGGTCTTTCGGTATCTCCAAGGAACCATCAATATGGGACTTTGGTACCCGAAGGACATCGGTATGTCACTAACAGCATATGCAGATGCAGATCATGCAGGGTGGCAGGATACTCATCGAAGTACGTCTGGAGGTGCTCAGTTTTTGGGTGATAAGCTTGTGAGCTGGTCGTCAAAGAAGCAAATGAGTACTTCTATTTCCTCTACAGAGGCTAAATACATAGCCATGTCATCTTGTTGTGCTCAAATCCTATGGATGAGATCTCAGTTAACTGACTATGGCTTTGTATTCAACAAATCCCTCTGTACTGTGATAATAAAAGTGCTATTGAATAATAGTGTCATGTCTCCCTAAACAACTTATGTTTCGGTATCAGTCAATTGACTCTAGAGTAGGTATCCTAAACTCGTGTTGTTCTACTGTACCGATACATAAATCGGAGACATCTCCTTTATCTTCATGAGTAAACGAAGAAACTGCTGGTCGAGTGTTCGAATAGTGGGTTTTTGACTCGTGGAGGTCTGCATGAAGCTACTCATAGGACGGTGGGACGTACTAGACGTAGACGTATACGACAATCACTGTATGGCTACAGGAAGCCCATGGTTTCAGGGTATAACTACCAAGGAACCTCTATGGCTTTCTGGGCAAATTGGCGAAGTTCCACGAAAAATCATCCGAATCGGACCATAGATCGTGTGTACGTTTGTCTTTTGTTCTACAGACCAGATGATCGTCACTCCATGTAGTCCCTAGGTTAGTATGATGCTATAAAGCAAACCAGATGGTACTAGGGACTCACCAGGAGTAGATCAAACCAAGCAAGTTAGTACCCACACAGTTGTCCCAGTGAACTTAGTTTAGGTTTAAAGTAATTTTAGAGTA
>BPTQ01000005.1:40849679-40887864 GCA_019973895.1 Chrysanthemum seticuspe
TCTTAATATCAGAGTCTAAAAAAAAAAAAAAAACAGAGAAAATTTTATAATTGAATCTTCTATGACGTATACATAATAAAATTGTCTTAATATCATTGTTTGTTTGACTATGCATATTATACATTTATTAAGTAATTTCAAACTAACATAAATGTTGGATACTATTTTTATAGTGGTTAAAGATATCTCCTCGAGACACAAAATATCACTCTGTCTGTTCTAATCTTTTAAATTTGATTTTGACAATACACAAGACATTAATGAATATAATTTTAATTTAATTAGATAACAAGATGTTACTTAAATTTCACATTTTTTAATATACGATATTTCCTTAATATCAGAGTTAGTTGTCTTAATATATGACTTTGTTTTATTATCAGAGTTTCTAAAACAAAAAATTAATATTCACATTCCTATTTAAAAATAAAATCAATTTTTTTTTATAATTGCATGTTCTAAAGAGCTATGTATATTAATATTGTCTTAATATCAGACTTAGTTTTGGCTTTGACGTATATATTTATTAAGTAATTTTAATCTATATTCAATAAGAGCTAAAACAAAATTAAATTTACTATCTGACATACATATTTTGAATATCTGTTTGAAAAAGATATATGCATAACACACTGACATACATGTCAGATAGTGATAAAAAATTCTTCCTCGAGACTTAAAATATCAATCAATGTCAAAGTTTTACATTTAATTTTAATATATTTTTTCAATTATGTTGCTTTTTAAAATATATTTTTGTTTTTATTTAAATTTACTAAATAATTTTAATTTAGTTATGTTATTTTTGTTATATTATTAAATACATATATTATGAAATTAATATGATGTTATTTTTATAATTTTTATACCAGATGGTGTAAGCAGTAGTAATTTTTCTTTTTACAGCAGTATAATTTTTTTTTTAATTTCATATTTTTAATATATGATATTTGTGTTAATGTCAGAGTATCAAAAGTCCTACTTGTATTTTTCTTATAGTTTCTTTAGTCAAACAGATACTTAAATATCAGAGTTACTTGTTCTATTTTTTATTTAATATCACAGTGTATTTAACACAAGACATTAATGATTATAATTAAATAATAAAGTATATCTAATGATAATTTTAATTTAATTAAATAAAAAAAAATTGATATTAATTTTTGTATTGTTTATTTTAATAAAGATGTTTTACTTTAAAAACAACTTTGATGTACTGTGATATTAAACTTATTCTAATATTATTAGAGTATGTAAATTTCATAGTTTAATAAAGATGTTTTACTTTAAAACAACTTTGATGTACCGTGTTAAATAATTATTTAATATCACAGTAACTTAATATGACATTAATATCATAGTAATTTGTAATATAAATTTTTGCAATATAAATTTGATCATTACCATTTCATTAATGTTATGAAGAATATTTTTGGAAAAAATATGTGTAAAAAAAAAAAAAAAAAAAAAAAAAAAAAAAGGAATATTTTTGGTTTGTTGGTGTTTCAAATTTTGTAATGTGTTTTGTGATAGAAATGAATGAGTCTGTAATAGGTTATGAAGAATATTATATTTCATTCTTTAATATAATTCTTAATATAATATTTTTTTTATTTAATTATATTTTTTTATTCACTTATAATTTTAAGTAAATTTTGTGTGATATATACCAATAAAAAAATTTGGTATCCAATCATTACTCTATATAGTACATATAAAACTTATTATTTTTCCTCTATAAATATGACCATTTCCGATCTCACAAAAAAAACAGAGCAAGCAATCAACTCATAATAAATTTCAATCTATAATCAAAAAGATTGATGGTCATTTTGCTGTATAATTTTATTTTTTTGCTTCGTTTATATATGAAATCTAGATATTTTACCGAATATTGAAAAGTGAAACAACTTACAAGTAACCAATTTTTCTTACAAATCATCAAGTTGTCTCACTAAGTGTTACCCAAAACCCTAAATCCTAAACCCTTAAGTATTTCATCTTCAAGAATAATCAATGGTGTATGATAATCTGTATAAAGCTGCAAACAGTTTTTTGTTGCTTTTTAAAACCTTATTCTATCAAAATCATATGTCATTGAACATTTTTGTTTTTCCAGTTTCATCAACAAAGCTTAGAAATGATGCTATATGATCATGCTTTGCAGTAGTCACAGTTGATGAAGCAGAAGAGGTTTGGGGTGAAGGAAGTGAGATCAAGGAATGAGTTTATAATTACGATGAAGATGACAATCAAGTAGTTGCTAATGTTTTTTTATTTTTTGATGTCTTTTTATGTATGACTTTCAGTATGAAAAACAACTGTTGTGTAATGTAAAATGCAATTATGCATATATCTATTTCAACAAGTCATAGTAATTCTGATATTAATATCTTTTTTTTACATTTTATGCTATGAAAATCAATGATAACTTAAATTTATATTTTAATATGATTGTCACATTTAATTTCTATATTTACTTGCACTAAAACTTATTGTGATAGTAAAATTGGGATAACCATACAATTTTTATTAGCAGTAGAAAAATTTGTTTGCAGCAGCAGAAAAATTTGTTGCAGCAGCAGTAATATTTATTTACACCAAAGTTATTCTGATATTAAAAATAGGAGTACCATACAGTTTACTATCATCAGACAGTCTTGCTTTCCGAATAATAAAATCTATATTACAAAAATCAGAAATTTCTTAATTTCTTTCTTAATCATCAAAAATAATATCAAAATTTCTTAATATTACATAAGAATAAGGACAATTAAAATCTGACTAACAACAATATTTAATGTCACAAAACAGTACCTTTTCTCTCAAAAAATCATTGACCATTTTTTTTCCTGTTGCCTCTTCTGCATACTTATCAAATATTTCTAAATGATATTAAAGATCCAATTTTTTTTTTTACATTTATCTAGACAAATAGAATTACCAATAAAAATTTTCTCGGCGGCAGTTTGTTGCAGCAACAGTAACATTTACTTGCACTAAAACTTATTCTGATATTAAAACTGGGAGAACCATACAATTTTTATTAGCAGCAGAAAAATTTGTTGCAGCAGCAGTAATATTTAGTTACACCAAAGCTATTCTGATATTAAAAATGGGAGTACCATACAGTTTACTATCATCAGACAGTCTTGCTTTCTGAATAATAAAATCTATATTACAAAAATCAGAAATTTCTTAATATCTTTCTAAATTATCAAAAATAATATCAAAATTTCTTAATATCACATAAGAATAAGGTCAATTAAAATCTGACTAACAACAATATTTAATGTCACAAAACAGTACCTTTTCTCTCAAAACATCATTGACCATTTGTTTTCTTGTTGCCTCTTCTGCACACTTATCAAATATTTCTACATCTTCAAATGTAAAAAAATTTGGATCTCTAATATGTTTAATTTGATTGCTTATCTTGCAAAGAGCTTCCCATATAGCTGGATGTATTTCATCTTTCAAAGGTGGCAAACCAAATTCTTTAACAACCTTTACAATCATCAAAGCAGCATCATCAACTATCGCTCTTACTTTGTCTAGACAAGTTTCATGAATCTATACAAGAAATAGATAGTATATCAAATTTTTTTATAAATTTGTAATAGCATATGCAAAACTTTATTATGATTATATAAAGCAATAATACCTGATCCTTATCGTATTCTAGCAAATCAAAGTAAATGTGACTGTCACAAATAGAAAAATCTTCAACTACTTCCATTTTTTTCTCCAGCTTTTTGAGATGGTAGCGTAGCACACATATATTTGTTGTGTCATAAGGATAATTGCCGCATGTCAAATATTTTAATGTTTCAGTTAATAAAGAATTTGCAGCCTTAATTTCTTGTTTAACTTGACTCAAGCATTTTCGCATTTTTTGCTTATAATCAGACAAAAAATCATCCACTACTGAACTTTCTTCTTCATCAACTAACCTTTCTTCTCCTTCTGTTGAATATAACAAGCCGATAGTTAAGATTTTTTTATATCAGATTAACTATCAGCTACTAGTACTAAGATACTATTTTTGCTACTAGTACTAATTTGAATTAATTATCAAATTATCTGTAATAATAGAAATCATCTGAATTAACTACTTTATCAAATTTATTAAGTAAGTAATATGAACTTGATATTTAAGAAAAATTATTGATATCAGATTACCTATGATTATAATTTTCAGAGACAATTTATAAAAATGAAAGAAATTTCTTAATAATTGATTAAGATCAATTATTATAATATGCCGTTTTTCAGTTTATAATTATTAACAGAATAACAATGATAAGAAAATCAAAAGTTCGTTAATATCAGAATAGGTATCATCAAACGCCATTAATATCAGAATAAACATTATAATGAAAAAAATTAAAGATCTTAATATGATATAACCAATCTTGAGTTTACAATGAATATCAGAATAAGCACATAAAGAAAAAAAGAATTTTATTATAGTTATTATCAGAATGACAATGTTAGGAAAAAGGGAATTCGTTAATATCAGATTAGCTCTCATCAGACACCTTTAATATCAGAATAAAAATGATAACGAAAAAGTAAATTTATTAATATCATATAAGAAATTTTCAGTTTACAATTGATGTTCAGAAATTTTTTATCAGTATATTTACACCAGAACCTTATACACTTCAGTTTCAGATACCGTTAATATCAGAATAAAAATGAAAACGGCAATGTTAAGAAAAAGGGAATTCGTTAATATCAGATTAGCTCTCATCAGATACCGTTAATATCAGAATAAAAATAAAAACGAAAATGAAAATATCTTAATATCATATTGGAAATCTTAAGTTACAATTAATATCTGAATAAAACTTTTAAGAATTTTTTGTTGTGTTAATGTTACATTAGCTATATTCATTTAATAAAAATGTTAATAAGAATGGAAATATCTTAATATCATATTAGAAATCTTCAGTTAAAATTAATATCAGAATAAGTATCTTAAGAAAAAAATTAATTATGTTAATATCAGAATAGCTATCTTCAGTTTGAATTATATCAGAATAGCAATATTCTTAATATCAGATTATCTATCATCAGATATCCCTAATATCAGACTAACTATCATAAAAAAAATTCTTAAATTCGAAATTAAGAAACTTACCTTCGTTCAGTTCTGCAAATCTTAAACTTGATGAAATCATTGTTTTTAGATTTTTTTTTAGTTTATGTTTTTATATGTTTTGTTATTCAGATCTACACTGATATTATAATAGTATAGATTAATTACGAAAATGCCACCGCATTTTTTTTAACGTAGATCAGATGGACACTTGATCGTGCGGCTGATATTCATCCGTACCATCCGTACTTAAAAGTTGGAACGCACCCGATCCCTTCCCTATATATATATATATATATATATATATATATATATATATATATATATATATATATATATATATATATATATATATATATATTATATATTAATAATTTAAGGATATCAGGATTGTGAGAAATTTCGTTCTGATCACAATGGTGTATTTTTGAACGCTCAAGTCGCGTTGATCATGCATATGTCGAATGATATGCAAATATGATAAGTAGAAAATTTCATGATGCTCTAAATCGTGCTTTATTTCTAATTAAAGTCTTAATTACAATGAAATTTTTCGGGAGCTTATAGTACCTACCCCTTAAGAGAACCGCGTCCGCGGTTTAACTCGCAGAGGTTGTCATGGGTGGTTGGGTGAACAGGTGGGGGTACTTGGAACGCATTACATCCTCGCGTTCTCTGGTGAACTAGGCACCTCATTTCTTATGATTCCATGGAACTTTAACGATAGGAATGCGGCTTTGCTTAAGCCTCTTGACTTCCCTGTCCATGATCTCAACGGGTTCTTCCACGAAGCTAAGCTTATCATTGAGCTGAATTTCCTTTAGGGGTACGGCAAGGGTTTCATCCGATAGATACTTCTTAAGATTCGAAACATGGAAAGTGTCGTGTACTTGACTGAGCTCTTCCGGAAGCTCGAGCTTATACGCTACTGGACCAATTCTTTGCAGAATTTTGAACGGTCCTACGTATCGGGGTTTAAGTTTCCTCTATTTCCAAATCTGACCATTCCTTTCCAGGGTGATACTTGAGCATTACTCGATCTCCGACTCGGAATTCCATCGGTTTTCTTCTGACACCGGCATAGCTCTTTTGTCTATATCGAGCTGCTTGTAGTCATTGCCTCATTTGCATTATCTTTTCAGTTGTCTCCTGGAAAATCTCAGGGCCTGTGAGTTGTACTTCTCCAACTTCCGGCCAGCAAACAGGTGATCGACATTTTCTTCCATAAAGCGCTTCAAATGGAGCGGCTTTAATGCTGGCGTGATAACTGTTATTGTAGGAGAATTCTGCCAGAGGTAAGTGCTTATCCCATCCTTTTCCAAAATCGATCACACATGCTCTTAGCATGTCTTCCAGAGTTTGGATCGTTCTTTCACTTTGTCCATCTGTTTGAGGATGGTATGCGGTACTCATATCCAATTTGGTACCCATGGCGTGTTGGAGTGTTTGCCAAAATCTCGAGGTGAATCGGCTATCTCGATCAGATATGATAGAGTTCGGTACAACGTGGCGAGAAACAATCTCCTTGATGTACAACCGAGTGAGTGTAATCATCCCGTCATTCTATTTGATAGGCAGAAAATGAGCTGATTTCGTGAGACAGTCAACAATGACCCAAATGGTGTCAAAACCATTAGAAGTTCTCAACAACTTAGTGATGAATTCTATTGTGATTCTTTCCTATTTCCATACGGGAAGTTTCGGTTGGGTTAACAATCCTGACGGTTTATGATGCTCTACTTTGACTCTCAGACATGTCAAGCATTTGCTAGCATATTCGGAGATATCAGCCTTCATGTTTGGCCACCAGTATAAAAGTTTTAGATCTTGATACATCTTGTTGGGGCCGGGGTGTATGGAATACTTCGATTTATGTGATTCATGCATGATGAGTTCACGGATACCTCCGTAAAGTGGAATCCAACTTCGATCCTTGAAACATAACGTTCCGTCTGATCTTTTCACGAATCCATTTTCATTTTCCGGCATGCCATAAATTTTCTCGTTTGGCATGTTTTCTTCTTTGAGAGCTTCGATCTGAGCTTCAAGAATTTTCGATGGCAGGGGTGAATTGATTCCATTCCTAATGATCTCACTCTAAGTGGCTTAGGGCGATCTTTTCTGCTCAAGGCGTCCGCAACAACATTAGCCTTTTCGGGATGGTAGCAGATTTCACAGTCATAATCACTGAGCAATTCTAGCCAGCGCCGTTAACGCATGTTCAGTTCCTTTTGATCCAAGATGTGTTGAATACTTTTGTGATCAGTGTACACTATACACTTGGTTCCGTATAAGTAATGTCTCCATAACTTAAGTGCAAATACCACAGCTCCAAGTTCTAGATCTTATGTGGTATAATTCTTCTCATGAGTTTTGAGTTGACGGGATGCATAAGCGATCACCTTGTTCCTTTGCATGAGAACAACGCCTAACCCCATGTGTGAAGCATCGCAATATACCACAAAATCTTCTACTCCTTTGGGTAGTGCCAAGATAGGTGCTTCGCAAAGCTTGTTCTTAAGAAGTTGAAAAGCTGATTCTTGATTGTCTCCCCATTCGAATTTCTTCATTTTATGAGTTAACTCCGTCAATGGTTTAGCTATCTTTGAGAAACCTTCGATGAATCTCCGGTAATAACCGGCAAGACCTAAAAATTGACGGATCTCGGTGGGGTTGGTTGGTACGGACCGGTTCTTTACAGACTCGATATTTGCGGGATCCACGTGAATACCTTTATTGTCGATCACGTGACCAAGAAATTGGACTGTCTCGATCCAAAAGTCGCATTTGGAAAACTTAGCGTACAGTTCTTCATCCTTGAGTAACTTCAAGATAGTTCTCAGATTTTCCGCATGTTCTTCTTTATCACGAGAGTAGATAAGTGTAAAGATCGTTGTAAGCTCTTAGACGAGGTCTAATATTATATCTAGGAACACATAATAACGAAAGCGGAATATTCAATAAGAATTAACGTTATAATGAACAAGGTTTTTCATTATCATAAACTAACTAAACAATAATAAATAATAAAGATCAAAGACTTGATCTTTAACACTAACTAACTAAATCACTAAACCCTAGGCGTTTTCCCAATCCCTACGCCTAGGTTCCCACACACACACCTCTTTAGACGTCTACATCTTGTACGTACTAAAACTAATGACCCTATGTCTCTTTATATACTAGAGACATTTAGGGTTTACAAGAGGAATCATAATATAATTAGGAAACAATACAATTAGGAAACTAAATATTCTTTTAAGCATATCTTCTAGAATCTTCCAAATCCTCCATCTTTTTGTAGTTTCCCTTCTTGTCACTTTAAGTCCTTCATGTTTCATTCTTCTTGTTTTGTATTATCAAATCTATAATAGACCCAACAATCTTCCCCTATTTGATGATGACAAAACAAACACGATTCTTGTACGAACTTCCCTAGACGAAGTAGCAGAAGTTGAGATAATTAAATCTCACCATGAATGAAACACTCTTCCCCTTGACTTGAACATGTCACTCAAACATCTCTTCCCCTTTTTGTTATTATCTAAATAGGGAACGTATGCAAATAATGATCTTGACCACCACGAACCAATATCATACTTCCAATCGAAGACTTCCAATATTTAAAATCGCCCACCATTACGCACCATAAGAAAAATGGATCCAAAACAGTAGAAAACTTCAACTAGCAGTAGTAATAATGATTAACAGTAGTAAAAATCAAACACTTCCCCTTGAGTGATGCATGTAGATGGTTAAACTTTTAACAATAAGCTTCCCCTAAAAACCATATGTTAACCATCTTCTTGATTCTTCAAAATCTGTAGGCTTTATGTAATGATTACTTGTGAAGAAAACCAAATATAACGAACTTGATGAAGAAGTAGAATTTCCCAAACTTGTGTCTTAAATCTGTACTATCCACGGAACTCCATACTTATACGAATCACCAAATATAAATAGACCGCAATCCCTTGACAAGAATCCTCAACTAGTATGAGACACTGAGCACTACAATGTAACTCCTTCAAGTGATAGACAATGTGTGCATAGAGCATCATAAGAAAAATCACACATTGCTAGATTCATCAAGCTAGATGATAAGTACACAAACCAAGCAATTCCACTTCACCTTCAAATAAGTGATAAATAATCCTCTTCGTAATCAATTCTTCAATAAATCTTAAATACGAGCCTTTTTTTAAATCCTTTTAAGAACATAAACTTCTTCCTGTGTGTGTGAACAATAACCATTCTGTGTGTGCCGTCCAAAAACCATGACCAGTATCACGCTCGACTTCCCCTTAAGTCCAAAACCATACTAGAACCAAAACATACGCTCTATCCGATATCGATCAAAACTAGTAGTGGAAACAATTTATCTCGGACAAAGCTTTTGTTCTCTCAAAAAAAAAATTCAGTCGAGATCCAATAAAATGATCCATGTGCCTCATACCATGTGCATGCCATATAATCAAAATAGTATAATTCCATATGAACTTATATTTATAACCATACCATGCATGTATATAGAAGTTCATTAACCAACATATGTTCCTGTATAATAGCTAATACGTCACTATCACGTTTCATATATGTCCATCCCATAATAATATTACTCCGTAACCATTCTCCAATCAACGAACACTATAACAGATTATACACCATGGCTCTATGTCTTCATAACTCCAATAGTAAAAATCATATAAGGCACCGACCCATTAATTATAAGTATGAGGATCATCCAATCACAAGCTTAGGGGACCATGCACTACTTCGACACCGAAAACCTCACATGCATACAATCCCATAATAAAGATTCATGATCAATCAATACCTCTTCTCGCATGTCACCAATCAGAATACAAACGCAACTCCAATGACTTATGTGAAGTATGCAAGGCAGTACTTTGATTAAAACTGATCGACCATATTCGACGAAGCTTTTCCATATTATACCATCAACAACTACGTTCAAATATAATCTTGCTAAATCCTTACATAATCTTACGAGTGAATAAACTCCAACATCACCAACATGTAACCTTTAAATTAGCCTCATACAAATGTTTGCAAGCATTCGCCAGTTTACGCAATCCTTCCTCATCAAAATCAATACAAACTCACTTGAAAGTTATCATATTGCACTCATAGGCCCACGATGAGAAGATAATTAACATTAGTTTATCATGAGCAGAAGATACTTGTTATAGAGCAGCAATAGTAATGATATATGTGCAGCACAAACTATTCGAACAAAGGACATCAAACAACATATTGTACACCAACGAGCAGTACCATCCTCCAGATAGCAGTACTTGAATACATTCAACATATAGGAGCAGTCTTAAACATATAAGAGCAGTATAAACTGATAACGAGCAGTACCTTCGACACACATCAGTACTTTGAGAATACGAGCAGCAATACTTTGTATAAATCAGCAGTACTTTGTTTAATTCTCCTTCTCTTTTGTTCTCTCTTACTCGTAATACACAATCTCAAACCAAACCAAAATAATCAACTAGCAGTACCTTCGGATAAGGAGCAGTACGTTGAAAACATCGACCAGTACTTTGAATAAATTAGGGTTTCGACAACAATAAACAAGCAAACCATACTCCAAAAATAGTGATCAATAAAAGCTCATTGAATTAGGGTTTGATAGTACCTTTTAATGCATACTCAAACGAATGAAAACATTAAAAACCTGAAAAATTCGATTCTGAAAACACCTTCAGCAGCCAACTTCGACACCTTATATCTTTCGACTCAGACCTCCAATTAAAGATCCCTCCGGTGAAAAGTTAGATTGTCATATAGAGAACATCCACCCAAAATTTCATCCCGATCCAACGGTGAACGAAAAAGTTATCGCCGTTTCAAAACAGTGCTGTATACAAATACGAAAATTTGAGATCCGAATTTTTTTTTTGTATTTTTCATTATTCTTCGACACATAAAACCTTGTGAATCCTAGATATCACGAGCCCCAGGCTCTGATACCAATTGTGAAGATCGTTGTAAGCTCTTAGACGAGGTCTAATATTATATCTAGGAACACATAATAACGAAAGCGGAATATTCAATAAGAATTAACGTTATAATGAACAAGGTTTTTCATTATCATAAACTAACTAAACAATAATAAATAATAAAGATCAAAGACTTGATCTTTAACACTAACTAACTAAATCACTAAACCCTAGGCGTTTTCCCAATCCCTACGCCTAGGTTCCCACACACACACACCTTTAGACGTCTACATCTTGTACGTACTAAAACTAATGACCCTATGTCTCTTTATATACTAGAGACATCTAGGGTTTACAAGAGGAATCATAATATAATTAGGAAACAATACAATTAGGAAACTAAATATTCTTTTAAGCATATCTTCTAGAATCTTCCAAATCCTCCATCTTTTTGTAGTTTCCCTTCTTGTCACTTTAAGTCCTTCATGTTTCATTCTTCTTGTTTTGTATTATCAAATCTATAATAGACCCAACAATAAGAATATCCTCAATGAACACAATGGCAAATTTATCCATGTAGGGTTTACAGACTCTATTGATGAGATCCATAAATACAATGGGTTCATTGGTTAATCCGAATGGCATAACTTGGAATTCATAATGACCATATCGAGTTCTAAATGCGGTCTTGGGAATATCTTCCTCTTTTACCCTTAACTGATGGTATCCGGATCTTAAGTCAATCTTCGAGTATACACTCGAGCCTTGTAACTGATCAACCAGATCATCGATTCTTGGTAAGGGATAACGGTTCTTGATTGTAAGCTTGTTCAATTCTCTGTAATCGATACACATCCGAAATGATCCATCCTTCTTCTTGACGAATAGAACCGGTGCTCCCCAGGGTGAGGAACTCGGTCTAATGAATCCTTTGGCAGTTAGCTCTTCTAGTTGTTTAGACAGCTCTTGCATTTCAGAGGGTGCTAAACGGTATGGTGCTCGTGCTACGGGAGTAGCTCCAGGTATAAGATCGATTTTAAATTTGACTTGTCGAGCAGGTGGGAGTCCAGGAAAATCTTCTGGAAACACTTTAGGGAATTCTCTAACTACAGGTACATCCTCCAGTCGTTTCTCTTCTGACTTCTTTTTCGTTACCTGAGCTAAGAAGGCATAACATCCTTTCTCCATGTACTTTACCGACTTCACACAGGATATGATACTCAAGTACTTTCTACTTTGGTCTCCTTGGATAACTAAGGTTTCACCATTGATTGGAATATGAACGGTTTTCTCGTCTCAAACAATCCTAGAACGGTGTTTAGACAACCAATCCATGCCAATTACGACATCAAAACTACCAAGCTTGATTGGCAAAAGATCTATAAGGAACGAGTGGTCTTGTAAAAGAAAAGGGCAATTACGGATTACGGTGTTGGTTCCTATTATCTTTCCATCGGCTAGTTCTATCTCATATGTTGTATCTAAGGCAACTGGGGTAATTTCAAGTAATGGTGCAAAGGTAGTAGATACAAAACTCTTATCAGCTCCAAAATCAAACAAGATTTTTGCAGAATGATTGTTAAAAGAATACGTACCCGTCACAATATTAGGGTTCAATGTCACGTCTCCATCTCCTAGCACATACGCCCTTGCACGCGCATTGTTAGGTTGAGCGGCATTCCTTTTCAGGCATTGACTCTTGAAATGACCCTTCTCTCCACATCCATAACAACTCATGTTTGCCAATGGCATGTTGTTTCCATTTATAGGGTTTTGGCAATGCTTTCCCTGATGACCTACCTTGTTGCACTTGTCACACTTCACAGTGCAGGGTCCAGAATGGTGCAACAAACATCTATTGCACTGGGGATGTGGTCCGGCATATCCTCTTCTGGTAGTTGGTGCAGCATAAGCCCTTGCGGCTTCTTGTCTTCGGTTTTGCCGATTGTGATGCTGGTTTCTGTTTTGGTGGTACTGGTTGTTGTTGTTCCGATTGTTGTTGTTGTTGGATTGGTGGTGGTTGGAATTCGAGTTCTTTCGGTCATCAAACTTCCTTTTGTTATCACTTGAGCCTTGTGCATTTGCAAGCTTCAGTATCAGTTCCATAAAGCGGTGGGATACAGTGACAACTTCCTCAACAGTCTTTGGGTTAGAAGCGATGACATCTCCTTTAATGCTCCGAGTTAAACCTCCAATCAAAGCTTCCAAAAGCTTTTCATTGGTAGGGAACAGATGAGGACCCAGAGCTCTCAGCTCGTGGAATCTCTTGAAGTATGCCTTGAGGTCATTACCTTTAGCAACCTAATGGTAAAGTTCATCCTCTAACTTTTTTATCTCAGTTCTTGGGCAATACTATTTCATCAACAGTTTTTTCAGATTAAACCTTGAAATTCTACAAGCTTCTTCCATTCCGATTGGTTGGGCATAAGCTTTCCACCAAGATAACGCATCTTCTAGAAAATTTCAAGTTGCAAACTTTACCTTGCAATCATCTGTGCAGTCACTTAGTAAAAACACTGTCTCGGATCTCTCAAACCAATGAAGTAGACCAATAGCACCTTCTGTGCCTTTGAAGAATGTTGGCTTGCAGTTCATGAATCCTTTGTAGCTACACTTACGAGCTACGGAAGACTCATTTTGATTTATTGGAGTGTTGGTTTCGTTTGAATTTGCCACTTCAATAACACGTGTTGCTGCTGCGACGCGTGCGGCTTCAGCAAGACAAGCAGTCTCGGCTTCACGTGCTGCTTGGGCAACACCCTCAGCTTCAGCTTCTCGAGCAATCTCCGCTTCCTAGGCAATCTTAGCTTCTCTCGCAATCTCAACTTCTCTTGCAATCTCAGCTTCTCTTGCAATCTCAGCTTCTCTTGTGGCAGCTTCAGCTTCACGTGCCTCTTGGGCAATTTGTTCGGCTTCAGCAATGCGTACAGCTTCGGCTCTAGCAGCGTCAGCAGCATGCTTAGCGATGGCAGCGCTAACACTGTCAGCGACCATCTTTCAGACAACAGTTGGAGTGATGGTAGATGAGGTAGCTTTCTTTTTGACCATTTTTCTAAAATCACCAAGAAATAAACACCAAGATTAAGAATCATCGACGATAATAAAATTGATTACATATTATAAATATCATAATAGTCAAGATCGTCACTTTAAGTCAATGAAATGATATCGTTATAAACAGGAATAAGTGAATCATGATTTATCTCAACAAAATCGTAACATATATAAGGACATAAAGATCAGTTCTGTATGTACGACCGAAGAATAATAATATCACAACACAAGAATATAGGATACAACCATGATGACATAGATAACATCGATACATAGTAATTGTTCACAACCATAAGTTACAACATCAATATTCTTGTTCCATAGTTACAAACCAAAAGGATACAAGCCTTAATGCCTCACATGGCGGCTTTATGATACAAACTACAAATAAAGATGACTAGGACCTATGCATCGCCTGATGCGTCCTCATGACGGCGGCGAATCTCCTCAACCATAGCTGTTAAATCTCGGATCTGCTGCTCACGTGCTCGATCTCTCGCCTCGAGGTCATCAATCCTCTGCTCCAGTATGGTGGTGTGAGCATGAGCAGATGCAAGCTCGTGGTGTAGGGCTCTCTCTCGGCCTAAAGCAGTATCTCTCAAAGTACTAGCATCCTGAATGGTGGTCTCAAGCCTCTGAGTCAAGTCGGTCACGGCATCTCTCGCCTCCACAATCTAGGCGCTCATCATATCGAACACTATCTCTTTGGAATATCGACCAATCATGAGGTTTTCGACCTCTTCCTCCAAGCTCTCTATCCTGACCATTGGAATCTATCATTGTAAAACCTGAAAATCTAAAACATAGATAAAGACTAAAATACCCTTGGAATCGAAAATTATAAAATACGTAAAAGACATTTATAATCATTAAACGAAATTAAAACCTAAATTACGAATAATTAAAACCTAACTAATATGTGTACGTGATCGACATTTGTACGACGAAAGATTTAAACTTCTCGCTAAAGTGTTGGGCCGATTAGTTGGGCCTTGTCATTCGTTATTTGGTGAACCATGTTGGGCCGCGTTTGTTTTGTGTCGTTTGGGTCAAGATGCCGAAGCCCACACCCCTCAAAGCCCTAAACCAAAAATGTTACCACCTATAAATATAACTCATTAACTCTAATTTGGAACCCTAGTTTTGGTTGCCTCTTCTTTTCTTTTTGTTCCATTCAGACGAGTAACAAACACCCTTGGTGTCGCGGGTTCTTGTTCAACGAGCTAAGGTATAACGTGTTTCCTCATCATATTTTGATAACACCTAACGTATAATATATTGTAACTTGTTTGTTTAGTCGAATTGTGTTTTTCCTTTTGTGGCCGAACCGTATGAAACCAACAAGAACAAACCATAATGACTTGAACCTTATAATTATTAAAGAGCATGTTATTTGATACGTATTATTTGAATCGGATCATAGTTAAGTCGAGCCATATAAACCGAACCACATATATATATATATATATAACCGAACCATATAAGAGTTTTTGAACGTGTATTAAAAGAGTAAGGGATCATGTAAACCTAAACCCTAGTTTGAAGTTTGAACCTAACCATGCATGCCGAACCCTAAATGGTTTGTGAACCGTGTACCATGCGTGTGTTTTATTAGTCAAGTGAGCTTGTCGATATGTAAACGTAGTACGTGGTCATATCTATTCTAAGCTATTGTGCATGTGTGCGTAGATGTGTAACTAATCCGAGTAATAAGTAACTTGTGTTGTCACATGAAATCATAAACGTGCATGGGTATAAAAGTTGACGTATAATATGTGTATAAGTAACGTATGGTTAAGACATGAATGTGTTGAGTAAATAAACAAGAGTAATGAGTCATTAAATGACGTAACATATAAAGTAAATGCACATTGATGTGATATTAAAAGAATGAGAAAACCCTAGAACATAAATGAGAGTCGATTAGGGTTTGAAGCTAAGGGTATTAATTCGTTATTTCATGTGTGAGTTATGACGTTTAAACTATTTTCCACATTTAACCCTAAACTTTAATAAATGATATAATGAACCCTAATCTACGATATTGTTTATAAAACACTTAAGTCTCATTTAATTATAAAACTCTAAAGTATTAAGCTCACTGAATACAATAAGTATAAACACCAAATATTAAAAGATCATTTCGACAATTATGGAATCGTAAATAACATGTACGACCATTAATGTGTATAGGTTCTGTGAAGAAAGAGTAATCCTTTGCTTTCCGTATTTCTGCTTTTCGATCATTTGCTTTGGAATAAGGTACAGATATTCTGACCTTTTCAGTAAAGGTTCCTTATAACGTTTTCTTTTCGTTAGCTTTTATATTAGGGTTTCCTAAGCCTTTGCTATGAATCCCATTCTGTTTGTTTGAGCTGTTGCTTATTTGAACTCTGATTTCTGAATTATGAAACATCTGATTTTGAACTATATGATATGAAAACTTTGATTTTGAAAATATGATTAATCTTCTGATAAAGTATGATCTGTGTCAGTTATGACATTCTGATTTGACCTAAGATAGTTTGACACCCGAGCCAAATATTAACTAGTCATGGGGGTTCCATGTCCGTGTCAGTAATGCACTTCTGACATGACTCTAGGGCAGTAGAGTGATGTTCTGCCACGTCCCTTATCTGTTATCTGTTATGAGCTCAAGTTATATTATATGACCAATATCTGTCTGTGGGGCGTATGGATGCATCCTAGATCTGTTATCTGTTATTTGTTATATGTTATATGTTATCTCATGATTGATGCTGCGTGCATGCACGTCCTTCATAACTCCGGTAGGTCTCCCCTACAAAGGTTGCCTTGTGTGAATATGAATATGATCTGATATTTGTTTCTGGGCTCGAGGTAGTTAACTATAAAACTTATTCGATAATTCTGATTTATATTTTGAAATGATTATGATTTTATTATCTTTCGTTCGCTATATTTCGTATTTGATTTCGTTTCGTATTCGCTTTGCTTGTATATCTGTTCACTGGGCTTTTAAAGCTCAGCCGCATTTCTTTTCTTCCGCGGCAGGTATCTAAGCATTGGAGCTGGGTTTTGCTTTGGGATGAGTGCTGAGTGGACTTACCTTAGAGATATTTAGCTTTGATCTTATGATGCCATTTAAGACTTACTATTTCAAATATTTTATTGGAGTTTATTTTTCCGCTGGGACCTATGTATTGAAGTCATGTTGACTTGAATTATTTCAGTATTTATGCTAAGACTTCTTTTGGATATTTGTGTTTGCTTTGATATGACACCATTATTTGTGATTCCTTTACCCTTGTCGGGTCAGGGCGTTACAATTTATGGTTTCAGAGCCTAGGTTTTGAGACCCTTAGAGCTTAGGCTATGACCTGTGAGGATTGGGTAGACTTTAGGATTCCTTCTGCGTACTTCCATTCCGTATCTCACCTTTGTTCATTTTTCTAATCGTTTGAATATCGTTCAGATGGTTCTAACTCGTACTAACGGTAGCGCGGATGGAGACGATGATGCTCCTAACATTGATGCTGCGATTGCTAATGCTCTCAACACTCTTTTCCCTGGTCTTACTACACCTGAGATGATGGCACAGGTGATCAACAACATTCGTAATCAGACTGGTGCTTCGGGTAGTGGTGGAGGAAATCAACCCACCGGCATTCACACTTGGCTCAAGCGTTTCGGTAAACTCAAGCCTCTTTCTTTTAGCACTGCTGCTACCCCCACTGAGGTCGAGGACTGGATCACTCATATTGAGAAGCTGTTTGAAGTACTGGGTTGTGGAGACGAGTTTAAGACTCGTTTGGCTGCATTTAAGTTGGAAGGTGATGCTTTGAATTGGTGGAAGGCACTCAAACAAGCAAGAGGAGGAGATGCTTTTGCTATTACTTGTACCTGGACTGAATTTCGTACTATCTTCTATAACCGTTACTTCCTTGATGCTGAGCAGCAAAGGTATGAGAGGGATTATCAGGCAATATACCAGTTTGATCATGAGAACTCCAATGAGTACATGAGTAGGTTTATGAGGCTGGTAAGTTTTGTGGGAACGATTGCTGGAGATGGTAGGCGCCAAGCTAAGCACTTCAAGTATGGATTGAGGAAGTGGGTGTTGGACCGACTGCTTAATATTGAGTATGAGAATGTGTCGGCCTGCAATGACGCAGCTCGTAACATTGAGATCTTTCATGAGGTTTCGGGTTCCAACAAGCGTAACCGCGATGGTGATCGGATTCAAGGTAGGACTCAAAGTAATGATTATAAGGGAAATTCTGGTAGGAGTTATGATTCGAGGGGTCAAGTGGATAGGAGTTATGATCAGCGGGGTCAGTCAGGAAGGAATGTGGACTCTAGGCGCCCTGAAGCGAGGAGTCAGGATAGCAGAGCTGCTGGTAGGAATGGAAATGATCGTCAGAATCAAGGTAACAATAACCAGCGTTACAACAAGGATCAGTCAGTTCGAGGATCAAATCAGGGTCGTGCTTCAGGATCTTCTGGTCAGCAAAGGACGACTGAAGTTTTGCCTCCCCCACCTATCTGTACTACTTGTGGAAAGGCTCATCCGGGACCGTGTTTCAAGGCCACTGGTGGATGTTTCTCTTGTGGTTCCACTACTCACAAGATCAAGGATTGCCCTAAGAAGAACCCGGTGATTCCTGGAAACTACATCAAGCCGCCACCTACTACTGGACGTGTTTATGCTACTACTCGGAATCAGGCGGAGCGCACTTCAGGTACCATTACGGGCACTCTTTTCATTAATGATTATTCTGTCTTCGCTTTATTTGATACCGGTGCCATACACTCCATTATATCTGTCACATTTGCTAAGAAACTTAATATGAAGCCCAAACCATTAACAAATCACTTATCGATTTCTACGCCTATGAAAAACCACATGATCATTGATCATAAATACGTTAAGTGCCCCCTTCGTTTTGATGATCGTATTCGCTCTGCAAATCTGTATCCTCTCGATATGGTCGACTTTGATATCATTCTAGGCATGGATTGGTTGTCTTATTATAGAGCTTCCATCGACTGCTATGCTAGAACTGTGATCTTTGGAGACATAAAACATCCTGAATTTGTTTATTTTGGTTCTCAACCTCTCAAATCTGTTAAGCTCATTTCTGCTATGAAGGCAAGGACCATGATTGCTCATGGGTGCTGATCCGCGCTGAACAGTCAAGCTAAATCACTCAAGCCTGCCACTTGTGAATGGCAGACCGTAATCAGCTTAAAACTGCTCAGGCACGAATGCAATGAAGATCAGGAGAGTATAGTGTTTCCCCAGGTCGTTAAGTCCCAACGAGCTGTGCGAGAATAGTCAAACGTGTAGTGATCGAGGGATTTGAACGGGAAAGGATTTTTGATTTATTATAACTACAGAAAAAGCCCATAAACTACAGGGGCTTAAATGCAAATTAAAGAAAGTTAAAAAGATAAAATCTATTAAATAAACGCTATCACTATATTTAAAATGATGAACGTTTAAAACCTAAAACTTACGTTTTAAAACAAAATTACGTAAACGTACAAATAAAAACGTGAAACTTATACAATATAAATCCTAAAAATATGAAAAATACATTTTTACAATCCTAATGATATAAGAAACTTTATAGAAAAGGAAAATTATTTTTATAACTATTTAATTAATTATTATTAATTAAAAACTATTTTTTAACTATTTAATAATTACCTAAAATACAAGAATTTAGGAAATAAAGCTAGAAAAATAAAATTAAGACTTAGAAAAGTCTAAAATAACAAACTAGAATTTTCAAAACTATTTTTGTAATTTTCTGATTAATTTTCTATTTTCTATGAATTTAAAACTATTAAAAACTACTTAAATTATTTAAAAATACAAATTCAACTAAGAAAAATATGGAAAAATATGTTTTTGGCTTTTTATATTTATCTTAACTTAATAAAAATGAAAAATTATTTTTTTGAGACTTTTCTTAATTATTTGTATTAAATACTAATTAAAAATGCTTAAAAACTATTTTAAATTAAGAAAAATAGCAAAACAACTTAGAAAAATCTGAAAATTTCAGGGAAACTCTAAAATAATAGTAGGAAGCTATGAAAAATGGAAAAACATGGGCTTATTTGGAGGAATAAAGAACTGATGTGCCAAGTGCTTATAAATAAGCACTTGGATAAGCCAAAAGCTCACCAAAAGGTACCAAACTGAAATGGAAGCTACTAATATGCTAAAGTAACCAATATGAAACAAGAAAGAACAAGCTAAACCCTCTGGATCACAATTTACTCAGATTTGATATATGAGCTCATAAGCTAAAACAGTAACTGAGGGGGGCACTTGCAGGGGAAAAATAAGCAATCAATTAAGCTAGAAACTACAAACAATAACTTGGAACTTGTACAAGACCTGGGTGGCTATCAATAAACCCAAGGACAGACCTTGAGGAGCTCTAATGAGCCAATTGCAAGGTCTGCAAAATATGTGTAACCCCTGTGCAGAATTGATGCCCTGCACAGGGGATTTGGTACCAATTTGAATAGCTTATCTGGGGCTTATAAAAATTTCACAAAATTAAGCAAAAATAACAACAAGAAACTAGACCAGCATGAGATTTCAAAACATCAAGTTTCATTTGCATTGATCCAGAAATGAGTGCATGAAAAATCCTCCATTTGGACTCCAAACTGAGATTTGCAAGTTGACTTTTTTATAAAAATCTGAAATTTTGACTTATTTGAGTTTTGATTCAAAATGATGGACAGATAATGATGTTATAAGATAAAATGAAGCTATTGCAAACTTAGTTTAAGAATTCTAAAAACAAAACTAGCTTTTGACTATCTAAAATCTCAACAGATTTGCTGCTAGATCAATTGGAATGGAATTTTGACTTTTGTGGTATAAGGCACCAAACTATTGACTTAAATGAGTTAGTAGAGACCTAACAAGCATGAACCAACAGACAATTATCACTGAATAAACCCTTAGGATAGTTATGCAGTCAAATCCAAACACCCCTTTATTTCAACTGTTATGAAACTGAAATGAGATTACAACTGAGCTAACCAATTCCATTGATCAAACTGAGCTTATAATACCTAAATGCAACTATTTAAACAGGGTAAAACTACAAATGATCCTAGATACAAGAGAAGCATGAAACTGCACTATTGACTAAAAAATGAAAAGTGAGAAGGTAACTCACACTGTCCAGTTGGTGTGCAGACCAATACCAAACCCAAACCTAATCTAAATGAAGCTATTCTAACCCATTTCATCCTCTGCATCACCCTTTTCCATCACCATTGCCAAATTGAGTCCCAGTTGACTTTCGTTGACCATGATTCAAAAATGCTTGAAAATGAATTACAGGATTATCAAAAGCTTATAAGGGACTTAAATAAACTAATTTAAGCTTAAAATAAACTACTAACAACTTGGACAATGTGATTTGAAACTGAGGAAATTCAACAGTTAACCATAAACATGAAATTTTAGCACTACTGAAATTAACACTTGAAATAGGTCTCAATACACTTTAATAACTTACTTTGACAAAGTTTAACTTGAAATTACAACATTTAACTTAAACTAAAACAGTTTATTAAAAAACGACATTAAAGATGAAAAATAAAACTAGCTACTTCTCTTCTCCTCTGTCTTTCTCCTTTTTTATACTTCAATCTGATTCCGCGTGTCCTCTAGAGTGTTTCCCACCACTCCTCTCAGCCAATGGATGAGTTTTAAGCATTTTGGCCATCTTATCTCTTTTGGCGGGAAAATCAGAATTTGACTTATAGGGCTTGATTTAGCAACTAGGGGGGGTGGGGTTTGTAGGGATGATGATGAGTGGTGAGAAAGGTGTGGAAGAGATAAGGGTGCAGGGATAAGTGTTGGGAGAAGGAATTGCAGGCAAACAAGTGGGGGGGAAGAAACGTGTACAGTGTATGGTGGGAAAGGTTATCTGTTTGACTGGTGATTTGACCAAGGGGTCCAAAAACAGAAAAGGGTCACAAGGCAGGGGTCCAAAGTGTATAAGGGCAGGGGTCACAATCTATTTTGACAAGGCTCTTTATAGTATTAATGACAAGGACCTTTTTGCAATTATCCAATTCATGAAGGACCAAATCTGTCCATTTCTCAAAGTTAACACAAGGACTGAAACTGACAAACTTTAATAGTATAAGGACCAGTTCTGACAATTTCAAATTTTCCAGGGACCAAACTTGACAATTTTGAAAGTTTAGGGACCTAAATTGTAAATTTGTAATTTTAAGTTTCAAGGACCAATTTTGACAACTTAGGAATCCCTAGGGACTCAAAAAGATATTTTTCTTTATTTGGATTTACCAGGGACTGTTTTTGACAACTTTTGAAACTTGGGGGACTAAAACTGCCAATTATGCAAATTTTATACGTTTTTCACCAGATTTTGATATTTTTGCATTTAAAACACATAAAACACTTATTTGTGATATTTTTATCATTTTGATGCATTTCTGAGTGTTTTCAGATGTTTTTGCAGTTTAAATGGTACAAAAATGATAAGTATTTAGACACTCATCAATCCCCCACACTAAACTATTGCTAGTCCCTAGCAATGTTTTGAGAAAAATTAATGGATTTTATCTCTTTACCAAAAGCCATTACTTCTAGAGTAGCCAAATGTTTCAGTTCAAGTAAGAACCTTGGTACACCGATAACCAAATGATTTTGAGCAAATCACCAGCTTTCAACGGTTTTGATTTGTCTTTACCAGAAGCCGTTTGCTCTGGACTAGCCAACTCTTAGATAAATTATCAATATTATCTTTGGTGAGCTGATTACCAATTATGGTTTTTCCACTGCCTTTACCACAAGCCATAAACTTGCGGGGCTAGCCAACTCTTCACTTTTAAGGATATGGTGAGCTGAATACCATACAATTTTGGGCAAATTGCAAGCCGTCAACGGATTTGAGATATCTTTACCAAGAGCCGTTTGCTCCTGGATTAGCCAGTCCTTATGTGGGTTAGACATGGTGGACTGATTACCATTTGTTGTGTTTAGTACATAATACTTCCACTAAAAAAAAATTTTAAATTTGGCCATTTTGGGGGGAAAAGGGACTAAAAGGGTACATTTATGATCAAAATTCGCCAGAATTTCCTCCCCACACTTAGAAATGAATATTGTCCTCAATATTCAAAGTACCGGCTGTTATGCCGAAACATAGAACGTAAAAAGATAACATTTACTAGCTAAGTGTGGAAACACAACAATTATTCTCTTTTAATATTTACAATTTTCATTCATTTTTTAGATCTATATACAACATGTGGGGCATCTCCCCCACACTAGGGTGGTACACACGGGTGAAAACCCATGTTAAGCTACTGTTTTTGATTACCGAGTCGCTAGCTTGACTCGACCCCGAATTAATTGGTTCATGGGGAAGTAAGTGGAAGAGACAATCTCCATCGGACTTTCATTCAAGATGTTTGGATAAACATTGAAGTACGTGAAAGTTCCACACCGATGAGATACAGACAGACCCGGCTCACAAATGGTACATGGAAATGCCTGGGTCAAAGATAATATCTTCATTCCCGAAGGAGTGAAGAACAGGAGAAGCTACGGGATAGGTAAAGAAGAGAAAGAAAGTCATGATAATGATCTTGACTAACTCATCATCATCAGGAGGGGAATTCATGATAGCATGAATTTCATCTTTTAAGCTCAATTGGTCTAGACATATCCCAGATGTGTCTAGATCAAAGTAGAAGTTATCATACTCTGGTGGAGATATGATAACAGTGAGTTCATCTGAGAACTCCATGAATGTGAATGAATCATATTCAGAATTGATATGAGTGGGTTCACTGGTGAACTCCTCCAATGTAAATGATTCATAATCGGGGAGAGAATTATGAGAATGAAAAGTGGTACTGCCACTAATCTTCTCTCCCATATCATCAAAACAGAAGGCTTTCATTTCCGGAATAGAATCATCGGAAAGAATGTCACTATCCTTAATGGGGATAGGAGATGAAATAGGTTTTTCATTGAAAGCCTCGATTTTAGAAATGAGAAGACTGACATTCAGTAATGTTGCACGAAGTGCTTCATCTTTGATTTCAGTAACTTCATCATTCTCTTCTTCTAAGCTAACAAGCTCAGAAGGTAAATCTTCCACATAAACGATGTCTCCACAAGATAACGAATCATTATCATTAGAATCGGAGAACGTCTCAACATGATCATTTTGGAAGACAAGAGGAGGAGGGATATCACACACATGATCAGAAGTTCCCTGCGACTCTCTTGGGATTGGAACAAGGTTCTCAACACTAGACTTTATGAATTCGTCCGATTCCTTTTCAGGAACAGTGTCAAGATGCTCGTCCCCCATATTCAGAGAGTGAGTGGGAGCCTCGGGCGTGATAGCAGTTGTTTGAGATGAAATCTCAACTGCTGGGATATCAACTGACTGAGGGAGTTGAGAAGGACTAGCATACATATGTTTTATACTTTCCATTTGTTCTTCTGCTAGTAGTTCCATCATAGTCTTTTCTCCCTGAGTTTTCATGGAAGGAATTTCAACTGATGAACTTGATGAATCTGTACAAAGTTGACTAATGTCAAGGGTAACTTCATCATCATCGTCATCAGGAATGAAACGAAATCGAGAGCTAGAATTGGCTGCTTTTTCTTTTGCAATTGATTCCCTAATAGATTTTTCAAAGGCAATCTGGGAATCTAATTTAGCAGCCCTTTCTTCGGCTAACAAAACTTCCATGGATTTCTCATTTGGATTATTTTGGGGATGTTTACATTCCTTCAAATCTTTCACTAAATCCAAAAGATCAAGTAGAAGATTTTGAGGAAGTGGTTCAGGCTGAGGTGGTGCCTGATTTACTTGGTATTGTGGAGGTTGGTCATGATACGAAGAGTCGTAATTGTTACAAGGAAATGGACTCCTTGTTTGACAATCAGAGCTAGAGTGAGGACCTCCACAATACTCACAACAGTAAAACGGATGTGGCTGTGAGTCATATGTGTTGTAGTCATAATTGTCATCAGGAACCTGCTCATAGACAAGCGTGTTTCCCGATTGACAATCAGAACTGTAGTGTGAACCACCACAGTACTCACAACAGTAAAACTGCTGAGTCTCACAGTGTGGTAGCTAATGGAATGAATCAGTTGTGTTATGGTAGGAATAGGGATCCTGGTTATAGACAGACCCGTTTCCTGATTCCACCATGCTACAACTGGGGCAATTGCCACCATTATAAGGACCACCACACCATTGACATCCAAGAGGGTGAGGATAAGACATAGAAAGAATCAAAGGTTTATAGAGGGTAAGAAATGAAGAATCAAAAGGGTAAGAGGGTAAAGAGGAATATTTTTGGTATTTTTGAAAAACATGATGCAAAAACAAAGAATGAAAATCTTTTTGGGTTTTTGGATTATAAAGATGGTATAAACAAGGAGTGATTATTCAAATCACTAATCTGCTAAACGTAAGACTATTAGCACTGCTCCCCGGCAGCGGCGCCAAAATTTGATCCGCGCTGAACAGTCAAGCTAAATCACTCAAGCCTGCCACTTGTGAATGGCAGACCGTAATCAGCTTAAAACTGCTCAGGCACGAATGCAATGAAGATCAGGAGAGTATAGTGTTTCCCCAGGTCGTTAAGTCCCAACGAGTTGTGCGAGAATAGTCAAACGTGTAGTGATCGAGGGATTTGAACGGGAAAGGATTTTTGATTTATTATAACTACAGAAAAAGCCCATAAACTACAGGGGCTTAAATACAAATTAAAGAAAGTTAAAAAGATAAAATCTATTAAATAAACGCTATCACTATATTTAAAATGATGAACGTTTAAAACCTAAAACTTACGTTTTAAAACAAAATTACGTAAACGTACAAATAAAAACGTGAAACTTATACAATATAAATCCTAAAAATATGAAAAATACATTTTTACAATCCTAATGATATAAGAAACTTTATAGAAAAGGAAAATTATTTTTATAACTATTTAATTAATTATTATTAATTAAAAACTATTTTTTAACTATTTAATAATTACCTAAAATACAAGAATTTAGGAAATAAAGCTAGAAAAATAAAATTAAGACTTAGAAAAGTCTAAAATAACAAACTAGAATTTTCAAAACTATTTTTGTAATTTTCTGATTAATTTTCTATTTTCTATGAATTTAAAACTATTAAAAACTACTTAAATTATTTAAAAATACAAATTCAACTAAGAAAAATATGGAAAAATATGTTTTTGGCTTTTTATATTTATCTTAACTTAATAAAAATGAAAAATTATTTTTTTGAGACTTTTCTTAATTATTTGTATTAAATACTAATTAAAAATGCTTAAAAACTATTTTAAATTAAGAAAAATAGCAAAACAACTTAGAAAAATCTGAAAATTTCAGGGAAACTCTAAAATAATAGTAGGAGGCTATGAAAAATGGAAAA
This sequence comes from Chrysanthemum seticuspe, assembly GCA_019973895.1. Lineage (NCBI taxonomy): Eukaryota > Viridiplantae > Streptophyta > Magnoliopsida > Asterales > Asteraceae > Chrysanthemum > Chrysanthemum seticuspe. The sequence goes on from BPTQ01000005.1 coordinate 40,876,286, forward strand.
ACATGGGCTTATTTGGAGGAATAAAGAACTGATGTGCCAAGTGCTTATAAATAAGCACTTGGATAAGCCAAAAGCTCACCAAAAGGTACCAAACTGAAATGGAAGCTACTAATATGCTAAAGTAACCAATATGAAACAAGAAAGAACAAGCTAAACCCTCTGGATCACAATTTACTCAGATTTGATATATGAGCTCATAAGCTAAAACAGTAACTGAGGGGGGCACTTGCAGGGGAAAAATAAGCAATCAATTAAGCTAGAAACTACAAACAATAACTTGGAACTTGTACAAGACCTGGGTGGCTATCAATAAACCCAAGGACAGACCTTGAGGAGCTCTAATGAGCCAATTGCAAGGTCTGCAAAATCTGTGTAACCCCTGTGCAGAATTGATGCCCTGCACAGGGGATTTGGTACCAATTTGAATAGCTTATCTGGGGCTTATAAAAATTTCACAAAATTAAGCAAAAATAACAACAAGAAACTAGACCAGCATGAGATTTCAAAACATCAAGTTTCATTTGCATTGATCCAGAAATGAGTGCATGAAAAATCCTCCATTTGGACTCCAAACTGAGATTTGCAAGTTGACTTTTTTATAAAAATCTGAAATTTTGACTTATTTGAGTTTTGATTCAAAATGATGGACAGATAATGATGTTATAAGATAAAATGAAGCTATTGCAAACTTAGTTTAAGAATTCTAAAAAAAAAACTAGCTTTTGACTATCTAAAATCTCAACAGATTTGCTGCTAGATCAATTGGAATGGAATTTTGACTTTTGTGGTATAAGGCACCAAACTATTGACTTAAATGAGTTAGTAGAGACCTAACAAGCATGAACCAACAGACAATTATCACTGAATAAACCCTTAGGATAGTTATGCAGTCAAATCCAAACACCCCTTTATTTCAACTGTTATGAAACTGAAATGAGATTACAACTGAGCTAACCAATTCCATTGATCAAACTGAGCTTATAATACCTAAATGCAACTATTTAAACAGGGTAAAACTACAAATGATCCTAGATACAAGAGAAGCATGAAACTGCACTATTGACTAAAAAATGAAAAGTGAGAAGGTAACTCACACTGTCCAGTTGGTGTGCAGACCAATACCAAACCCAAACCTAATCTAAATGAAGCTATTCTAACCCATTTCATCCTCTGCATCACCCTTTTCCATCACCATTGCCAAATTGAGTCCCAGTTGACTTTCGTTGACCATGATTCAAAAATGCTTGAAAATAAATTACAGGATTATCAAAAGCTTATAAGGGACTTAAATAAACTAATTTAAGCTTAAAATAAACTACTAACAACTTGGACAATGTGATTTGAAACTGAGGAAATTCAACAGTTAACCATAAACATGAAATTTTAGCACTACTGAAATTAACACTTGAAATAGGTCTCAATACACTTTAATAACTTACTTTGACAAAGTTTAACTTGAAATTACAACATTTAACTTAAACTAAAACAGTTTATTAAAAAACGACATTAAAGATGAAAAATAAAACTAGCTACTTCTCTTCTCCTCTGTCTTTCTCCTTTTTTATACTTCAATCTGATTCCACGTGTCCTCTAGAGTGTTTCCCACCACTCCTCTCAGCCAATGGATGAGTTTTAAGCATTTTGGCCATCTTATCTCTTTTGGCGGGAAAATCAGAATTTGACTTATAGGGCTTGATTTAGCAACTAGGGGGGGTGGGGTTTGTAGGGATGATGATGAGTGGTGAGAAAGGTGTGGAAGAGATAAGGGTGCAGGGATAAGTGTTGGGAGAAGGAATTGCAGGCAAACAAGTGGGGGGAAGAAAGGTGTACAGTGTATGGTGGGAAAGGTTATCTGTTTGACTGGTGATTTGACCAAGGGGTCCAAAAACAGAAAAGGGTCACAAGGCAGGGGTCCAAAGTGTATAAGGGCAGGGGTCACAATCTATTTTGACAAGGCTCTTTATAGTATTAATGACAAGGACCTTTTTGCAATTATCCAATTCATGAAGGACCAAATCTGTCCATTTCTCAAAGTTAACACAAGGACTGAAACTGAAAAACTTTAATAGTATAAGGACCAGTTCTGACAATTTCAAATTTTCCAGGGACCAAACTTGACAATTTTGAAAGTTCAGGGACCTAAATTGTAAATTTGTAATTTTAAGTTTCAAGGACCAATTTTGACAACTTAGGAATCCCTAGGGACTCAAAAAGATATTTTTCTTTATTTGGATTTACCAGGGACTATTTTTGACAACTTTTGAAACTTGGGGGACTAAAACTGCCAATTATGCAAATTTTATACGTTTTTCACCAGATTTTGATATTTTTGCATTTAAAACACATAAAACACTTATTTGTGATACTTTTATCATTTTGATGCATTTCTGAGTGTTTTCAGATGTTTTTGCAGTTTAAATGGTACAAAAATGATGAGTATTTAGACACTCATCAGGTGCCAAGGTTTTCTGGCATCCGTTAAGGACACATCTTTAGAGAGTCCTAACATTGAAAATCTTTTTGTTGTTTGTGAATTCACCGACGTTTTTCCTGATGAACTCCCTTGTCTTCCCCCAGCTAGAGAAGTTGAGTTTAGCATTGAGTTAATTCCTGGTGCTGAACCGATTTCGAAGGCTCCGTATCGTATGGCACCTATTGAACTGAAGGAGTTGAAGGAGCAGCTGCAAGAGATGATAGAAAATGGATTTATTCGACCCAGTGTTTCTCCATGGGGTGCACCTGTTTTGTTTGTGAAGAATAAGGATGGAAGCATGCGTCTATGTATCGACTACCGTGAACTCAATCGTATTACCATTCGAAACCGTTATCCTCTGCCGCGTATTGATGATTTGTTTGATCAACTGCAAGGAGCTGAGTTCTTTTCTAAGATTGATCTGAGATCTGGTTATCACCAGCTACGTGTGAGGGAGCAAGATGTTCCTAAAACCGCGTTTCGTACCAGATATGGTCACTACGAATTCCTCGTTATGCCTTTTGGTTTGACAAATGCGCCTACTGTGTTTATGGACCTAATGAATCGTGTTTTCCATGAGTTCCTCGATAAGTTCGTTATCGTTTTCATCGACGACATTTTGGTTTACTCTAAGACTGAAGAAGAGCATGAACAACATCTCCGGATAGTTTTGGAGATTCTGAGGAAGAAGAAGTTGTACGCCAAATTTTCGAAGTGCGAGTTTTGGTTAAGACAAGTCGCGTTCCTTGGTCATATTGTATCTGCTGATGGTATCACCATGGATCCGTCTAAAGTTGAGGCTATCACTAAATGGCCAAGACCTACGACAGTGACTGAGGTTAGGAGTTTTCTAGGACTTGCTGGTTACTACCGACGTTTTGTTGAAGGTTTCTCTCGCTTAGCTTTGCCCCTAACCCAACTAATGAGAAAAGGTGAAAAGTTTGTATGGACGGATGAACGAGAAGAGAGTTTTGAAGAGTTGAAACGGAGATTGGTGTCCGCTCCTATTTTGACTCTTCCATCTGGTTCTGGAGGATTTCAAATTTACAGTGATGCATCTAAGAAAGGATTGGGCTGTGTTTTGATGCAACATGGAAAGGTAATAGCTTATGCTTCAAGGCAGCTAAAACCTTATGAAGAGAATTACCCAACTCATGACCTTGAGTTAGCTGCAGTGGTGTTCGCGTTGAAGATCTGGAGGCATTGCTTGTATGGAAAGACGTGTGATATTTTCACTGACCATAAGAGTCTCAAGTATATTTTCACTCAGAAGGAACTTAACATGAGACACAGAAGATGGTTAGAACTTCTTAAGGATTATGACACCAACATTCAATACCATCCAGGTAAGGCTAATGTAGTTGCTGACGCACTTAGCCGGAAATCAGGCATTCTTACAAGTATTGAGATTGAATCTAGCATTATTCGTGACTTAGAGCGTTTGGATGTTGAGCTATGCGTACGAGGTTTTGATGGATACTGGGCTAGTATGAAGGTGGAGTCGAACCTTATACTGCAAATTAAAGAAGCTCAGAAAGATGATGGTGAGCTGTGGGCCGTGGCGCAAAATGTTGAAGAAGGAAAGCAGACGGAGTTTAAGGTTGATGATGACGGAATTGTATGGTATGAAGATAGGCTTTGTGTTCCCAATGATCCGGTACTTCGCGAGAAAGTTATGACTGAAGCTCATAGTTCTCCTTTCACTATCCATCCTGGTTCTACCAAGATGTATAGGGATTTGAAACAGTACTTCTGGTGGAATGACATGAAGCAAGATGTGGCGACGTTTGTGTCGAAATGTATGATTTGTCAGCAGGTTAAGATTGAACATCAAAGGGCTAGTGGATTGTTATAGCCATTGGATATTCCAACATGGAAGTGGGATAAGATATCTATGGATTTTGTGACTGGACTACCTCTTACTCGGAAAAAACATGATGCGATTTGGGTAGTTGTTGATCGACTAACCAAATCTGCTCATTTCTTACCAATCAGAAAGGATTATGGTATTGGTAGATTGGCGGAAATTTTTCAGCAAGAGATCGTTAGACTTCATGGTACTCCGGCATCTATTGTATCTGATAGGGATCTGCGTTTTACTTCTCGTTTCTGGAAAGGTTTGCAAAAATCTTGGGGTACTCGACTTAATTTCAGTACGGCATTTCATCCTCAAACAGATGGTCAGTCAGAGAGGACTATTCAGACCTTAGAGGACATGCTAAGGGCTTGTGCTTTGGAATGGACTGGCAGCTGGGATGAATATTTGTGTTTAGTAGAGTTTGCATACAACAACAGTTGGCATGCTAGCATTAAGGCATCACCGTTTGAACTTCTTTATGGGAGGGAATGTAGAGCACCTACTTGTTGGGATGAAGTAGGTGAACGCTTAATTAAAGGTCCGGAAATGATTGAGATCACTAATGAGAAAGTAGCTGTTGCTAGAGAAAAGTTGAAGGAGGCTAGGTCTCGTCAGAAAAGTTATGCCGACAAGCATCGTCGTGATTTAGAATTTCGGGTTGGAGATCGTGTATTTTTGAAAGTTTCGCCGTTTAGAGGTGTGAAACGTTTTGGAATCAAGGGCAAGCTCAGTCCTCGATTCATCGGTCCGTTTGAAATTCTGGAACGTATAGGAGAAGTTTCGTATCGATTAGCACTTCCGCCTCAGTTATCGCATGTTCATGACGTTTTCCATGTATCACTCCTAAGAGGATACAACTATCATCCGTTACACGTTGCTTCTTATCCGTTTGATCAAATTCAGTCTGATATGTCTTTATCTGAAGAACCGGAAGCTATTTTAGAAAGACAAGAAAGAGTTATGAGAAATAAAGTCATTCCGTTCGTTAAGATTCTTTGGAAAAATCACCCGGAGCGTGAGGCTACTTGGGAAACCGAGGAGTCGATGCGAGCTAGTTATCCTCATTTCTTTGAATAGTTTGGTATGTTCTCATTTCGTTTTCGTTTCGTTTCATTTCAATTTTCGAGGACGAAAATTCTTCTTTTAGAGGGGAAGAGTTGTAAAACCTGAAAATCTAAAACATAGATAAAGACTAAAATACCCTTGGAATCGAAAATTATAAAATACGTAAAAGACATTTATAATCATTAAACGAAATTAAAACCTAAATTACGAATAATTAAAACCTAACTAATATGTGTACGTGATCGACATTTGTACGACGAAAGATTTAAACGTCTCGCTAAAGTATTGGGCCGATTAGTTGGGCCTTGTCATTCGTTATTTGGTGAACCATGTTGGGCCGCGTTTGTTTTGTGTCGTTTGGGTCAAGATGCCGAAGCCCACACCCCTCAAAGCCCTAAACCAAAAATGTTACCACCTATAAATATAACACATTAACTCTAATTTGGAACCCTAGTTTTGGTTGCCTCTTCTTTTCTTTTTGTTCCATTCGGCCGAGTAACAAACACCCTTGGTGTCGCGAGTTCTTGTTCAACGAGCTAAGGTATAACGTGTTTCCTCGTCTTATTTTGATAACACCTAACGTATAATATGTTGTAACTTGTTTGTTTAGTCGAATTGTGTTTTTCCTTTTGTGGCCGAACCGTATGAAACCAACAAGAACAAACCATAATGACTTGAACCTTATAATTATTAAAGAGCATGTTATTTGATACGTATTATTTGAATCGGATCATAGTTAAGTCGAGCCATATAAACCGAACCACACATATATATATATATAACCGAACCATATAAGAGTTTTTGAACGTGTATTAAACGAGTAAGGGATCATGTAAACCTAAACCCTAGTTTGAAGTGTGAACCTAACCATGCATGCCGAACCCTAAATGGTTTGTGAACCGTGTACCATGCGTGTGTTTTATAAGTCAAGTGAGCTTGTCGATATGTAAACGTAGTACGTGGTCATATCTATTCTAAGCTATTGTGCATGTGTGCGTAGATGTGTAACTAATCCGAGTAATAAGTAACTTGTGTTGTCACATGAAATCATAAACGTGCATGGGTATAAAAGTTGACGTATAATATGTGTATAAGTAACGTATGGTTAAGACATGAATGTGTTGAGTAAATAAACAAGAGTAATGAGTCATTAAATGACGTAACATATAAAGTAAATGCACATTGATGTGATATTAAAAGAATGAGAAAACCCTAGAACATAAATGAGAGTCGATTAGGGTTTGAAGCTAAGGGTATTAATTCGTTATTTCATGTGTGAGTTATGACGTTTAAACTATTTTTCACATTTAACCCTAAACTTTAATAAATGATATAATGAACCCTAATCTACGATATTGTTTATAAAACACTTAAGTCTCATTTAATTATAAAACTATAAAGTATTAAGATCACTGAATACACTAAGTATAAACACCAAATATTAAAAGATCATTTCGACAATTATGGAATCGTAAATAACATGTACGACCGTTAATGTGTATAGGTTCTGTGAAGAAGGAGTAATCCTTTGCTTTCCGTATTTCTGCTTTTCGATCATTTGCTTTGGAATAAGGTACAGATATTCTGACCTTTTCAGTAAAGGTTCCTTATAACGTTTTCTTTTCGTTAGCTTTTATAGTAGGGTTTCCTAAGCCTTTGCTATGAATCCCATTCTGTTTGTTTGAGCTGTTGCTTATTTGAACTCTGATTTCTGAATTATGAAACATCTGATTTTGAACTATATGATATGAAAACTTTGATTTTGAAAATATGATTAATCTTCTGATAAAGTATGATCTGTGTCAGTTATGACATTCTGATTTGACCTAAGATAGTTTGACACCCGAGCCAAATATTAACTAGTCATGGGGGTTCCATGTCCGTGTCAGTAATGCACTTCTGACATGACTCTAGAGCAGTAGAGTGATGTTCTGCCACGTCCCTTATCTATTATCTGTTATGAGCTCAAGTTATATTATATGACCAATATCTGTCTGTGGGGCGTATGGATGCATCCTAGATCTGTTATCTGTTATTTGTTATATGTTATATGTTATCTGATGATTGATGCTGCGTGCATGCACGTCCTTCATAACTCCGGTAGGTCTCCCCTACAAAGGTTGCCTTGTGTGAATATGAATATGAATATGATTATGATCTGATATTTGTTTCTGGGCTCGAGGTAGTTAACTATAAAACTTATTCGATAATTCTGATTTATATTTTGAAATGATTATGATTTTACTATCTTTCGTTCGCTATATTCCGTATTTGATTTCGTTTCGTATTCGCTTTGCTTGTATATCTGTTCACTGGGCTTTTGAAGCTCAGCCGCATTTCTTTTCTTCCGCGGCAGGTATCTAAGCATTGGAGTTGGGTTTTGCTTTGGGATGAGTGCTGAGTGGACTTACCTTAGAGATATTTAGCTTTGATCTTATGATGCCATTTAAGACTTACTATTTCAGATATTTTATTGGAGTTTATTTTTCCGTTGGGACCTATGTATTGAAGTCATGTTGACTTGAATTATTTCAGTATTTATGCTAAGACTTCTTTTGGATATTTGTGTTTGCTTTGATATGACACCATTATTTGTGATTCCTTTACCCTTGTCGGGTCGGGGCGTTACAATCATAATGTACCAGGAGCTCATTCAGCTGGTATTTTTGCCTGACGAGTCTAGCTGCTAAGAGAGGAATAGTATGGTGCACTGGATCTCCGGTCACTGGCAGAACTGTAGCTGGTGAAATCATTGAGCTCTCCCAAGCTCAAAGGTACTTGGTGCTCCCTCCTCGTCTCTCCAATGACAAAGTAGAGGTAACAAGAATGACCATCATCTAGCATCGGCCTTCCTCCTAGGTCCAGGCTGGATGTCCATGCGATTAATCATGTAGGGATCAGATGATGATGGAGAATAACATCTAACACTAAGTGGCAAAGGTGGCTCACTGAAAGTATCCAATGGTGTTGATGCTAAAGGAGGTGATGAAGCAAGAACGGTAGTGGTCTGGTGATAGAATACAGTGGGTGGCAGTAATGGTAAACTAGCAGTAGGTGAAACTGGTGATGACTGAGCAGGTGGTGACTGAGCTGATGGTGATTGAGCTGGTGGTGACACACGGGTCATGGTAATGGCTCGCACACGCTTCCTAGCCGTATGCTTGAAGATGGTGCCCTTAGGATGTAATCTGTAAGGAACTCTGAATGGCTTAGGCTCATATGGCTTCAGGACTCGGACTCTACGTCGACGACAACGGATCGATAAGGAAGATGATGCAGAAGTGTCCGATGAGACAGAAGCAGTGCTCTTGGATGTTCCATCATCCACTGCGACATCTGAAGCAGGTAGCCATTGCTGCGAATCATAATACTGATCCAATGTCATGGAAGCAAAAGCAGTACGCTCTTGAGAGCGAGCAGTTAAAGCTGGAATGGTGGGAGTTCGGGCAACCTCTCCTTCCTCAAAAGGTTCTGTCTCATCCGATGCAGTGGCTAATATAGCTGGGCTGGGATGAACTGGCATAGTGACAGTCGTAGAGGACACGGTATCTTCCATCTCAGTGTCTGAGGACAGAACAATCAGGTGGGAAGCAGACATGGTACTGTAACAACCCATAAAATAGTAATTTAACTAAAATGCCAAATAATATGATCAACAAGAATTTAGTTAGTAGCGCACATCTGCCAAGCAAATCTCCATGCCTAACTAAAATGAATGCTATTTACTTATGATCTAGTGATGCATTAATCCTAATGCATAGAGCGGTCACGGAAGGGCATAGGGCAGTGGTGTAAAATAGTTCCGTTTTGAAAGTGCGGTTATAGTCCAAATGTTTTTGAAAACTATTTGGTTCTCTATAACCTTGGCTCTGATGCCAATCTGTAACACGCCCCGAGATCATAATGACAGCGGAAGACTAATCGGGGTGTTACTTGAATGGAGATCATAGTCAACAATCATAGAAAACGACTCGAAAGAGACGTTTTATAAAAAAAATAGTTATCATTCATTGAAAACTCATAGATGTTACAAAACATTCCAAATTGTTCAAGTGTTTTCCCAAAATATAGAGCATGAGTTTCAAAAAAATGACAACTTTATGTTTACACCACAAGAAAGGTCTTGGTATGCCCCACTCCGTGCCTCGGACATAATCTTCACTGATTACCTGAGATAACATGCTTAAAAAGGTCAACAATAATGTTGAGTGAAATCCATAGGTTTAAATAATAGTTGAACACAAGAATATGAACATGATAATTGTAAACTAACAATATCATAAAGAAAATCACAAATTATTATGCGCTAAGCTCATGCAACCAAGACTCAACTGCATACACCGAATTACTGGTGTACGTAAGTTTGCCCCAAAGGAGGTAATAGCCAATTACCTAATTCAATTCAAATATGGTGCGCCCCGGTAATTTTCTATAAACAAGACGGGGTCATTACTCCCCATAGTACTATTCACGATATATGCGTTCACTCGCGGTGACTAATGGTTCATGATATAGGGGACTTATGGCTAAATACTTAGGCAATTCCAATAATCAAGATTCGAACATTTATGAAAAACCTTGTGTTCTAGTTTAGAGCATGTATCTCCCACGCGGGGTTTGCAAATAAAAGTAAAAGCGAGGCTATGAACTCACCTTCATGATAATGAACAAGCACAAATAGGTCAAGCACAATGTAGCGGAGGTTCCAATCCGAAACCTAAAAATGATGAGATGCGAGTCTCATAATATGATAAACATTTTGGTTCGCGACAAAAATAATAGAGCATTGAATATACTTATTCAATAGATCATTGAATTATCCAATTCAATAGGGTGTGTGCGTGCTTAACATTTTAAGTTAATTTACGTGCTACACTGTCTTAGTTTGATAATTATCAAAGATCCTCACTTACGCATAAGTGAAATGTTCCCCGTTGTGATGTTGTGGGAATGATGATGTTATTAAGTGTTTTAGTTCGTTTATATCCCACGTGTGTTTTGCCGGATTATAGTTATATATATGATTATAACTTTATAATTATATATATATATATATATATATATATATATATATATATATATATATATATATATATATTATATAACAGGAGGCATTTGGCATTAATGCCACCTCAATGCCAAATAATCAAATTTCATGCCACATAAGCATTTATTGTCTAACTAAGCAATTTTTTCATCCACCTAAGCATTAATTGTTAAATTTCGGATTTTTATTAATTTGTTTGGTAATTTTCGGATTTTTATTAAACATTTTTTGAAATTGTTTATAAAAAAGGTGTCTTGCAAGGATTGAACCTTGGTTGTTTTGATAAATAACTTGTGTGTTTACCACTTAGGCAACAAGTTATTTTGATAATTATGTTGCATATTATAATCTATAAATGTCTATAATCTAGTAATACCTGATTTTTTTTTATTGAAATCCCATATGTCACGTAAAAAGAAATCTCAGTGTATTCATAATATGCTCTTTCTTCAAACCCTAATTTCATCTTTTCCTCAGCCTTTTTTTCTCAAATCTCTCATGTTGATCTTCTTTTGTGTTTGCAGGTTTGAGAATATCAACATTCAGTGGACTTGGTAGCCGACTTGCAGAGAGGTATAATAGTTACTTCTCATATGCATATTTATTCACTTGATTTTGACTATTGTCACGAGACTACGAGAGTTGGTTAATATTTGATTTTTGATGAGTAAATTCATACAGGGGATAATCGGACCGCTTTTCATCCCATACATGTATGAATCTTTGTATCACGTTTTATGTTTTTATTTATTTGGTACCCTTTATATATAGCGTCTACCTGACTGCAAGAGCGATGTGTATCAAGTTGAAGAGAAAATCTAGAACTTGATCAAGATGCTCTTCATGAGATCGTACTGGTTCCTTTGGTTCGTTAGATTATATCAATTAACGAGTACATATGATGAAGTTTACACAGAAGATATATTGGTATCTGATTGGTGCTAAACAGTCAAGTCAAATAGACTTAAAACAGCTCAAACACTAATGCAATTAAGATCAGAGGAATATAGGGAATTCCTGGGTCGTTAAGTCCCACGGAGGATGAATTGGTGTTAAAACACTTAATCAGATGGTAGAATGATCACTAAGGATAGTGATCGATAAGGTTTTCGATGGAAAATTATACCTAAATAGAA
>BPTQ01000005.1:40887964-41156154 GCA_019973895.1 Chrysanthemum seticuspe
CAAGGCAATCCAAAATATACCCTGCTCCAACCTGCTAGAACCTTAAACCATGGATTTTTTATTTTTAAGCTATTTAATTGCTATTTTTGTGAATTTTGGTTTTGGCTTCTAATACTACTTTTAAGGTATCTAAAAGCTTTGATAAGCTTTATGAGGAGCTTATATGAGTTTCTAAGTCCAAACTAACCACTGCTAACAACATTTCAACATAATGAGATTTTCTTGAAATTTGAAAATTTGAAAACTGAGATTGGAACTTCAATACTGAAATTGATTATTGAAAAAGTTTAAACATACACTGATAACACTTAATAAAGTACTTGAGAGCTTAAAAATACACTGGATAAAGAGAATTAACTAAAACGACATAAAAATTGAAAATTACACTAGATTGCCTTCTCTGTTGCTTCTTTCTTGATATTTATTGACCTCAATTATCTCTTGTCGACCTCTGAAAATATCCCACCACATCTTGACCCTTGATTTCATCCAGATAATCAGATTTGCCACTTGGCGATTTTGGCGCCATTTTTCAAAGAGTAGGTTTTTCTCATTAATTGGGGCTTGGATTGATGTGGAGGTGGAAGGAGACAGCTGGGAGGTGATGTGGAGGTGAAAAGGTGGAAAACCAGTGGTTAAAAACCACTGGTATTGGTGAAACAAGGTTGAAGGAGACACATGAACAGTACCCGCGGTTTCTTTTGAATTTAAAAAACTGGACCGGGTCATTTGTTTGGGCTTGGATTTGGGCTAGTGATAATAAAGGGTCCGGTTTGGTTTGTTTTAACAATAAGGACCATATATGCAATTTGGCTAAAGTTGAAGGGCTGAACTTGAACATTTTCCCAAGCTCTCATAAGGACTAAAACTGCCAAGTATTAATAGTACAAGGACCTTTGTTGTTAATTTCCATTTTTACAAATCCAGGGACTAAAACTGTCAAGTTTAAAACTTGAGGGACCAATATTGTAAATTCTCAAAAAGTTTATCATAAGGACCATTTTTGTCATTTATAAATAGAACAAGGTTAAAACTTGATAATTTTCACTTTTTAAATTAACCAAGGACTATTTTTGACATTTTTTCAAAGTTGAAGGACTAAAGTTGTCAATTTGTGATTTTTAAACTTTAAAGGGTTTATTTTGACAACTTTTGAATCTTATGGACCTAAAATGATATTTTGCAAGTTTTTGAATTACCAGGGACTGATTTTGACAACTTTTGTAACTTGGGGGACTAAAACTGCCAATTATGCAAACTTGATACGTTTTTCACCAGATTTTGATGTTTTTGCATTTAAAACATATAAAACACTTGTTTGTGATATTTTTATCATTTTTATGTGTTTCTGAGTGTTTTCAGATGTTTTTGGCATTCTAAATAGTATAAAAATGATGAGTATTTAGACACTCATCAGTATCTCAATATGATACGCAGGATGGATCTCGATTGTTGCATTACGTAGATTTTGTCAGTTTTACTTATAATTTCTTTATCTTTCTTGCAGCAACTTACTGAGTTACAGTTGAGGATTCGTCTAATCAAATGGGAGAAATGGTAATCATTTGCGTTATAATAACGTGTTGACTACTCTACTTATTATGTTTAGTTTTTGTTTACCTGATGCATCTGCCAATAAAACTTTTATGGTTCTTACCCCTGGTTAAATTGTCTGTTGTACGACAGGACTATATGCAGGAGGATGATATACATTTAGACACTACGAAGGCTAGATGTACATTTTATACCTTTATCTATTGTTAAAAACTACAATAATGCAACTCTAATTTAAATTAATGTACATTTTATACCTTTATCAGATGTACACTTTTTATCACAATGTAAATTAATGTCTTTGTGTTCATTGATGAATTGGTATATTTACGATGGGTGCTAATTACGCCATATAGCATTGAACAATTAATGCAACTCTAGCATCATGGTTTACTGCTTCTTAAAAACAATCGATTTGGAGAGTTTATACATTTCTGTACTGTTAGCTTTACTTGGGATTCGAAGCAATTTTTTTCTTATGTCAGGTTCATATGGAGGCTGATGGAAAGGTGATGATGCAGTCACCTCAGGATGCAAGTATGATGCCAATGACCATATTTAATGAAAAAATCACATATAGAATCGGAAACAAGGTATTAGACTCGTGAGGCTTATAGTGGCTATATTTATGGTTTCAACTTACGTAGACACGTGTTTTCGCTTGTAATGCCAACGTAAGGTTTATTTTTCTCAAAACCCTAAGAACATTCATACATTCCAAAAGGTTGTTTGTTTCCTGTATATTTTTTGCTGAATGCAATTTTTATAATCATAGGTGTAAATATTCTAGCATGTTTGTTGCATGCCTTTAACAGTAAATAAATAATTACCCGCGTTAGAAAACAAATGAACTAATTTGTTGCATATACGTTTATCTGTATCGCGGATTGGTTTTATAGTGAAACCCGAGGAGTCTTATATGTTGGGCATGAAGGTTTAGTAGTAATATAACAGATATGGTTCATATAGTTTATCCTGCAATTTAAAGAAGTTATTATGTTTAAAATTATTAATTCTGGAATGTGAGTTACAGTGATCATGTTTTAACTGACAGATGCAAAACGTTTGATTGGCGGAAGGTTTAGTGATGCTTTTGTGCAAAGAGATATGAAGCTATGGATATTCAAGGTTATCCCTGGCCAAGCTGAAAAACCACTGATTGTGGTTAATCACAAAGGTGAAGAGAAAAATATTGCAGCTGAGGATATTTCCTCAATGGTTCTCATTAAGATGAGGGATATTGCGGAGTCATATCTTGGGACCTCCATCAAACATGTTGTCGTAACTGTTCCAGCCTACTTCAACGAATCACAACGGCAAGCTACAATAGTTGTTGCTGCAATTGCTGGTCTTTGACACTAGGATGGTACTCTTGATGTTTCGGTTCTCAATAAGAAGGATCCAATTATTTATACCAAATTGGTATATTTTTTTATATATGGGTTCTGATTATGTATTCGAGGAGTCAAGGATTTGTTCGGAATTCCGGATCAAAGAAAAGGGAGATCAAAATATGGTGCAGAAAAAAGGTTAGAAAAATAGACCGCTTCTTTAACTTCTTATTTTTCTTTAATCTCTGTTGTTTTTAACAATACACACACTGTTTGTAGCCATGTGATGCAGGTCACGGAAGATGGCAGGTACTGTACGTTTGGACATTTTCTTCGGCATACTGAATTGGCGATAAAGAGGTTAAAAGATAACCCAACGTGACCCATTTTTACATTTGGGTTAAAAGTGAACCATTGCATGTGTAAGTTGGCACGATCATTGTTAGACTGTACCTCATTTAGTTTATATTCTTAATAGGTGCTAGAAAACATTGAAACTGTATGCATTTCTTTTATAGGACCACAAATGCATACACTATTGGTCAAAGGAAGAGTCGAAAGATCTGCAACGAATTTGGTTTGGCAAAATAAGTTCGCTAGCACAAAAATGGAAAAACAAAAGCTGTAAAGCATAACGGGGTCCAGATAGGGTGCAAGAAGATTATGGCCCTTTACGGTGTCCTTGAACAAGTCTCTGTACAAACTTATTATAATTCTAATAAAAAGTCTTCCATACAAATATATTAGTGATTGATCATAGTCAGGCACACGGTAGGCCCCAAGCCGAGCAAATAATTTCTATTCTTTTTCTTCCACAATGTAGAATTCTTTTCCATTAGACCATTACTCATCTTAAATTTTTTTTCTTTGTAGAGACAGAGCAATGGCTGTTGAAGCTATTGTCTCTGTGCTCATACGAAAACTAACAAACTTACTAACCGAAGAACCAGAAACTTTTGAAAAGGTTAAAGGACTTAAAGATGAGGTAGAAAAGGTTGTTATGGAGGAGCTTAAGGAGATGCAGAACATTTTAAATCTTGCAGAACGTAATAAGGTACTTCATGATCAGGTGGTTCAGCTTCTAGGTAAAGTCTACATTCTGGAAGACGCTATAGAATCTTTCGCCGTCTCACAAACCCGTTTGAAAGAAATAAGTTTTGTCAAGAAGCATATTTTTATCATGGCAAACGAGTTAAAGCTTTGTAGAGAAGTTCCTGATGAGATGGAATATTCTGATGATGTTTACAGACTGAAAGCTATAATTAGAGGATTCAGCAAAGAGATACAAGAGTGGAATAATAGTATACTCGCATTGGCTTCGGCACGGAAACCGGGTTCCAGTACAACTGGACCACTTCGAAGGATAATCAAAAGTCATGCCCACCCTGGACCACTTATTTTAAACTAAAATTAAAAAAACATAAACAAATTGCAATTATAAATTGGTTTTTGTCAAATTGTTTAACAATCAATAACGGTCAACTAATTTTCATGTTTAACGCATTAACAAACAAGTTTTATTTATCTATCATATAATCTCATCATGCATTAATTTATCTGTTAAAGTTTAATCTATTTAATATGTTTTGCATTATTTTCAGGTGGATTATCAAATGTATGTATCCACAATTCATATTCCTGCTAATATGAATTAAACAAGCAAGAAATCAAAAGTCGTGCCCGCCCTTGGGCGGCCTTAAATAATAGAAGCCAAGATTATATCAGGCGGAAGTGTAGGTACAATTTGCAAAATATCAAGGATGGTCTTAAGCCCTTCTGATAATAAGATGCCGTTTAAATTTAATCGTAGACAATTCTCAGTTGCATTGTGTTTTGCAATGACTATTAACAAAAGTCAAGGACAAACATTAACACAAGTAGGATTGTTTCTACAACGGTCGGTTTTTTTCACGGACAACTATACGTAACCATATCAAGGGTGAAAAGCAAGAAAGGAATAAAGATTTTATGTTGTGATGAAGACGGGAAATACGCAAAATCAACAACAAATGTTGTCTACAAAGAAGCTTTGTTTAGAATTTAAGTTAACTGTTATATCACTTTAATACATTTTCATTATCTACAACTTTACAAACAAACATAAAATTCATAATGTTGTAAAAATTATATATGTTGTGTTATTAACCATCCACGCAAACCATACAATTATTTATAATTCTTTAAAAAAACAAAACAAAAACAAAAACAAAAACTAAAAACCAAATAAACAATTGTCTTATAATATTGTTTGACAATTTTTAAAAATGTATTTAAGTTAACAAAAAACAACAAACAAATAATTATAAAACAATGGGCGGGCTTCGAATACTAGTGTGTATATATATATATATATATATATATATATATATATATATATATATATATATATATATATATATATATATATATATATATATATATATATATATATATATATATATATATATATATATAAGTTTAACGATATTCAAAGTAAAATACTTTTCAAACACTTAAAATGATCAAAATACTCATTTTTATGAAGTAGTGATAAGTTTATAAGTTTTCTTGTTGGGAATTATAGAAGATTATAAAACTCACGAGCAAGAATGAAGAAAGAAAAAACAATGAGGGTCTAATATGTAATAGTTAGCTTAGCTTTTCTAGTAAGCTAAGATTAGGGTTTTTGTGTAAGGGGAGGGGGAGTGGTCACCTAATACCCTAGGTGTCACCTCACCTCCATCCAATAAAAACATTACACATCAAAAGTACCCAATTTTACCCTAACCATACCCTAAGTGGAGGGAGTGGTCACCTAGGGTACCCGATTTTTTTTCAGCACTAAAAGCCAAAATCTACACACAATTACGGTCAAAAAATGATAGCTCCAACAATTAAAAGACTCGGCTTCCCAAACCGAAATTCATACCCAATTTTGATATCCTAAGTGGTGGCGGCGGTGTTACCGATCGGGTAAGGGTACCCGAATCCCTTACCCGTGCCCACTCCCTCCTCCCTAAGCTCCTTCTCCTATATAAAGAGCCCGCAGGCGTAGAGCATATCTGATGTTGGTATGGCATTAACTCAACAAAGGTAACCTCGTACCTATTAATGGCTGTCATTTATTCGGTTTCATTTGTTTGTTTGGCGTTTATGATTTCATTGATCACGAGGTCAAACTGCTGTGTAATTTTGATTGGACGGTGTGAATCTGATTAAAATTATACACGTCTTCACATACTTCTGATGGAACATACGGATATTTTGATTGTCTATCTATGCGTTAATTAATCAATCTTGGTGATGTTTTGATTGGCTATAGAAGGTGTATTTAATTGATCATTGTCTCATGTGGACCCATGTTTACTGCTGTCACGTTTCTACTGATGGTCACCGTTCCTACAGATTTAAATTTGGGGTTGGGTTATTTCGACGGTACCTACATTTTTAGATAAACCCTCCCTATTTTTAGGGGTACTTTTGTCCCCCCTTTGTCCCCCTCTCTCTCCCACATGGCGGCTGTGGGTCCCCCTACATGACTGTGCTTTTTTTTTTTTTTTTTTTTTTTTTTTTTTTTTTTTTTTAAATTTAATTATGTAGTATTTAGGTATATGTATAGTGTATTTATTTATGTAGTATTTTTATATGTATAGTGTTTTTAATTGGTATTTATTTTACGTTATTTTTTATATATTTTTTATAAACTTTTTTTATAAATTTTTTATAAATTTTTTTATAAATTTTTTATAAACTTTTTTTATAAAAAAGTTTATAAAAAGTTTATAAAAAAAGTTAATAAAAAGTTTATAAAAAAATTTATAAAAAAAGTTTATAAAAAAAAGTTTATAAAAAGTTTATAAAATATTTATAAAAAAAAAATTATAAAAAAAGTTTATAAAAAATTTATAAAAAAAGTTTATAAAATATTTATAAAAAATGTTTATAAAAAAAGTTTATATAAAAGTTTATAAAAAATTTATAAAAAAAATTTTATAAAAAGTAACGTAAAAAAAGTTTCTAAAATATTTTATTGTTATTGTTTAATTAAATGAAAACAATACACAAATAAATACTCTACATATAAAAACACTACACAAATTAAATATACCACACAAATAAATACACTATACATATAAAAACACTACACAAATTAAATATACCACACAAAATAAACTATACACAATTAAAAATAAAAATAAAAAGATAATGGTACAAAGTGAGACCCACAGCTGCTGCATGTGAGAGAAAGGGAGGACAAAAAAGGACCACTTTTGGCAGCCTAGAGGTAGACCCGTTTATATAGTACCACCCTAAATTTGATGGTCACGTTTGTCATTGATATCATACGCTGGTCCCCACTTTATTGGTACGAAATGGTTACACGTGAATATGAGGCTAAATATCACGTGGGCCTCAATTGGTACGAAATGGTATCCACAATTCATATTCCCAAAACCAATCGTGTTCCACTCTAACTAAAAATAACACTCATAAAAGATGCGGCTGGGACCACAGTACACGATATATATGATACAGTATATATTACCTCCGTCTCAATTTAATTGTCATGATAGAGAAATCACAAGGTATAATAAAAGTGAAATCACTTTAATTTTCAATCACACGAATAGAATATTCCCTCTTTAAATTCTTTAGTTTTTACTAAAAAAGGAAAATGGACAATCTTTTTTAGACATCCAAAAATAGAAATATGGACAATTAAATTGAGACGGAGGGAGTATAATAATAAATGTTTCCATATTAACCTTCAACTTTCGACAACTTGCAACTTGGCCCTTGTCTTTATATTTTCTTCATTTACACATATAAATGTGTATTAATAATCTTTATAAAAAAGGTTTATTAAAAATTTATAAAAAAAGTTTATAAAAAATTTATAAAAAAAGTTTATAAAAAAAAGTTTATAAAAAAAGTTTATAAAAAATTTATAAGAAATTTATAAAAAAATTATAAAAAAAGATTTATAAGAAATTTATAAAAAAATTATAAAAAAAGATTTATAAAAAATTTATAAAAAAAGTTTATAAAAAATTTATAAAAAAAGTTTATAAAAAGTTTATAAAAAAAGTTTATAAAAACAAGTTTATAAAAAGTTTATAAGAAATTTATAAGAAATTTATGTAAAAAAAACGCAATTTTTTTTTAAATCGGAAAAAACTTTTTTTTTTAAAACGCAATATATATTTTAAGTAGATTTTAAGAAAAAAAAATAACACAAAACTATAACAAATACACAATAAAAAAAATAACGTAAAAAACTGCACAAATATATTTTAACAAAAGTACTTTGGTCAAGGCTCCTCTTCAACAATACACAAAACAAAAAAAAACAAAAAAAGAATCCAATCATTGGCCCAATGATTGGACTATGGGGTGTTGGGGAAGGAGAAATGGGGGTGTTGGGGTAGGATAATCCTTTTTGATGGACAGTGGTCCCTCGTTTGATTCCTTATGTTTGTGAATCTTGATTGGTCAATCGTATTAAGTGACCACATCAGGTACTGTTTGTTACTGTTTGGCATGTATCTGCTGGTGGTCGTGGTTATTACTGGTGCTGGTCTTTACATGGTTAAATGGCAGCGTGGGAACTTAATTCTGGTCGTCTAAAGTTTATACTGTTCATGATCGGTTGTTGTACATGCTCATTCTGGTCTTGACAGTTTGTGCCGGTCTTTTAATGTTTTACTAGTCTTGGTGAGTTGAATTTTTATTCAACGATGAACCCTAGTAATTAACATATTTTCAGCTTGATTTGATGTAACACTGGCTGCATATTTTGATTCTACTGATCTGTTCCTACTGGTGGTTTCTACTGGTTGGTTCCTGCTGGTAGCTTTGGTTACCACTGATCGATTGCTGCTGATTGCATATTCTGTTCCTGTTGGTTGTTTTGGAGTTCCTACTAGTTGATCAGGTGCGTGTCTTATCATATCTCATAGTGGGCTGCAGCACGTTTGAGATAACTTGTTCGTACATTAATGGTGTGACAAAGACTTGATGATTCTAGTGAAGGGGTGAGATCTACAAACAGTACTTAATGCTCGCATTTGCTATCACTTTAAGGAGTTACGTTGTAGTGCTCAGGGTTAGTGAATGGGCGAGATATATAGAAAAGGTGCTTAATGCTCACATTTGCTAGTGCATCATCTGAGTTTAGAGTCACGTGGATAGTACAAGATATAAGACGCATACATTGGTGTTTCTACTGGTTCTCCATTCCTACTGGTGGTAGGCTATTTTGATTCTGCTGCTGATATGATCTTTCTGCTGTTGCATTTTATTTCCGTTTGTTTAGTTTAAAAAAAAATGGTTAGTATATTTTAAGGGGAAGCTTATTACTTACCATCTACATGCATCAATTGAGGGGAAGCGTCTACAAGCTGCACAAGACCCCTATTAGATGAAGGGGAAGAAGATTACTAGATGTGCAGCGGATTATTTGTGATGACATGTTTTTAGCATTGTTTCTTCATACAGGCTGTTTTGTACTACCAAGAAACTGGAACTTAACATAGTCAAATTCCAGTTTAGGGGAAGATTGTTTGGAATTATAGAAGATTACAAAACTCATGAGCAAGAATGAAGAAAGAAGAAATAATGAGGGTCTAATATGTAATAGTTAGCTTAGCTTTTCTAGTAAGCTAAGATTAGGGTTTTGGTGTAACCTCCCTCTCCTGTATAAAGAGGGTAGGCGTAGTAGTTTTATTTATCATTTTCCATTATCCTTTCATTTTATTTCATAGTATTGATCTCTAATGAGAGTCTAGACACACGATTATAGCGTGTGTACATTAGTAGTAGTAGTTTTTATATTTATTAGTAATGAATAAAGAAAATCTTATTAGTAACATTGATGTTCTTATTGATTCCGTTGTGCATATTCAATGTTATTGATACCCTATTTGAGTCCAGATCTTGGATTCTACATTTCTAAACTTTTTCCCGAATTTACACTTTTTACTCTTAAGTTTCAAAATGTACGAGTTTAGTCCCTCAACTTTGAGAAATTGACACTTTTTACCCCGAACTTATTTTATATCACGCTTTCTGAAAATGACAGTTATAACCCCTTAGTGAAACTGTTTTACGAAACTGCCACCAAAGTTATACTTTTACGTTTTAACCTTAAAGTTTCCAACTTTACATTTTTAGCCCAAAGTTTTATTTTCATATTTATAACTAGTTTAGCCAAATTACCAAAACATCCCTTGCAGTTTTAGTACATACATGCATGCGTACATATATGATACGCATACAACGCGCGTTCGGGGTCAAAGGAAACTTCCTTTTCTTCGAGCAAGTTTTTCAACCACCTTGGCAGTGAACCTAATCGTTGTAGTGTAGTATTAGGGTAAGCCTCAGGATAGATATCGTTCTCTAGGGGAATAGGAATGCTAGTGAGAAATTACTACGCTAAGTTTGGGGTTGAGGAAGATTATTTTTTTATCTTTTTTTATATTTTTTAGAAAATTGAAAGGTACGAATCTTGGGGTATCGGATTTGGGGGGTGGTACTTCTACCAATTACTCTACTATCTAATTATCTAATTAACTAAGCTAAGGGGTAGTCTATGTCTAATTCATGTGTGCTCGTATGATGATTAAAAGTGTGTTTACCTAGATACTATTACTTCCTAGTTATCTTTTATTGATGGTTAAATTGTCACATCCTTATTCTTAACGCGTTGTGTCTTCTAAGGTCGCTAGGTATGCTTTTTTCCCTAAATCTTTGAGGATACCTTAAGGTTATTGCCTACAAAATCTCCAGGATTCATAAACTAACTCTAATGTTATCTTTGGATTTTTAGCCTACAATAACTCTATGCGATTATAAACTAATGTTCACAAAGATTACTCAAGCATTAAAATCACAACGATGGCCTATTGCAATCCTAAGACAATTAGAATTAAGATAAGAGACAACCAATCAATATTCAATAATTAGGTTTCATAGATCTAAGCAAACACACAAGTAATTAGCCGGACATGGTAAACATGCAAGCATACACACATACAATTGAAGACATAATGAAATCAATGAATTAGATTACTTATCTTGTTGTAAAATAGGGTATAAAAACCCTAAGATACTGCCCAAGACAAACCAAAATCATTTTTGGGTTATACTCCACAATTCTACCTTTTTAAAAAGTCTGAAAATTGAATTCTATATATAGAGTTACAATTGTGATGACGTCACTCTTTAATTGTGACGTCGTCGGATCGCCGCCATTAGGGTTTCGTCTTGACCAAGTCAACTTTGTGACGGCGTCACGTTGTGGTTGTGACGCCGTCGGCTTCATCTTCTGAAGTCGTCTGAATCTGGATCTAGGCCGTCTGAGTTGTGACGCCCTACTCTTTAAAGCCTGACGCCGTCAGGTACAAAATAGCAATTTCACTCCTGAGCCATCGCAATTAGAGGGACGGTGTCGCCCTTTATCTGTGATGCCGTCGGGTGCACTTCCAGCAGCTTGAGTGTCTTGATCTTGACTTTAGCCATTTTCTTCATATATTCACGCCTTTTCGTACAAATAAGCATCATTCCAACATTTTGCCTTCAAGAGACCTAAAAAGTGAAAAGGAACGAAATTAAGCAGTAACGGATATAAAAGTGGTCGATTAAGGGCTTAAATGACCACTCAAAAGTGTACCTTTTAAATCCTTATCAAATATCCCTACACTTGGTATTTGCTTGTCCTCAAGCAAATGTGCTTTTGGCCAATTAATTTATAAGTTAGGGGGCATGAAGCATTGGTTTAAAACAATTCACAACAAGTATAAGCCCACAAAAGTCATAACAAGCACGAAAATTATATACTAGCCCCTCACAAGTGTTGTTTGGATACTCTCATCTCTCGGGTGTATATGAAATATATCAAATTGGAAATGGAAGATAAACACTCATTCACCGGTCCTAGTACATAGATTACCATAGGCTTGAGACTAGATCAAACCTCCATCGCTTTGGCGTAAGCACCTAGGAAAAACTATGTATGAGGTCTTTTAAAGGGTTGTAACGTTAGGCTTACGGTTGGGAAACAAAGGGTTTGGTTGGATAAGCGATTTAGTGGTGGCAAGTCAAAAATCTTTATGTTACAAGCACGAGAAGATTGGCATTGCTAAGTGATGCGTGCAAAACCGTCAAGTCGTAACAGACTTAAAACAGCTTAAGCACGAAATCAATGAAGATCTGAGGAGTATAGGGTCTCCCTGGGTCGTTATGTCCCAGCGAGCTATGCAATGGATCAATCAACGTATAGTGATCGAGAAGTTTGAACGAAAAAAGGTTTATGAGATTATGATTATAACTACAGAAATATCAAACAAATACAAAGGCTAAGATGCAAATTAGAGGAAATTAAAAAGATAAAATCTATTAAATAAACACTATCACTAAAATTAAAATGATGTTTTTGTTTTTATGATTTTACGAAACTGGAATTAAAATCTACGCGACGTACAAAATAAAAAGTGAAACTAAATCAATATTAACCCTAAAAATATGAAAATGAAGTTTTTACAAACCTAATGATACAAGAAAATATTTAGAAAAAGAAAATTATTCTTATCACTAATTATCTAATTATAAACTATTTTTAACTATTAATTAATTATCTAAAATACAAGAAAATAGGAAATTAAGCTAGAAAAATAAATTTAAGACTTAGAAAAATCTAAAATATCAAAAGAAACTTTTTAAAAATATTTTTGTATTTTTGTGATTATTTTTCTATTTTCTAGGAATTTTAAACTATTAAAATCTAATTAAATCACTAAAAATTACCAAATGAACTAAGAAAAATATGGAAAATTACTTTTTCTACTTTTTATATTTATCTAAACCTAAGAAAATTAAAAACTTATTTTTTTGAAGCTTTTTCTAATTTTTTATATTAAATGCTGTTTAAAAATGCTTAAAAACTAATTTAAATTAAGAAAAATAGCAAAACAACTTAGAAAAATCTGAAAATTTCAGGAAAAGTCTAAAATAATATTAGGAATATAAGAAAAATGGAAAAATAAGTGCTTATGTGGAGAAATATGCAACTGATGTGGAAATGCTTATTGAAATAAGCACTTAATAAGCCAAAAGCTCACCAAAAGCTACCAAACTGAAACACAAGCTGTGATAAGCTAAAATAACTAAAATGGAACAAGTATCAACAAGCTACAGCTACTAAATCACAAGATGCTAAGATTTGATGTTGTGAGCTTTTGAGCTAAAGACAGATTTAGGGGACCAACTGTTGATACAAGCACAAGCTTCAAATTAAGTTCAAAATGAAAACTACCACTTGCAACCTAAAATAGACCTAGATGAGATTAATTTCACCAAAAATCAGGCCATGAGAAGCTCTTTTAAGCCCTGTGCACTTAGCTGCAAAAACTGAGTAAAACTCAGTATCAACTGAGTTTTACACAGGGCATCTAGGACCTAAAGTACAAGTCTTTTTGGACCTTAAAGAAAATTTGCAAAAATCAATAAAAATGGTAATAAGTTAGAAAACCAGTTGAAGTTTATGAAACTTCAAATTTCACAGAATAAGACCCAAAAATGAATCCTAGAAAAATCCTTGTAATTGGGCTCAAAACAGATTTTCTGTTTTTGACTTTTTAAAACAAATGTGCAAGTTTGACTTTGTCCAACTTTGAATCCAATTTTAAGACTGAGATAGGTGTTATATGATGTTATAAGTGTAATGCAAGCTTTATTAATGATTTCTAAACACAGATCAATGATCTGCTAAGCCAAAATTACAACAGTGGACAAGTGAGACAGTCTCAAAGGAAACTTTGACCTTTGGTGCTAGCAGACCCAATGTTTTAACTCAAATGAACTCAAATACACTTATTAAGCATGATCCAACAGATTTTAACTACTGAGTAAACCTCTGAGACAGATAATTCAGCAAACCCAAACACCCTTGATTGTGACTGTTTGAACTCAAAACTAAACTAGACACTGAACAACTTAGTATTAATGATCAAACTAATTATATAACTCCTAAATACAACTAATTAGACAAGATTTATCAGGTTTAAACTACAATTACTGATTATGCATAAAGACTTGAAAAACACTTACAAAAGTCCAAAGCTACTATAGCTTGCAACCATGAACCATGAACCACTAATCTATTTAATATCACCCCAAATGAGTATAAAGCAACCCAATCCACCTCTGCATCAACCCATGTCCATCTGCATTCCCATTTTTGACCTTGTTTGACTTTTGTTGACCAAGAACCATAATCATTTAAACCTGTAATATAAGCTTATACAAAGCTATAATAAGCTTAGATAAACCTTTTTGAGCTTACAAATCAGCTATTGAAAGCTTGTATACAAGATTTGGACTTAAGAATTTGAAGCAGTGAACATGAATATTGAATTGTGATCATAAACTGATTTGGATGCTTGAAAATAATTGAAATACACTTGAACACATAAGTTTGATACAATTTAACAAAATAATACAAGTTTAACACTGAATTAACAACTTGACATAAAAAACGACATAAGAAAGAAAATAAAAACTAGAAGACTCCTTTCTTGCTTCCTTTCTCTGTCTTTTTATAACCCAATCTCATTTTCTCTTACTTCTGAACATTTCCCAACAATCTAAGCCATTGGATGGCTTTGAAATGATCTCAACCGTTCAAATTGATTTTTGGCGCCAAAATGGTTATCTGCCAAATGGGGTTGATATGGTGGGTGAGGAAGCATTAATTGCTTCTTGGAAGCTTGCTGAGGAGGGGGGGGGACATGGTGAGGTGAGAAGGAGGCTGGGTTGGTGTGTTGGTGGCTGGGCATGGTGGGCAGACAAAGGAGAGGGAAAAGGGGGGAAAGGGATGACTGGTTTGACCAGTGGGATTTGACCAGGGTTTAGTAATAAGGGGGGGGGGTCCAAAATGTATTGTGACAGGGGTCCAGAATGGTTATGACCAGGCCACAATTGGGTATAAGGGGTTTAATACATAGGGACCATTGTGTAATTTTCTGAATTTGAGGGACCTAAACTGCCAATCTTTCAAAGTTGCTTCAAGGGACCATAATTGACAATCTCAATAAGTACAAGGACCAAACTTGCCAATTTGCCATTTTCCAGGGGCCATTTCTGCCAAATTTTAAACTTGAAGGACCAATTTTGTAAATTTCTCAAACTTTGTATATTTTTCACCAAAGGACTTATTTTGACAACTTTTGATTTTAAAAGGACCTTTGGTGACTTTTGCTTTTGAAATTATGGCTCAGGGACTATTTTTGACAATTTATGAAACTTGAGGGACTAAAACTGCCAATTTTGCAAACTTGATACGTTTTTCATCTGATTTTGATAATTTTGCATTTGAAACACATAAAACACTGATTTGTGATATTTTGATCATTTAGATGTGTTTCTGAGTATTTTCAGATGATTTTGCAGTTTATTTTATACAAAAACGATGAGTATTTACACACTCATCAATCCCCCACACTGAGATATTGCTAGTCCCTAGCAATGATTTGAGAAAACATAATGGATTTTAATCTCTTTACCAAAAGCCATTACTTCTGGAGTAGCCAAATGTTTCAGTTCAAGTAAGAACCATGGTACACCGATAACCATGTGATTTTGAGCAAATCACCAGCTTTCAACGGATTTGATTTGTCTTTACCAGAAGCCGTACCCTTCTGGACTAGCCAACTCTTAGATAAATTATCAACATTATCTTTGGTGAGCTGATTACCAATTATGGTTTTTCCACTGCCTTTACCACAAGCCATAATCTTGCGGGCTAGCCAACTCTTCACTTTTTAGGATATGGTGAGTTGAGTACCATACAATTTTGGGCAAATTGCAAGCCATATAAACGGATTTGAGAAATCTTTACCAAGAGCCGTTTGCTCCTGGATTAGCCAATCCTTTTGTCTTACAGACATGGCGGACTGATAACCAGATGAGAAAGTGTAGAACACTTACTCAAAAAAAAAATTTGGCCAAAAACGGGGGGATTGGGCGGTATAATTACATGATAAAATTCGTGAGAATCCCTCCCACACTTAGAAATGAATATTGCCCTCAATATTCAAAGTATCGGCGGTTATGCCGAAACAAAGAACGTAAAAGGGAAATACTACGGCCATTATTTAGAAAGATTTTTTTTTTTTTTTTTTTTTTTTTTTTTTTTTTTTTTTGAAACATGTGGGCAACCCCCCCCCCCCCCCCACACTAGGGTGGTAGAAAGATAGAAAGAAGACAGAAATATGGGTGAAAACCCATATGGCATGCTACTGTTTTTGATTACCGAGTCGCTAGCTTGACTCGATCCCCGCATTCATTGGTTCATGGGGAAAGTTTGTAAGTCCGGGACAACCATGGATGGAATGTCCTCTCCAAAATAATGCTTTACTCGATGACCATTCACTTTGAAATTAGGACCATCGGGTTGAGATAACTCAATGGTACCATAAGGATAAACCTTAGCGATAGTAAATGGACCAGACCAACGGGACTTGAGCTTTCCCGAGAAAATCTTCAATCTTGAGTTAAAAAGAAGGACTCGATCACCGACGTTGAAAATGCGGTTTTTGATTTTTGAGTCATGAATCTTCTTTGTCTTTTGTTTATAGATCAAAGAGTTCTCGTAAGCTTGATCACGGAGTTCATTTAATTCATTCATTTGAACTTTCCGATGATCACCTGCTGTCTGAATATCAAAGTTAGCATGCTTCAAGGCCCAGTATGCCTTGTGCTCGAGCTCAACCGGTAGATGACATGCCTTCCCGTACACCAGCTTGTATGGAGTGCACCCGATGGGTGTTTTGTAAGCTGTACGGAAGGCCCAGAGTGCGTCATCTAGCTTATCCGACCAAGAGGCACGGTTTTCACCAACCGTCCTCTCAAGAATTCTTTTTATCCCCCGGTTAGGAACTTCCACTTGCCCACTTGTTTGGGGGTGGTACGCAGTAGATAGACGGTGAGTTACACCATACTTCTGCATGACTCTTTCAAATTGGTCATTGCAGAAATGCGTACCACGATCACTGATGATGGCTCGTGGAGTTCCAAACCTAGCAAAGAGAGATTTCAAGAATTTCACAACAACTCGGGCATCGTTGGTGGGTAAAGCCTTAGCTTCAACCCATTTTGACAAGTAGTCAACGGCCACGAGTATGTACTTATTACCACGGGAGGAAGGAAATGGCCCCATAAAGTCAATGCCCTTTATGTCAAAAATCTCACACACTTGAATGGCGTTTTGCGGCATTTCATTCCTTTGTGAGATATTCCCGTGACGTTGACAAGCATCACAGGTTTTGACAAATTCATGGGCATCCTTGTAGATTGTGGGCCAATAGAATCCAGAATCAAACACCTTCTTGGCGGTGTAGTTGGGGCTATGATGTCCCCCAGTAGGTCCAGAATGGCAAGCCTTGAGAATGTCAACGGCTTCCTGACCATACACACATCGCCGGATGACTTGATCCGCACAAATTTTAAACAAGTAGGGGTCGTCCCAGAAATAATGTTTCACATCTTTAAAGAATTTATTTTTCTGTTGGGACGACATCCCTTTCACCACAAAGTTACCCGCATGGTAATTTGCAAAGTCGGCAAACCATGGGGTAGAAGAATCGCCACGAAAAGAAACCACGTTGAGTGTTTCGAGAGGAAATGTTTCATTAATTTCCTTTTTCTCGAACACATTTTGGTGAGGGTTCTCTAATCGGGAAAGATGATCAGCAGCCAGGTTCTCCGCTCCTTTTTTATCACGAATAATGATATCAAATTCTTGTAGGAGGAGAACCCAACGGAGCAATCTCGACTTTGCATCTTGTTTTGCAAAGAGATATTTGAGGGCCGAGTGATCCGTATACACCACGCATTTGGTCAAGATAAGATATGGCCGAAACTTCTCAAACGCATACACCACAGCTAATAATTCTTTTTCTGTAGTGGTGTAATGAGTCTGAGCTTCAGTCATAGTTTTGCTCGCGTAGTGGATCGGCTGGAAATGTTTGGTTTTGCGTTGCCCCAAGACTGCACCGATTGCAAAATCACTTGCATCGCACATGAGCTCGAAGGGTAAGTCCCAGTCGGGGGCAACTAGAATGGGTGCTTCCGTAAGCTTTTTCTTAAGTGTTTCAAAAGCTTCGATGCACTCAGGAGAGAAGATAAAAGGAACATCTTTTTCGAGAAGATGGGTCATTGGCCGAGCGATTTTAGAGAAATCCTGAATGAATCTGCGATAAAACCCGGCATGACCTAGAAAACTCCTAATACCTTTGACGGTAGTAGGGTGAGGTAGTTTAGCAATGACATCAACTTTTGCTCTATCTACCTCAATCCCATTCTTAGAAATCTTATGGCCAAGGACTATGCCCTCTTTGACCATAAAGTGGCTCTTCTCCCAGTTTAGACATAGATTGGTGTCTTCACACCTTTTAAGCATTTTGTCTAAGTGGGAGAGACATGTCTGAAATGAATCCCCAATGACCGAGAAGTCATCCATAAACACCTCCATAGTTTCCCCGATCATGTCGTGGAAAATCGCCATCATACATCTTTGGAACGTGCCAGGAGCATTGCATAAGCCAAAAGGCATACGTCTATAGGCAAACGTCCCGTATGGGCAGGTGAATGTGGTTTTCTCTTGATCCAGCGGATCAATGGGGATCTAAAAGTAACCCGAGAAACCATCAAGGAAACAATAGTACTCGTTCCCTGCTAATCTCTCAAGCATCTGGTCCATGAAGGGTAGAGGAAAATGGTCTTTACGGGTGGCTTCATTTAACTTATGATAGTCAATACACACACGCCATCCCGTAACCAATCGAGTTGGAATTAACTCGTTTTCTTCATTTGTGACAACAGTAATGCCACCCTTTTTTGGAACACAATGAATTGGGCTAACCCAAGGACTATCAGAGATCGGGTAGATCAGACCGGCATCAAGAAGTTTGAGAACCTCTTGTTTGATAACCTCGTGAATCTTAGGATTCACCCTTCTCTGACTTTGGACTGCTGGCTTAAAGTCATCCTCCATTAAGATTTTGTGAGTACAAAACTCAGGGTTGATACCCTTAATATCGGAGAGTTTCCAAGCAATTGCTTGCTTGTGTGACTTCAAGACCTTTATGAGAGCAGTTTTCTCCTCCTCAGTTAAATCCTTAGCAATTATGACGGGTAATTTATCATCACCCTCCAAGAATGCATACTCGAGATGAGGAGGTAGGTCCTTAAGTTCAACCTCGGGAAATTCTTCAGTAGATGATTGCACTGATTTGATTTCCTCATTTGTGATTTCTTTCGGAGGGAGTGAAGATAATGGGTCTTCATTAAGCAATTGCTCAAGATAGAGAATATCCCCCTCCGAATCATACACACCATCAATCCCAGGCGGAATTGATTCATCAGTAGCCAGAAATTCATCGATCTCTTCCAGAAGGAAGTCACCTCCCTCAAATGGAGTGAGAGAGGGGGAAGAGTCGGCAATGATAGGTTGAGAAGATGTGGTGGAATTGGAATTCCCACTCACAGAATTATGAAGATAACCAAGAAACTCTTGAGAGTACTCCTCTGAAGCAATATCAATCAAATCGACTCGATTAATTGATTCAGTGTCATAATTTGAGGAGTACCTCGAAGTTTGATCGAGGTTAAAGGTAACAGCTTCGTTACCCACACGTAGAGTGATTTCTTGCTCGAATACATCGATAAGAGCACGGCCTGTTCTCAGGAATCCTCGACCAACAATGAGAGGAACCCGATGATCGGCATCGAAATCAACGACCACAAAATCAGCTGGAAAATGGAACTTTCCTACTTTCACGAATACATCCTCGGCAATGCCAAGAGGACGCGAGATAGATCGATCTGCAAGCTCAAGAGTCATGCAGGTAGGAATGAGTTCCGGAAGAGAAAGCTTCTTCCACACTGAATACGGCATCAGATTGATGCTTGCACCAAGATCGGCATGAGCAAAGCATTCAATCATCCCAGGAAAAACACAAGGAAGAAGAAATTTTCCGGGATCTCCTAGCTTCTCGGGAAGCTTCTTTAACAAGACAGCTGAGCAATTCTCATTCAAAGGAGTCTTAGCCATTTCAAATAGCTTTTCTTTGTTGCTCAGCATATGTTTCAGAGTAGATGCAAACTTTGGCATTAACATGATGGCATCCGCGAAGCTTATGTCAAAGTGAAGTTCTTGGAAAATCTGAAAGAATTTTTCCATCTGATGACTAGCTTTCTCGCGGAGCTTTTGCTCATGTAACTGATAAGGTTTTAAAAGGTACCTTTTTGAGGGGTCATTTAAGCCCTTATTCAATCACTTTTGTATCCGTTATTGCTTAATATCGTTCCTTTTCACTTTTTAGGTCTCTTGAAGGCAAAATGCTGGAATGATGCTTATTTGGACGAAAAGGCGCGAATATACGAAGAAAATGGCCAAAGTCAGAATCGAGACACTCAAAGCTGCTGAAACATAAGGCGACGGCGTCACTGCATATCTGCGACGCCGTCGGGAAGGCATTTTGCGACGGCTCAGAAGCGAAATTGCATGTTTTCAAGGGACGACGTCAGGTTCTAAAGGAATAGGCCGTCGCTACTCAGACGGCCTAGATGCAGCCAAGACGGCGTCAGAGCTGAAGGGGACGGCGTCACAATCATAAGGTGACGCCGTCGCAAGGTTTACGTGGCCAAGACGAAACCCTAATGACGGCGACACGACGGCGTCACAAAACATAAGGTGACGCCGTCGCAGATGTAATCTTATATATAGAATCCGAATTTTTCAGTTTTTGTGTGTAGTCTTTTGGAGTAAAAACCTAAAACCGAACCAAGGCTTTCTTGTGCAGTATTTTAGGGTTCTAAACCCTATTATACATCAAGATAAGTATTTACTTCATTAATTTAATTATGTCTTTGATTATTTGTGTGTATGCTTGCATGTTCTCCATGTCCGGCTAATTTATTTGTGTGTTTGCTTAGGGAATATGAAACTTAATTATTGAATATTGATTGGTTGATACTTATCTTAGTTGACTAATGATCTAGAGTGCGCTAGATTATTCGTTGTGTACTTAATGCTTGACTTTTCTTTGTGAACTTTAGAATATAATTATCTAGGTAATTGTAGGATAAAGTATTCAAGGACAACCGTAGAGTAGGCGTCTATAAATCACTAGAGGATTTGTAAACAAGACCCTTTGGTAATTTCAAAGAGTTAGGGAAACAAGCATGCCCTATAGCCTTAGAATCACAACGCAACTAGGAATAAGGACGTGACAAATCAACCATCAATAGGAGATAATTAAGGAGTAGTAAAACCTAAGTAAACACATCTTTAAACTATCATACGAGTATTCATCAATTAGACATAGACTATCACAACCTTAGCTTAGATAATTAGATAATAGTAGAGTAATCGGTAGCAATACCAACCCCCCAAATCCAATACCCGAGATTCGTACCTTTTCAATTTCTAAAAAAACATAAAAAAGATAAAAAAATGATCTTCCTCAACCTCAACCTTAGCGTAGTAACTTCTCACTAGCATTCCTATTCCCCTAGAGAACGATATCAATACCCGTGGCTTACCCTAATTACTACACTACAACGATTAGGTTCACTGCCTAGGGTGTTATAAAACTTGCTCGAAGAAAAGGAAGTTTCCTTGACCCCGAACGACGCGTGTAGCGTTATCAAGTTTTTGGCGCCGCTGCCGGGGAATAGAATAGCTAGTTAGTAGTCCACCTCGTTTAGGTTCTTTGCTTGATTCCTATCAAGTAAACTTTTTTCTCATTTTTAGCTTCCTCGTAGTCTATCCCCCTTCTTCGTGACCTTTGTTCGTAACCATTTTCATTAACTATTCCGTTAGCCGTTATGGAGAACGCGAATCTGCCAAAACTGTTACCCAATCAACGAAATCCACTACATAATCTACCCTTTCCACTCCAAAATGAGATCTTGAGGTTCCAGCAATATCATGATGAATCCTTTCCTGAGGCGTGGACTCGAATTAAATATTTATTACAAAAAGTCCTTTATCATGGTATTGATTTACTGTTTCCACTACAATTCTTTTACACTCGTATCGCCCACGAAACCCAAAGGAGACTTGACTATGTAACGGATGGGGATATTTGGGGACGTGGTGTTCGAAATGCATGGGAAACCTTTGAGATTCACGCCCAATTTAGAAGTGGAACATGGGACCCAAAAAACGAATCTTTAGACCTATTTTCAATTTGGAAACTTCGGTCGGAAAGGTTGTTTAGGAAGGAGATGATTAGAGTTGAGGTACCAAGGTGCATGTCATGGTTAGGCGCTACCACAGTACAAAATGAATACATAGGTGATCTTGATAAGATGGAGGATAGAGTAGAAAATCCAATCCCATCGGATAACCCACAAGTCCTACCATCACTTGAGGAACACACATCGCCTATAACTTACCCGGAAGAAGTAGAAGAGACTATAGGAACCCCGATTGATAGAGAACCTTTGGACCAAACGCCACTAGAGAATGTAGGTTTAGATGCTTGTTGTCGTGACCTCTCTCTTAGTCCTAGGGAAGTTCCTAATTTTGATGAACCGGAGCCTCAACCAAAAACCTTACCCAATGTTCCGTCTTTAGATGTGAATCTTGGAATTGAATTAGGCCCCAATCCACCCATCAAAATAAATAGTCCGGGTAGTTGCTTGATAAAGGTGGTAGATTCTAGGCCATGTAGAGTGGAAGCTAATATAGGAGTAACCCATGACCTTACACACTTATATCACCCATTCATGGTTGATAACAAGAAACACTATGGGTTTAAACCGGGTTTATTAGGTCAAGATGGATCCTTAACTAAGAATCTTTTGAAGTTAATAGTAGATGATCCATTTTTAGGAGGGAGATTTGATTCACCCACTACACCAATAGACTTAGGTAAGGTTATAATGAATGGAGCATACTCCTTTGAGCATATAAATCACCCATCACCCTCTCCTCACGTAGCAAATTTCCACCCTAAGGGTGTGTATTGCTACTATCACCCGCACTTAAACTTAAGTGTAGGAAAAACTTCCCCTTTATCTGTTAAATAAGGGTAGAGTCAGGCTCGTGACTCGAACAAAAACAAGCGCTTCTTGGGAGGCAACCCATGTGTATTTGTTTTTCATTTTCATTTATGTGTCGTATGTCTTTTATTAATTGTTTATTCTCATGTTTGAATTTGTAAAAATGCTTTATTTTGTCTTTAACCTCATCTAAATTACATATAAAGGTATTTTACATAAAGGATAACTGTAGGG
The DNA here is from genome assembly GCA_019973895.1 of Chrysanthemum seticuspe. Lineage (NCBI taxonomy): Eukaryota > Viridiplantae > Streptophyta > Magnoliopsida > Asterales > Asteraceae > Chrysanthemum > Chrysanthemum seticuspe. The sequence continues at coordinate 40,911,133 of BPTQ01000005.1, forward strand.
AGGATTACACGCGTTTTCATAAGAAACGTGAACATGAGAATAACAATTAATTAAAAGATATATATGTTTGTTTGTTCGAGTCAAATGCTTGTATCGAGTCATAATGGATGTTTTTGCAGAAATTTTTCCAGATTCTAAAGATGTAAATTTTCCAGAAAATCGCAGACCAGTTTTTGTCAGGATAACCTGACGGCGTCAGGATTGCAACCTGACGGCGTCAGGAAGGAATAAAAACATCAGCTTACTTTTTCTCGTTTTCTGAGCTACTTGTAAAATTTTGGAATTTTCCAGATCTTAACTTTCAAAACAAATTCTGAAAACATCCATTCCACAAGCATTATATCCTAGTTTAATTCGAGTCTTATGTATATTATTACCGCCGATTTTACGCGAAGGTTTCGTTTGTTTTCTTCTAGTGTGCAGGTTTAGTTTGTCAAGAAGAAGTTACACAAGTTTGGAAGGAGCCTTTCACGCAAAAACTCTTCTTGGAAAAGATTTAACCACCACTTTTTACGGATCCTACCGAGCTAATCAGGGGAGTATTAGTTTCTTTCGTTTTTAATTACCCTCTATTATCATAACTTTGATACTTTCGGGGAACATTGGGGACAATGTTCAGTTTAAGTGTAGGGAGGGAAAATAAACGGGAACTTTGAAACTATGCTTATCCTTGACTGTTTGCTTTGTCCAAGTGTATTTGTGTAATAAACCATGAGAAAATGTAGGTTAGGGTAATTTTAGCCAAATTTAAAAATTTTTCATGACGTATAGGAGTGGGCCATTAGTCTTAACAAAAGCGTCTCATGGATAGGAAGTTGCATGACTAGCACAAAAACCCTTTACCACCTAAATTCCACCCAAAATGTGAGGATCGCCCTTAGATTAGTAGGAATTAAAGCATTCATCTTTAATGCTTAGAGTGTGAACCGGTAGTATATTAGATTCTAGAACTTGTTTTGTGATGCATTCCGAGATCGCTAGTGAGACTACACTTGTGTAGTTAGAAATAACTAAATGATAAGAGGCATTAGGATAAACCCTTGTTTGATACCTGTAATATAATTACTTCTTCCACCTCGGTTGAGTAATTCCCCCACACCCTTTGCGTTGTACTCATCTTTAGTACACGATACCCCTAGTTAACCCCTCAGAGCCTATCATTTTCGCGGTTCTCATGATGTTTCGGTTTTTCCGAAATATCAATGAAGAGCATTGTTTACACCCCACCCCCAAATATACACCCAAATCGCCTTAGCCTACCTTTTATTGCACTCACTTTTAGTGCAAATTTATGTTATCACCTAAAACCCTTAGTTCAATTATCTGGTTGCTTGCATGAGTTGCTAAGTCGAGTCATATCCTTTGTATACAGTTTTGGGATGATTGGGATTCATGGGAAAAGTTAAAATTTATGAAATATAGGGAAGAGAACGTTAAACTCAAATTCCCTTTGTTTGCATAATAATGTACTCCAAGTGTTTTGATCTTTTCAATTCGGGTCAAATTAGTGTTAGAGTAATAAAAACTCAAGTGTAGGGATGTGTCTATAAATCCCTATCATTTTGATGTACCGTAGAGGATGGTAGAGTAAAAGTGTATGATAAAAAAAAAAAAAAAAAAAAAAAAAAAAAAAAAAAAAAAAAAAAAAAAAAAAAAAAAAAAAATTTTCGAAAAAAAAAAAAAAAAAAAAAAAACATACGGGCTGCCATCCTACATCTATCTTTTAAATTATGTTTGTTTATTTTCGTTGCCTAGAGTTTTAGAGTGTCGAGTCTTGGCTTAGCAACGCCATTCTTCGTATACTTGCAACATAGAGATTTTTGACTATCCACCACTAAATAGCCTATCCCACCAAACCCTTCATTTCCCTACCGTAAGCCTAACATTACAACCCTTTAAAAGACCTCTTTGATAGTCTTTCCTAGGTGCTTACGCCAAAGCGACGGAGGTTTGATCTATTCTCAAGCCTATGGTAATCTATGTACTAGGACCGGTTAATGAGTGTTTATCTTCCATTTCCGATTTGTTATATTTCATATATACACCCGAGAGAGATGTGAGTATCCAAACACCCCATGTGAGGTGCTAGTATGTAATTTCCGTGCTTGTTATGACTTTTGCAGGGCTTATATGTGTTGTGGACCGTTTTGAATGGATGCTTCATGACCCCTAACTTATAAATTAATTGGCTAAAAGCACATTTGCTTGAGGACAAGCAAATACCAAGTGTAGGGATATTTGATAAGGTTTTAAAAGGTACCTTTTTGAGGGGTCATTTAAGCCCTTATTCAATCACTTTTGTATCCGTTATTGCTTAATATCGTTCCTTTTCACTTTTTAGGTCTCTTGAAGGCAAAATGCTGGAATGATGCTTATTTGGACGAAAAGGCGCGAATATACGAAGAAAATGGCCAAAGTCATAATCGAGACACTCAAAGCTGCTGAAACATAAGGCGACGGCGTCACTGCATATCTGCGACGCCGTCGGGAAGGCATTTTGCGACGGCTCAGAAGCGAAATTGCATGTTTTCAAGGGACGACGTCAGGTTCTAAAGGAATAGGCCGTCGCTACTCAGACGGCCTAGATGCAGCCAAGACGGCGTCAGAGCTGAAGGGGACGGCGTCACAGTCATAAGGTGACGCCGTCGCAAGGTTTACGTGGCCAAGACGAAACCCTAATGACGGCGACACGACGGCGTCACAAAACATAAGGTGACGCCGTCGCAGATGTAATCTTATATATAGAATCCGAATTTTTCAGTTTTTGTGTGTAGTCTTTTGGAGTAAAAACCTAAAACCGAACCAAGGCTTTCTTGTGCAGTATTTTAGGGTTCTAAACCCTATTATACATCAAGATAAGTATTTACTTCATTAATTTAATTATGTCTTTGATTATTTGTGTGTATGCTTGCATGTTCTCCATGTCCGGCTAATTTATTTGTGTGTTTGCTTAGGGAATATGAAACTTAATTATTGAATATTGATTGGTTGATACTTATCTTAGTTGACTAATGATCTAGAGTGCGCTAGATTATTCGTTGTGTACTTAATGCTTGACTTTTCTTTGTGAACTTTAGAATATAATTATCTAGGTAATTGTAGGATAAAGTATTCAAGGACAACCGTAGAGTAGGCGTCTATAAATCACTAGAGGATTTGTAAACAAGACCCTTTGGTAATTTCAAAGAGTTAGGGAAACAAACACGCCCTATAGCCTTAGAATCACAACGCAACTAGGAATAAGGACGTGACAAATCAACCATCAATAGGAGATAATTAAGGAGTAGTAAAACCTAAGTAAACACATCTTTAAACTATCATACGAGTATTCATCAATTAGACATAGACTATTACAACCTTAGCTTAGATAATTAGATAATAGTAGAGTAATCGGTAGCAATACCAACCCCCCAAATCCAATACCCGAGATTCGTACCTTTTCAATTTCTAAAAAAAACATAAAAAAGATAAAAAAATAATCTTCCTCAACCTCAACCTTAGCGTAGTAACTTCTCACTAGCATTCCTATTCCCCTAGAGAACGATATCAATACCCGTGGCTTACCCTAATTACTACACTACAACGATTAGGTTCACTGCCTAGGGTGTTATAAAACTTGCTCGAAGAAAAGGAAGTTTCCTTGACCCCGAACGACGCGTGTAGCGTTATCAGTAACCGTGAGGGATAAGGAATAGAAGTTTTGGATTTCTGATTCTCAACAGGAGCTACAGGAGGTTCAAAAACAACTCCTTGATTCGACTTGGGTTTCTGGACCACTTGAGGTTGGACTACCGAAGGTGGGACGTGTGCGGTACCTCGTGGGCTTGAATAATGCACCTTGTCCGTTGTTTCCTTGGTAACTTGACTAAATGCCACAGGAGGAGGAGGCATTGGAGTCATAGGTCCATTGTGTGTCGGAGGTTCACTTTCCACTACCTTGGGGAGAGAGGAAGAAGGGGTAGTAGGAACAGCGGGTCCAGAATAAGAAGCACCACTTCGGGTTGTGATCGCCTTTGCATCGCCCCTCGGATTAGCGATCGTGTTGCTAGGTAGAGTACCTGAGCCCGAGGGTCGATCATTTAAAGACTTCTTGATGTCAGAAATTTGGCTGACCAATAACCGATTCATTTCCTCTTGGGATTTCATGAATTGTTTCAACAAATCATCAGATGATGGTCCAGTTGGAACAATGGCTTGAGTTTGCACAGGAAAATTCTGGCCTCTATTGTTAGGATTAGGGCCTTGATTCTGAAAATTTCCTTGGTTATTACCATGAAAATACCCTGGGTTGAAATTTCCCTGACCTGGGTTTCTATTGTAATTTCCTTGATGTTGGAAATTTTGATTCTGATTTTGAAAACCGTTGTTTTGATTGAAATGACCTTGGTTTTGAAAACCTTGGTTTGGTCTATTCTGATTCTGATTACGGTTTTGGTTTTGATTGAAACCGGGAGGTCCAGAGTAGTGGTTAGGACGGTGGTTCGGGTCTACAGGAGCACGATATTGACTGCCTCCTTGATTAGACATTCCGCCCACAGCATTGGCTTCAAAAGGGTTACCATCGGTGGCCATACAGTTATAGTAAGCATGGGGGCCACCACAGGTAACACAGACTTCCACTTTCTTAACTTCAGCAGGAGGTGAAGTTTGTGGAAAAGAGACTTTCTTCTGGTTGGAGAGAACCAAAGCCTGGATAGCTTCCGTGAGTTTATCAATCTTAGCATCGGTGCTAGACTGACTCACGGGCGATGAAGAAGAAGAAGGACCAACACTGACTTGGGAAACAACCGGCTTGCTTCGTGCAGTGCGGACTTTAGACTTGTTTTCGATTATCGCTAAAGCTTCTTTGACAGTTTTGCTTAGGAAATTTCCTCCCGCGGAGGAATTGAGAGAATCTTGATCAGATTGACTCACTCCATTGTAGAAAGTGTCGAGTTGCATCAACTCGGAGAAACCGTGGTGAGGACATTTGCGAAGCAATTCCTTGAAACGATCCCACGATTCACTGAAGGATTCATCAAACTTCTGAGTGAACTTGATGATTTCATTTTTAAGACTCGTGGTTTTGGAAGGTGGATAGAATTCATTCACAAATTTCTTCACCAGATCTTCCCATGTCTCTATAGACTGAGGGGGTTGTTTTTCAAGCCAAATCCGGGCTTGCCCCTCGAGAGAAAATGGGAACAGAAGAAGCTTAACAGCTTCGGTGGGGACATTCTTATACTTGATGGTAGATGCAATCTTGTTAAACCATCGAATATGAGCATGAGGATCGTCCCGCTCAAAACCGAAGAATTGATTAGAGGTTACAAGATTCAGTAACCCGGTCTTGAGTTCGAAATTTTCAGCCACAATGGCTGGCACAACGATAGCATCTCCATACCCGTCGATGGGTGCCTGGAGAAGCTCGCACATAGGAATCTCATCCGCCATGATAACGGGAGGAGTGCGAACAGTCCGGATCTCAGATCCGACTGATGGAGCAGAAAGTCTACGAACACGCCTTCTTGGAATCTTGACAAGCTCACGAAATGGGCTTACAGATCTAGAAGAGCGAGTGCGCATACACAAGAGTTAACTCTAAGGAAACTCAGAGTCAAGGAGAGAAATGGGAATTATGAAAATCTTTCAGATGAGAATAAGAATTATGAAGACGTTTTATAAAAATCAGGTGAGAAGAATCTTTATGGGTTTTCTGGTTCTGAAACGTCGATATCACAACAAAATCAATTAACACAAAATCGAGGCAAAACAACAGTGAACTTAACCAATAATCCAAGAGGAATGGCTTCTTTGAAAAAGGTACACCAATCACAAGGACACAAAGGCAAGTTTTAAATCTTTAGTTCGGGAACTTATTATGGTCGCACCCCCAGTTAGGTAGTGCACTGCCTTGGTTTTCGGTGGTAATCTTTTAAGTTGTTAATATTAAATAAAACGACGATTCTTTTGGTATTTTTATTTTTGATACATATATAGAAACAAAAGGAAAAATATTTTTGTGTTTTATACGTTTTTGGATGTTTTTGGGTTTTTGGATTTTTTAGAAGAAAATATGGATATATATATAGATAGATATGGATGATATAAACAAAGAGTGAGGATTCAAACAACTAATCTGCTAAACAGAAGATAGATCAGCACAGCTCCCCGGCAGCGGCGCCAAAAATTTGATGCGTGCAAAACCGTCAAGTCGTAACAGACTTAAAACAGCTTAAGCACGAAATCAATGAAGATATGAGGAGTATAGGGTCTCCCCGGGTCGTTATGTCCCAGCGAGCTATGCAATGGATCAATCAACGTATAGTGATCGAGAAGTTTGAACGAAAAAGGGTTTATGAGATTATGATTATAACTACAGAAATATCAAACAAATACAAAGGCTAAGATGCAAATTAGAGGAAATTAAAAAGATAAAATCTATTAAATAAACGCTATCACTAAAATTAAAATGATGTTTTTGTTTTTATGATTTTACGAAACTGGAATTAAAATCTACGCGACGTACAAAATAAAAAGTGAAACTAAATCAATATTAACCCTAAAAATATGAAAATGAAGTTTTTACAAACCTAATGATACAAGAAAATATTTAGAAAAAGAAAATTATTCTTATCACTAATTATCTAATTATAAACTATTTTTAACTATTAATTAATTATCTAAAATACAAGAAAATAGGAAATTAAGCTAGAAAAATAAATTTAAGACTTAGAAAAATCTAAAATATCAAAAGAAACTTTTTAAAACTGTTTTTGTATTTTTGTGATTATTTTTCTATTTTCTAGGAATTTTAAACTATTAAAATCTAATTAAATCACTAAAAATTACCAAATGAACTAAGAAAAATATGGAAAATTACTTTTTCTACTTTTTATATTTATCTAAACCTAAGAAAATTGAAAACTTATTTTTTTGAAGCTTTTTCTAATTTTTTATATTAAATGCTGTTTAAAAATGCTTAAAAACTAATTTAAATTAAGAAAAATAGCAAAACAACTTAGAAAAATCTGAAAGTTTCAGGAAAAGTCTAAAATAATATTAGGAATATAAGAAAAATGGAAAAATAAGTGCTTATGTGGAGAAATATGCAACTGATGTGGAAATGCTTATTGAAATAAGCACTTAATAAGCCAAAAGCTCACCAAAAGCTACCAAACTGAAACACAAGCTGTGATAAGCTAAAATAACTAAAATGGAACAAGTATCAACAAGCTACAGCTACTAAATCACAAGATGCTAAGATTTGATGTTGTGAGCTTTTGAGCTAAAGACAGATTTAGGGGACCAACTGTTGATACAAGCACAAGCTTCAAATTAAGTTCAAAATGAAAACTACCACTTGCAACCTAAAATAGACCTAGCTGAGATTAATTTCACCAAAAATCAGGCCATGAGAAGCTCTTTTGAGCCCTGTGCACTTAGCTGCAAAAACTGAGTAAAACTCAGTATCAACTGAGTTTTACACAGGGCATCTAGGACCTAAAGTACAAGTCTTTTTGGACCTTAAAGAAAATTTGAAAAAATCAATAAAAATGGTAATAAGTTAGAAAACCAGTTGAAGTTTATGAAACTTCAAATTTCACAGAATAAGACCCAAAAATGAATCCTAGAAAAATCCTTGTAATTGGGCTCAAAACAGATTTTCTGTTTTTGACTTTTTAAAACAAATGTGCAAGTTTGACTTTGTCCAACTTTGAATCCAATTTTAAGACTGAGATAGGTGTTATATGATGTTATAAGTGTAATGCAAGCTTTATTAATGATTTCTAAACACAGATCAATGATCTGCTAAGCCAAAATTACAACAGTGGACAAGTGAGACAGTCTCAAAGGAAACTTTGACCTTTGGTGCTAGCAGACCCAATGTTTTAACTCAAATGAACTCAAATACACTTATTAAGCATGATCCAACAGATTTTAACTACTGAGTAAACCTCTGAGACAGATAATTCAGCAAACCCAAACACCCTTGATTGTGACTGTTTGAACTCAAAACTAAACTAGACACTGAACAACTTAGTAATAATGATCAAACTAATTATATAACTCCTAAATACAACTAATTAGACAAGATTTATCAGGTTTAAACTACAATTACTGATTATGCATAAAGACTTGAAAAACACTTACAAAAGTCCAAAGCTACTATAGCTTGCAACCATGAACCATGAACCACTAATCTATTTAATATCACCCCAAATGAGTATAAAGCAACCCAATCCACCTCTGCATCAACCCATGTCCATCTGCATTCCCATTTTTGACCTTGTTTGACTTTTGTTGACCAAGAACCATAATCATTTAAACCTGTAATATAAGCTTATACAAAGCTATAATAAGCTTAGATAAACCTTTTTGAGCTTACAAATCAGCTATTGAAAGCTTGTATACAAGATTTGGACTTAAGAATTTGAAGCAGTGAACATGAATATTGAATTGTGATCATAAACTGATTTGGATGCTTGAAAATAATTGAAATACACTTGAACACATAAGTTTGATACAATTTAACAAAATAATACAAGTTTAACACTGAATTAACAACTTGACATAAAAAACGACATAAGAAAGAAAATAAAAACTAGAAGACTCCTTTCTTGCTTCCTTTCTCTGTCTTTTTATAACCCAATCTCATTTTCTCTTACTTCTGAACATTTCCCAACAATCTAAGCCATTGGATGGCTTTGAAATGATCTCAACCGTTCAAATTGATTTTTGGCGCCAAAATGGTTATCTGCCAAATGGGGTTGATATGGTGGGTGAGGAAGCATTAATTGCTTCTTGGAAGCTTGCTGAGGAGGGGGGGGGACATGGTGAGGTGAGAAGGAGGCTGGGTTGGTGTGTTGGTGGCTGGGCATGGTGGGCAGACAAAGGAGAGGGAAAAGGGGGGAAAGGGATGACTGGTTTGACCAGTGGGATTTGACCAGGGTTTAGTAATAAGGGGGGGGGGTCCAAAATGTATTGTGACAGGGGTCCATAATGGTTATGACCAGGCCACAATTGGGTATAAGGGGTTTAATACATAGGGACCATTGTGTAATTTTCTGAATTTGAGGGACCTAAACTGCCAATCTTGCAAAGTTGCTTCAAGGGACCATAATTGACAATCTCAATAAGTACAAGGACCAAACTTGCCAATTTGCCATTTTCCAGGGGCCATTTCTGCCAAATTTTAAACTTGAAGGACCAATTTTGTAAATTTCTCAAACTTTGTATATTTTTCACCAAAGGACTTATTTTGACAACTTTTGATTTTAAAAGGACCTTTGGTGACTTTTGCTTTTGAAATTATGGCTCAGGGACTATTTTTGACAATTTATGAAACTTGGGGGACTAAAACTGCCAATTTTGCAAACTTGATACGTTTTTCATCTGATTTTGATAATTTTGCATTTGAAACACATAAAACACTGATTTGTGATATTTTGATCATTTAGATGTGTTTCTGAGTATTTTCAGATGATCTTGCAGTTTATTTTATACAAAAACGATGAGTATTTACACACTCATCACTAAGACAAGACTCGACACTCTAAATTCTAGATAACTTTGAAACAAACAAACATAAATATAAAGATAGATGTAGGATGGTAGCCCGTATGTTTTTTCATTTTTTTTTCAACACTCTTTTTTTTTCGATTTTTTTTCCATACATTTTTACTCTACCATCCTCTACGATAACATCAAAATATAAGAGATTTATTGGCACATCCCTACACTTGAGTTTTTATTACTCTAACACTAATTTGACCCGAATTGAAAAGATCAAAACACTTGGAGTATATTATTACGTAAATAAAGAGAATTTGAATTTAACGTTCTTTCCCGTCACTCCATAAAATTTAACTTTACCCATGAGTCCCAATCGTCCCAAAACTGTATAAAAAGGATATGACTCGACTTAGCAACTTATGCAAGTAACTAGATAATTGAACTAAGGGTTTAGTATGATAACAGTAATGCACTAAAAGTGGGTGCATACAAGGTAGGCTAAGGCGATTTGGGTGTACATTTGGGGGTGGATTGTAAACAATGCTCTTATTGATATTCCGGAAAACCGAAACATCACGAGAACCGCGAAAAGGATAAGCTCTGAGGGGTTAACTAGGGGTATCGTATACTAAAGATGAGTACAACGCAAGGGTGTGGGGGAATTACTCAACCGATGTGGAAGAAGTAATTATAATACCGGTATCAAACAAGGGTTATCCTAATGCCTCTTATCATTTAGTTATTCCTAACTACACAAGTGTAGCTCACTAGCGATCTCGGGATGCATCACAAAACAAGTTCTAGAATCTATTATACTACCAGTACACTCTCGAAGCATTAAAGATGGATGCTTTAATTCCTACAAATCTAGGGGTGAACCTCACATTTTTGGGGTGGAATTTGAGTGGTAAATGGTTTTGTGCTAGTCATATAACTTCCTATCTATGAGACGCTTTATTAAGACTAATGGCCCACTCCTACATGTCATGAAATTTTTTTAATTTGGTGCCAAAATTACCCTGTAAAACCCTGAAAATACAAAACGTATTAAAAGACTATTTTACCCTCACAATCAAAATTTTAAAATACGAAAAATATAATAACGTTCATTTAATGAAATTAAATACCTAACTTATAAATAAGTATAAAAACCTAACGTACATATAAATTAACGACATTGGTACGACAAGAATATAAGTCACGCAATGGGCCGCTCGTTACCTTTGGGCTGTGTGATGTTTGCCTTCGGATAGGACCAAGCCGAGAGCCCAACGGGCTGTTTTCTTTTCTTTCTCTTTATTTCCTTGTTGAGCCGAAGCCCACCCTTAATCCCTTAAGGATCCGATCGGTACCCTATATAAACCACACACTAATACAAATTTTGGAACCCTAGTTTTGTTTTCCTCTTTTCTTTCCTTGTTCCATTCGGCCGAGAGTTTTTTTTCTCCCTTGGTGTCGAGACCTTTATTCCAACGAGCTAAGGTATAAACGAAATCTTTTCGTCTTACTTTGATACGCCTAATGTTATTATGTATTGTATCGTGTTTTGTTTAGCCGAGTGGTGTTCTTTTCTTTTGGCCGAACCATAGGAAACCGAAAACCAACAATATGAATTGAACTTTATAAATATTAGAGAATATGTTATGTAATACGTATTGTTTGAACCAGTTATTAAGTATGTTGAGATAAAAGAGACCGAACCACATAGATCATGAATCGGCCAAGGTAAACATGCAAACGTAAATATGTAAGATACGTAGATGAGCTAGGGTTGAGTAAAGTATATTAGCCGAAACCCTAGGTATGAACCGAACCATGTGGAGATTGTAAACGTGTGTTAAACAAGAAAAGGTCATGTAAAACCTAAACCCTAGAGTGAGGTGTGAACCGAACCTTAAACGGTTTGTGAACCGTGTACCATGCGTGTGTTTTATAAGTCAAGTAAGCTTGTCGATATGTAAATGTAGTACGTGGTCATATCTTGTCAAAACTAGTGTGCAGGTGTGCGTAGATGTGTATCTAGTCCGGATAATAAGTAACTTTTGTGGGCACATGAAATCATAAACGTGCATGGGAATATAAAGTTGACGTATAACATGTATATAAGTAACTTATGGTTAAGACATGAAGGTGTTGAGTAAATAAATGAGAGTTATTGAGTTGTGTGAGTCAATTTGAGTATAAATAAGTGTTTGCATTTGTGGGTGCGTGCATGGTGAAACATAAAAAGAAAGGTTGTCTTCATTACATGCTAGGTCAAGTAGCGAGTCATTAAATGACGTAACATGTAAAGTAAATGCGTATTAAATGATATTAAAAGTATGGGAAAACCCTAGACATAAATAGGAAGTCGATTAGGGTTAAAAGCTAAGTGTGTAAATTCGTTATTTCATGTGAGAATGGTAAGTCTTGGAGTCGTTAATAACTATTGATTAAGAGTAAATGAGCTAGTACTAAGCGTGATGTAAACATGCGTGAGTTATGATTGTGTATAAGGAACTAAGTCAGGAATTGGAAGTATTGCATGCATGGTCTCATTTAGGTTGCATTCGAACAATGTTACGTGTGAGTCTTGGTTAGTCATGTAAGTTTTAAAGGCTTATGTAAACTATTTTGAAAGAGAGTCCTAAAATCCGTTATTGACATTTGTAAACCCTATACTTTGAATGACGATCATATAAGCCCTCAATTAAGATATTTGTCGTTTTAAACCCTTGAGTTTACCCTTTTGTCATTTACAACCCCCAATTTTGGCTAATTAATGATTAAGACTCTAAAACATTGTAATTCCGTCCGTCACTAAGAATAAGATTATACTTACGACTTTAAGAGTGTGAACGAGACAAATCCATTATAACTTAATGATGCTAATGAGTATTAAATAAATCATAATCCGTGTAGATTCGTTGAAGGAGACGCGACGTTACTCCTTCGTGATTCACTCATTCGTTTGCTTTCCTCTCATTTGCTTTAAGGTACAGATATTCTGACCTTTTCAGTAAAGGTTCCTTATAACGTTTTCTTTTCGTTAGCTTTTATATTAGGGTTTCCTAAGCCTTTGCTATGAACCCCATTCTGTTTGTTTGATCTGTTGCTTATCTGCACTTCTGTTTTTATTGAACCATGCAATATCTGTTGTGAACTTGTGTTATGAAGACACTGATATGCATATTTGTTGAACCTCATTAAGTGTAACTATGAACTTCTAAATATGAATGTATGATTTGTGATTGTGATAAGAACTTCTGACTTCTAAATGTCGGAATATGAACCTTATAATATGAACTACCTGATATGTTATCTGTGACCTTGTGTTTGATTATGATCCGTGCCATATCTGAAGATCGGTTTGACCTAAGTTAGTTTGACACCCGAGCCAAATATTAACTAGTCATGGGGGTTCCATGTCCGTGTCAGTGATGCACCTCTGACATGACTCTAGGGCAGTAGAGTGATGTTCTGCCACATCCCTTTCCTTATCTGTTTATTAATAGTATGGCCACTATCTGTCTGTTGGGGCGTATGGATGCATCCTAGATCTGATCTGTTATCCGATATGATTTGTCTGGTGAATGATGTCGTGTGCAATACGCTCTTCACAAAATTTTGGGAGCTAGCTACTCTAAAACCATTTCTGAGATTATTTCTGTATAATTATGATGTTTCTGATATGATACGTTCTGGGCTCGTGGTAGTTAACTAAACCTTTATCTGTTACTTCTGTGTTAAGCATTCTGTTATGATTTGGTATTTTCGAGTGTTATATTATGTATCCTGATATGATATGTTGGTGAATGTGCTTATGACGTATATGTTCAAGTGATTTCTAGTTGCCATGCTAGGATAGTATTAATATGTTTAAACATCATTTGTATATCTGATATTATGTTAGCTTATCGTTACGTGAATGCGTTGATCTGCGAGATGAATGTGCTAGTGTACAATTGAGTGTTTTGGAAGTTTAGTATGTATGATGGTTCAGTTAATTTTATAAACCGTGCCTATCGGTTAGTTATCTGTCTGCATATGTGACCTGCCCTGTTAAAACTCTACTAATGTTAGGATTTGATCTGAGAACTGGTTTAGCTTATGATATCTGTTCTGAAAATTGCTAATGGCTATGATATGTCTTTATCTATTTAGTTATAGTATGTCTGCTATGTTTGCTTTTGGTATGTGAGGGTGCCATGACTTTTGCTATTTCCGCTGCTACAATATTGAATTAAGTGCGTTAAATGTAGATTTATTGATTGGTATGAATGCCATGTTTATCTTCTGGAAAGTGTTTTCTGTTAGTCTTTAGACTTTTCGTTTGGGTTATATGTAATCTATTTTCTTGATATGTTAAGTGTCTGGTTATTATGATGTGTTGCATTTGTGTCATTAATGTGCTACGAGGTGTTAACTGTTATGTGTTTTCTGGATTTTCTGTATATTTGTGCTTCCGCAGAATCCTCAATGATTCAGTATTCTTGTAATACCTGAAATTCAGATAACATGTAAAAAGACCAAAATGCCCCTATAATCTTAAACTTTTAATTTTAAGTAATTAAAGTCCCAAATTAATCCCAAAATATCAGAAATAAATCAGATATGAGATGTAATATTTTTTATTTTGACTTTCTAACTTTGTTTTGACTTAATAAATTATAAAAAAAATTAAAAAAATAAAAATGGGCCGATTGGGCTTTTATTTATGAAATCCGGTTTTTAATAAAAGAAAACAAATACAAAACAATTGCAAATAAATTTATAAATGTGAGATATCCTGAAATCTTGTTTCCTAAACTACTAGGCCGAAATTTGGGCTCTTCCAAAGTTTTATTCCGTTTGTTTCCATTCCATATTCACGGCATACACCACAAAAACCCTAATATCACTTTTTCTCTCCCAAAAATCATACAAGCCACCATAAATTCTAAGAGTATTTTTCCTGTGATCTATACACTGCTAGGAAGCCAAGAAAATTGACAATTCGAATTTTGAAGGCCTGATCTATTTGTTGTCGAATTTTGTTCATATGCAAGGTAAAATTCATAATAATTCATACGACCCTCCATAAATTCATTTTCCATTTTTTCCTGAGTTCCTTACATCATGTGTGATCTTTAAAAATTGATTACAAGGTTTATGGAGTCGCTTTTCTATTCTTTGGAATTTTGGAGTCGTTTTTATCCTAACCGAGAGGAATAATATCATCCAGCGTGTTCTAAACGTTCTAAAATTTATATGGTATTTTTCTCATGTTATATTCATCCTATAGGTTCCAAATAAAATAATAAAAACGAACCATTCATGGTATAAAAATTATTTGAGAATTAAACCCTAAAAACATGTTAAAACCCTAAATAATTAGAAACGAATTTTATGGGTGTCAAGCCCATTTTATTTAAGACCTATACGACCCATATGATACTGGAAAAATGTTCATTCGAATTGTTATTGTCTAAAATGGCCTAGTCGAATTATTATTTATAATCGGATTTTTTATTTTAAAAAAAATCGTATAAATGGATAAACAAAATTGGAACGATTGACCTAGGGTTTATGTTATGGTCTAGATCTGACCTTAAAGATGAAATAATGATGGAATAATGATTGGTGTTTGATTTGGGGAATTAGGGTTAGGGTTTGATGATTTTATTGTATTACCGATTGAGTTTTCAAAATAAAAAGGGGTTGTTTCGTAAATTATAAAACTTGTGGACTATTTTTTTAATATACTTTGGACCAGGGGGTGTTAGTATAAAATGTAACATGAGAACCTTTTTCATAAAATATGTGACTTAGGGGTTTATTTTGTAAATCGGGTAAATTTGTAAACCGAAATGTAATTATTAAAAATAGAGGGGCTTGTTTGTGAATTCTGGAAACTTGGGGGTATTTCGTATAAATAAGGATAATGAGGGTGTAATATGTAAAATTGGACACTTAAGGGCTTGTTGTGTAAATATGCTAAATAAGGAAACTTTCTAAAAAAAATGGAAACCTTCTATTTTTGGAAACCTGCTAAATATGGAAAGTTACTAAAACTGAAAAGCCGACTAAAATAAGTAATCTGAATTAAATAAGTTTTTAATAAAACCAGTCATGAATTCGTGTAGATTCGCCGGAGATGGAGTTTGTTTCCGACCTTGGTGTTTCTGTTGTGTTTCGTTTGCGGTATAAGGTACAAATATTCTGACCTTACCTCTTAAGGTTTCTCATGATTCGTTTACATCTTTCAATATTAGCTTTGAACCGTTATACTTTGCTCTGAGCCTTCTTATTAGGGCTTCCCTATAACTTTGCTATGCTCCCTTTGATTGATTCTCCTATGTGAACTGTTTGATTATGAACCTTTGATATGAACCTCTTATATGAAACTTTGATATGAATTTGATATGAACTTCGATATGAAACTCTGATATGAACTTTGATATGAACCTTTATGATATGAATATGCTTTGACCCTTCAGTTTGATACCCGAGCCAAAATTTGTTTCCTAGTCAGGAAGGTAACCTGACCGTGTCATTGATGCACCAATGGCATGACTTTAGTGTGGTTGAGTGATGTTCCACACCGTCCCCATTTTGATATGATTATGAGCTCACTATATGTATTTGATTTGGCCATTATATGTTTTGGGGGGCGTATGGATGCATCCTAGATTTGATTTGTTTCGAGGGATTTGATCTGATTGGTGCTTTGTTTGGTGAATGATGTCGGGTGCAATCCGCGTCTTCACATTTCTGGGCGCTAGCTACTCCATTTGTTACTGAGGTCTCCCCTCCTATTATGTATGGTATTCCGAGGTCACCTCTCCGAATACAATGGCTACTTATGATATGATATGATATGATATGTTTCTGGGCTCGGGTAGATTTCTGATAACCCTTACACTTTTGATAACCTATATTGTACCTTCTGTATTCCCCAACGCACCATAATCGGTATTACTTGTTTATTTCTCAAGACCCTTATATGACTCACTCTACTACCAAGATATATATTACATTACCTTGATCTGTCACACTCTCATTCCGTTACTTCCGACTATGGTTCCATTCACGTACCGGGTTATTATATGTTTATTGGATTTGGTTATGCTATTCATGTGTTATGTGACTACTGATTACCCTGTTATGATATGATTAACATGCGATTATAAGATTTACCTGTTGTCATCTGATGATATGCTATCTTACTGTTATGTGATCCTTTGATTGGTCTGGTAACCGTACTTGTGTGAAATCGATTGTTGATCTGTTTATCTTTTGTACCTTGTTCGATTAGTCTCGTGGTCTATGACTATCCGTGGTGTCCTTATCTGCTTGATGTTGACCTGCCATGTTTGCATTTCTGTTTATGCTATGGTTTGATTGGGTAAATGGTTCAACTTATGAAGTCTAGCTTGTTAACTTGTTTAATTGCCCTGCTATGTATTTATTTCATTTAATTATAGTGTTCATACTGTATTCCTACTTGTTACGTGTGACTGCCATGTTTTGACTACCGCTATGATACTGATTATGTCTTCAACTAAGGGTTTTGACCTGTGTGAATTGCCATGCTCACTTATTAATTAATTGCTTCCGCTCTCCTGTAGACATTTGTTTGGCTTGTATGTCTCCTGATTTCCTGAATTGATTGTATGACATATATGCTGTGTGGATGCTACGCATGCTATGTTTGCTTATGTTTCAGTTCTTGTATGTCTGGTTTGTACGTGTTTGTTTATATGTCATCGATGCTTGCTTTGCTTTGTTCTCCTTGTTACCTGTTCGTTTTGGATATCTGTATAATTGTGTTCTGCAGGATCCTCATTGACTCATTGTTCTCATTTCTTTTCGCTGCGACTTTGTTATCCGTTTCCTTTGTTTCATTTCGCATTTCAGATTTTATTTAGCTTTCGTTTTGTTATATCTGTTCACTGGGCTTTTTAAGCTCAGCCGCATTTCTTTTCCTGCGGCAGGTATTAGGTTTGAAGATGGGCTTTGATGGGTTGAGAGTTGGATTATTTGAGTGGACCGACCCTAGATACCTTGTTGTTTGGATTTATTTTGTTGGGCAATGGTTGGAGATTTCATTTTATTTTAGACATATTGGATTTTTGTATTTTCCTTGTAAGCCATTCGTCTATATGACTTGGTACTTTATTCTTCAAGGCTTTCGCTTGTAAAATTTTATTTGTATGTTCTGATATGACACCAGAATGTGGCACTTTTACCCTTGTCGGGTTGGGGTGTTACAATTATGGTATCAAAGCCAGGTTTCGTCTTGTTGACCTTAGGATTGACCTGTGAGGACTTGGGTAGACACTAGGCTTCCGTCTGTTATGATATATTCCGATTCCTTTTGATTGTCATTCAGATTTGACTTCGATAATCTTTTGTCTTCACTGTTTTGGTCTTCTTCTCTTCACATTCGATTTTATTATTTTGTCTTCGCACATCCGTTTGTCGATCGTTAGATGGAGACTACCCGTGGAGCCGAAGATGATGGTGCCGAACCTGCGTTGCTACAGCAGTTCCTGAGGTGGAGAGGTTCATGAAGCAGAAGCCACACCCGACTGCCGTGCTGCTGGAGGAAGCTGGACGGACCAACCAAAGACGCAGGAGACGGAGACAAGATTCAACCGGTGGCTGGGAAGGTTCATCTACTTCATATGATTTGGGCGCGACTTGTATTATTCCTATTCGTTTGTCATGTGTTTTGAGGCTGTTTGATATCCTGTTAAGTGATTCTGATCGGTATTGCTTTTCTTGATTTGTTCGGAACTCAGTTTGAATCGTGAAGCTCCATCGTTTAGCATTTCGTTAATATCTCAGCTTTTCTTTTAGATCGTCAGTAATGAGTCATGAGGAGCCGTTTTGTGCAAGTTGGTGGTATTCTTTCTTTGTGACATGGTGAGTTGTTTGATGCAGTTTATGTGGTGTATATGAATCTGGTCTACTTTGGTATGTTACTTGATATCTGTATGTGATATGTTTTGTGTGATATCGGCTATGTGGTTTGTCATGACCCGGGACAGAATATGGTAACAATAAGGGCTTGTTATGTGATGCAAGTATTATGACGCCTGATCAACGTGATAATACCGAGATCATATAATTTGAACTTATTGGAATCATACGACGTCTTGGGAAATGCCTGGGGTTGGTACGTGAATGGACTAGGACTTATATCCGTTATCCTTCGATCCTCATATTCATTTGAAATTTTGTACCTCTTTACGAGACGCTCACCGACATCTGTTACGTGTAAGATTGGTACGTTTGGAACTGTTATGATTATGCTATGTATAAAACTATGGATTGCTACGTCTGCCTTAAACTCGTACGTCTCTGTTTACCCTTGCGACTTCAATTTTCGAGGACGAAAATTTTCTTTTTAGAGGGGAAGAAGTTGTAATACCTGAAATTCAGATAACATGTAAAAAGACCAAAATGCCCCTATAATCTTAAACTTTTAATTTTAAGTAATTAAAGTCCCAAAATATCATAAATAAATCAGATATGAGATGTAATATTTTTTATTTTGACTTTCTAACTTTGTTTTGACTTAATAAATTATAAAAAAAATTAAAAAAATAAAAATGGGCCGATTGGGCTTTTATTTATGAAATCCGGTTTTTAATAAAAGAAAACAAATACAAAACAATTGCAAATAAATTTATAAATGTGAGATATCCTGAAATCTTGTTTCCTAAACTACTAGGCCGAAATTTGGGCTCTTCCAAAGTTTTATTCCGTTTGTTTCCATTCCATATTCACGGCATACACCACAAAAACCCTAATATCACTTTTTCTCTCCCAAAAATCATACAAGCCACCATAAATTCTAAGAGTATTTTTCCTGTGATCTATACACTGCTAGGAAGCCAAGAAAATTGACAATTCGAATTTTGAAGGCCTGATCTATTTGTTGTCGAATTTTGTTCATATGCAAGGTAAAATTCATAATAATTCATACGACCCTCCATAAATTCATTTTCCATTTTTTCCTGAGTTCCTTACATCATGTGTGATCTTTAAAAATTGATTACAAGGTTTATGGAGTCGCTTTTCTATTCTTTGGAATTTTGGAGTCGTTTTTATCCTAACCGAGAGGAATAATATCATCCAGCGTGTTCTAAACGTTCTAAAATTTATATGGTATTTTTCTCATGTTATATTCATCCTATAGGTTCCAAATAAAATAATAAAAACGAACCATTCATGGTATACAAATTATTTGAGAATTAAACCCTAAAAACATGTTAAAACCCTAAATAATTAGAAACGAATTTTATGGGTGTCAAGCCCATTTTATTTAAGACCTATACGACCCATATGATACTGGAAAAATGTTCATTCGAATTGTTATTGTCTAAAATGGCCTAGTCGAATTATTATTTATAATCGGATTTTTTATTTTAAAAAAAATCGTATAAATGGATAAACAAAATTGGAACGATTGACCTAGGGTTTATGTTATGGTCTAGATCTGACCTTAAAGATGAAATAATGATGGAATAATGATTGGTGTTTGATTTGGGGAATTAGGGTTAGGGTTTGATGATTTTATTGTATTACCGATTGAGTTTTCAAAATAAAAAGGGGTTGTTTCGTAAATTATAAAACTTGTGGACTATTTTTTTAATATACTTTGGACCAGGGGGTGTTAGTATAAAATGTAACATGAGAACCTTTTTCATAAAATATGTGACTTAGGGGTTTATTTTGTAAATCGGGTAAATTTGTAAACCGAAATGTAATTATTAAAAATAGAGGGGCTTGTTTGTGAATTCTGGAAACTTGGGGGTATTTCGTATAAATAAGGATAATGAGGGTGTAATATGTAAAATTGGACACTTAAGGGCTTGTTGTGTAAATATGCTAAATAAGGAAACTTTCTAAAAAAAATGGAAACCTTCTATTTTTGGAAACCTGCTAAATATGGAAAGTTACTAAAACTGAAAAGCCGACTAAAATAAGTAATCTGAATTAAATAAGTTTTTAATAAAACCAGTCATGAATTCGTGTAGATTCGCCGGAGATGGAGTTTGTTTCCGACCTTGGTGTTTCTGTTGTGTTTCGTTTGCGGTATAAGGTACAAATATTCTGACCTTACCTCTTAAGGTTTCTCATGATTCGTTTACATCTTTCAATATTAGCTTTGAACCGTTATACTTTGCTCTGAGCCTTCTTATTAGGGCTTCCCTATAACTTTGCTATGCTCCCTTTGATTGATTCTCCTATGTGAACTGTTTGATTATGAACCTTTGATATGAACCTCTTATATGAAACTTTGATATGAATTTGATATGAACTTCGATATGAAACTCTGATATGAACTTTGATATGAACCTTTATGATATGAATATGCTTTGACCCTTCAGTTTGATACCCGAGCCAAAATTTGTTTCCTAGTCAGGAAGGTAACCTGACCGTGTCATTGATGCACCAATGGCATGACTTTAGTGTGGTTGAGTGATGTTCCACACCGTCCCCATTTTGATATGATTATGAGCTCACTATATGTATTTGATTTGGCCATTATATGTTTTGGGGGGCGTATGGATGCATCCTAGATTTGATTTGTTTCGAGGGATTTGATCTGATTGGTGCTTTGTTTGGTGAATGATGTCGGGTGCAATCCGCGTCTTCACATTTCTGGGCGCTAGCTACTCCATTTGTTACTGAGGTCTCCCCTCCTATTATGTATGGTATTCCGAGGTCACCTCTCCGAATACAATGGCTACTTATGATATGATATGATATGATATGTTTCTGGGCTCGGGTAGATTTCTGATAACCCTTACACTTTTGATAACCTATATTGTACCTTCTGTATTCCCCAACGCACCATAATCGGTATTACTTGTTTATTTCTCAAGACCCTTATATGACTCACTCTACTACCAAGATATATATTACATTACCTTGATCTGTCACACTCTCATTCCGTTACTTCCGACTATGGTTCCATTCACGTACCGGGTTATTATATGTTTATTGGATTTGGTTATGCTATTCATGTGTTATGTGACTACTGATTACCCTGTTATGATATGATTAACATGCGATTATAAGATTTACCTGTTGTCATCTGATGATATGCTATCTTACTGTTATGTGATCCTTTGATTGGTCTGGTAACCGTACTTGTGTGAAATCGATTGTTGATCTGTTTATCTTTTGTACCTTGTTCGATTAGTCTCGTGGTCTATGACTATCCGTGGTGTCCTTATCTGCTTGATGTTGACCTGCCATGTTTGCATTTCTGTTTATGCTATGGTTTGATTGGGTAAATGGTTCAACTTATGAAGTCTAGCTTGTTAACTTGTTTAATTGCCCTGCTATGTATTTATTTCATTTAATTATAGTGTTCATACTGTATTCCTACTTGTTACGTGTGACTGCCATGTTTTGACTACCGCTATGATACTGATTATGTCTTCAACTAAGGGTTTTGACCTGTGTGAATTGCCATGCTCACTTATTAATTAATTGCTTCCGCTCTCCTGTAGACATTTGTTTGGCTTGTATGTCTCCTGATTTCCTGAATTGATTGTATGACATATATGCTGTGTGGATGCTACGCATGCTATGTTTGCTTATGTTTCAGTTCTTGTATGTCTGGTTTGTACGTGTTTGTTTATATGTCATCGATGCTTGCTTTGCTTTGTTCTCCTTGTTACCTGTTCGTTTTGGATATCTGTATAATTGTGTTCTGCAGGATCCTCATTGACTCATTGTTCTCATTTCTTTTCGCTGCGACTTTGTTATCCGTTTCCTTTGTTTCATTTCGCATTTCAGATTTTATTTAGCTTTCGTTTTGTTATATCTGTTCACTGGGCTTTTTAAGCTCAGCCGCATTTCTTTTCCTGCGGCAGGTATTAGGTTTGAAGATGGGCTTTGATGGGTTGAGAGTTGGATTATTTGAGTGGACCGACCCTAGATACCTTGTTGTTTGGATTTATTTTGTTGGGCAATGGTTGGAGATTTCATTTTATTTTAGACATATTGGATTTTTGTATTTTCCTTGTAAGCCATTCGTCTATATGACTTGGTACTTTATTCTTCAAGGCTTTCGCTTGTAAAATTTTATTTGTATGTTCTGATATGACACCAGAATGTGGCACTTTTACCCTTGTCGGGTTGGGGTGTTACAATTATGGTATCAAAGCCAGGTTTCGTCTTGTTGACCTTAGGATTGACCTGTGAGGACTTGGGTAGACACTAGGCTTCCGTCTGTTATGATATATTCCGATTCCTTTTGATTGTCATTCAGATTTGACTTCGATAATCTTTTGTCTTCACTGTTTTGGTCTTCTTCTCTTCACATTCGATTTTATTATTTTGTCTTCGCACATCCGTTTGTCGATCGTTAGATGGAGACTACCCGTGGAGCCGAAGATGATGGTGCCGAACCTGCGTTGCTACAGCAGTTCCTGAGGTGGAGAGGTTCATGAAGCAGAAGCCACACCCGACTGCCGTGCTGCTGGAGGAAGCTGGACGGACCAACCAAAGACGCAGGAGACGGAGACAAGATTCAACCGGTGGCTGGGAAGGTTCATCTACTTCATATGATTTGGGCGCGACTTGTATTATTCCTATTCGTTTGTCATGTGTTTTGAGGCTGTTTGATATCCTGTTAAGTGATTCTGATCGGTATTGCTTTTCTTGATTTGTTCGGAACTCAGTTTGAATCGTGAAGCTCCATCGTTTAGCATTTCGTTAATATCTCAGCTTTTCTTTTAGATCGTCAGTAATGAGTCATGAGGAGCCGTTTTGTGCAAGTTGGTGGTATTCTTTCTTTGTGACATGGTGAGTTGTTTGATGCAGTTTATGTGGTGTATATGAATCTGGTCTACTTTGGTATGTTACTTGATATCTGTATGTGATATGTTTTGTGTGATATCGGCTATGTGGTTTGTCATGACCCGGGACAGAATATGGTAACAATAAGGGCTTGTTATGTGATGCAAGTATTATGACGCCTGATCAACGTGATAATACCGAGATCATATAATTTGAACTTATTGGAATCATACGACGTCTTGGGAAATGCCTGGGGTTGGTACGTGAATGGACTAGGACTTATATCCGTTATCCTTCGATCCTCATATTCATTTGAAATTTTGTACCTCTTTACGAGACGCTCACCGACATCTGTTACGTGTAAGATTGGTACGTTTGGAACTGTTATGATTATGCTATGTATAAAACTATGGATTGCTACGTCTGCCTTAAACTCGTACGTCTCTGTTTACCCTTGCGACTTCAATTTTCGAGGACGAAAATTTTCTTTTTAGAGGGGAAGAAGTTGTAATACCTGAAATTCAGATAACATGTAAAAAGACCAAAATGCCCCTATAATCTTAAACTTTTAATTTTAAGTAATTAAAGTCCCAAAATATCATAAATAAATCAGATATGAGATGTAATATTTTTTATTTTGACTTTCTAACTTTGTTTTGACTTAATAAATTATAAAAAAAATTAAAAAAATAAAAATGGGCCGATTGGGCTTTTATTTATGAAATCCGGTTTTTAATAAAAGAAAACAAATACAAAACAATTGCAAATAAATTTATAAATGTGAGATATCCTGAAATCTTGTTTCCTAAACTACTAGGCCGAAATTTGGGCTCTTCCAAAGTTTTATTCCGTTTGTTTCCATTCCATATTCACGGCATACACCACAAAAACCCTAATATCACTTTTTCTCTCCCAAAAATCATACAAGCCACCATAAATTCTAAGAGTATTTTTCCTGTGATCTATACACTGCTAGGAAGCCAAGAAAATTGACAATTCGAATTTTGAAGGCCTGATCTATTTGTTGTCGAATTTTGTTCATATGCAAGGTAAAATTCATAATAATTCATACGACCCTCCATAAATTCATTTTCCATTTTTTCCTGAGTTCCTTACATCATGTGTGATCTTTAAAAATTGATTACAAGGTTTATGGAGTCGCTTTTCTATTCTTTGGAATTTTGGAGTCGTTTTTATCCTAACCGAGAGGAATAATATCATCCAGCGTGTTCTAAACGTTCTAAAATTTATATGGTATTTTTCTCATGTTATATTCATCCTATAGGTTCCAAATAAAATAATAAAAACGAACCATTCATGGTATACAAATTATTTGAGAATTAAACCCTAAAAACATGTTAAAACCCTAAATAATTAGAAACGAATTTTATGGGTGTCAAGCCCATTTTATTTAAGACCTATACGACCCATATGATACTGGAAAAATGTTCATTCGAATTGTTATTGTCTAAAATGGCCTAGTCGAATTATTATTTATAATCGGATTTTTTATTTTAAAAAAAATCGTATAAATGGATAAACAAAATTGGAACGATTGACCTAGGGTTTATGTTATGGTCTAGATCTGACCTTAAAGATGAAATAATGATGGAATAATGATTGGTGTTTGATTTGGGGAATTAGGGTTAGGGTTTGATGATTTTATTGTATTACCGATTGAGTTTTCAAAATAAAAAGGGGTTGTTTCGTAAATTATAAAACTTGTGGACTATTTTTTTAATATACTTTGGACCAGGGGGTGTTAGTATAAAATGTAACATGAGAACCTTTTTCATAAAATATGTGACTTAGGGGTTTATTTTGTAAATCGGGTAAATTTGTAAACCGAAATGTAATTATTAAAAATAGAGGGGCTTGTTTGTGAATTCTGGAAACTTGGGGGTATTTCGTATAAATAAGGATAATGAGGGTGTAATATGTAAAATTGGACACTTAAGGGCTTGTTGTGTAAATATGCTAAATAAGGAAACTTTCTAAAAAAAATGGAAACCTTCTATTTTTGGAAACCTGCTAAATATGGAAAGTTACTAAAACTGAAAAGTCGACTAAAATAAGTAATCTGAATTAAATAAGTTTTTAATAAAACCAGTCATGAATTCGTGTAGATTCGCCGGAGATGGAGTTTGTTTCCGACCTTGGTATTTCTGTTGTGTTTCGTTTGCGGTATAAGGTACATATATTCTGACCTTACCTCTTAAGGTTTCTCATGATTCGTTTACATCTTTCAATATTAGCTTTGAACCGTTATACTTTGCTCTGAGCCTTCTTATTAGGGCTTCCCTATAACTTTGCTATGCTCCCTTTGATTGATTCTCCTATGTGAACTGTTTGATTATGAACCTTTGATATGAACCTCTTATATGAAACTTTGATATGAATTTGATATGAACTTCGATATGAAACTCTGATATGAACTTTGATATGAACCTTTATGATATGAATATGCTTTGACCCTTCAGTTTGATACCCGAGCCAAAATTTGTTTCCTAGTCAGGAAGGTAACCTGACCGTGTCATTGATGCACCAATGGCATGACTTTAGTGTGGTTGAGTGATGTTCCACACCGTCCCCATTTTGATATGATTATGAGCTCACTATATGTATTTGATTTGGCCATTATATGTTTTGGGGGGCGTATGGATGCATCCTAGATTTGATTTGTTTCGAGGGATTTGATCTGATTGGAGCTTTGTTTGGTGAATGATGTCGGGTGCAATCCGCGTCTTCACATTTCTGGGAGCTAGCTACTCCATTTGTTACTGAGGTCTCCCCTCCTATTATGTATGGTATTCCGAGGTCACCCCTCCGAATACAATGGCTACTTATGATATGATATGATATGATATGTTTCTGGGCTCGGGTAGATTTCTGATAACCCTTACACTTTTGATAACCTATATTGTACCTTCTGTATTCCCCAACGTACCATAATCGGTATTACTTGTTTATTTCTCAAGACCCTTATATGACTCACTCTACTACCAAGATTTATATTACATTACTTTGATCTGTCACACTCTCATTCCGTTACTTCCGACTATGGTTCCATTCACGTACCGGGTTATTATATGTTTATTGGATTTGGTTATGCTATTCATGTGTTATGTGACTACTGATTACCCTGTTATGATATGATTAACATGCGATTATAAGATTTACCTGTTGTCATCTGATGATATGCTATCTTACTGTTATGTGATCCTTTGATTGGTCTGGTAACCGTACTTGTGTGAAATCGATTGTTGATCTGTTTATCTTTTGTACCTCGTTCGATTAGTCTCGTGGTCTATGACTATCCGTGGTGTCCTTATCTGCTTGATGTTGACCTGCCATGTTTGCATTTCTGTTTATGCTATGGTTTGATTGGGTAAATGGTTCAACTTATGAAGTCTAGCTTGTTAACTTGTTTAATTGCCCTGCTATGTATTTATTTCATTTAATTATAGTGTTCATACTGTATTCCTACTTGTTACGTGTGACTGCCATGTTTTGACTACCGTTATGATACTGATTATGTCTTCAACTAAGGGTTTTGACCTGTGTGAATTGCCATGCTCACTTATTAATTAATTGCTTCCGCTCTCCTGTAGACATTTGTTTGGCTTGTATGTCTCCTGATTTCCTGAATTGATTGTATGACATATATGCTGTGTGGATGCTACGCATGCTATGTTTGCTTATGTTTCAGTTCTTGTATGTCTGGTTTGTACGTGTTTGTTTATATGTCATCGATGCTTGCTTTGCTTTGTTCTCCTTGTTACCTGTTCGTTTTGGATATCTGTATAATTGTGTTCTGCAGGATCCTCATTGACTCATTGTTCTCATTTCTTTTCGCTGCGACTTTGTTATCCGTTTCCTTTGTTTCATTTCGCATTTCAGATTTTATTTAGCTTTCGTTTTGTTATATCTGTTCACTGGGCTTTTTAAGCTCAGCCGCATTTCTTTTCCTGCGGCAGGTATTAGGTTTGAAGATGGGCTTTGATGGGCTGAGAGTTGGATTATTTGAGTGGACCGACCCTAGATACCTTGTTGTTTGGATTTATTTTGTTGGGCTATGGTTGGAGATTTCATTTTATTTTAGACATATTGGATTTTTGTATTTTCCTTGTAAGCCATTCGTCTATATGACTTGGTACTTTATTCTTCAAGGCTTTCGCTTGTAAAATTTTATTTGTATGTTCTGATATGACACCAGAATGTGGCACTTTTACCCTTGTCGGGTTGGGGTGTTACAATTCTCATCCCGTTATGATTTCGTTATTCGTATCTTTGTTTTGTTTAGTTTCTGTTTTGTTATATCTGTTCACTGGGCTTTGTAAGCTCAGCCGCATTTTTCTTTTCCTGCGGCAGGTATTAAACATTCAAGATGAGCTTATGGGATAGCTTATCTGGGTTGAGAGTAGAGACAAGAGAAAGTTTTGCTAATAGGGATCTTAGATTTATTTTAAATATTAAGTTATTTATATTCTCTTTTGTAAATTTTGTAAGTTTCCGCTTTTGTATAGTATTTAAAGTTCTGATATGAAACCGTATTGTGATATCTTTACCCTTGTCGGGTTGGGGTGTTACAATTTATGGTATCAGAGTTCTAGGTTTTAGGACCGTTAGAGCTTAGGCTATGACCTGTGAGGATTGGGTAGATTTAGGATTTTCCCTTCTGCATACTTTCTTTGCGTCCACTATCGTACTTAGACTTTGCTAATAGTTGGTTATTCTTTTAGATGGTTATCCCTCGTCGCTCTAGTTCATCTGATAGGAGCAAACAAGGACCAGCTAGGCAACCTAAGGAGAGGATGAGGTGGACCGTTGTTATCGCTAAAGGCTGCAAGAGGTTTGGTAGAGTGAAGCGGACCAACAGGAGGATACGAGTTCCGGCTAGTATATGGCCATGCACAATTGAGGAGAAGCTGACCTTGAAGAACGTAGACAGAAAAGTAGTAAAGGAGTACGAAACTAAAGTTGTTGACAATCAAGGTTTCACCACTAGGTATCATGATAGATGTCCCGAGTTCCTTGAAGATGGAGGAGTAGGTTGGGCGAGGAGTCGCGATTTGTATGCTTTTGTAGATCGTGTGCCGGAAGAAGAAAAGAGGAATCGGAAAAGTGACTTTGCTAGTCGCTTATTACCGCAGCGTGAAGGAAATAGGAACGGATGGATAAGTGAGGAAGAAGAGGAAGAAGAAGAACATGAGGAAGAATACGAGGTGGACTCGGATTTAGAGTCTACGGCTTCTAGTAGGTTTAATCCGATAAAAGAATAGAAATGTGCACTCCTGGTTAGTTGCCTCTTTATGAGAAATTTCTGACATTAGATTTTGAGTTTAGGTCCTTTTGTTTTCTTTTAGATGATTGAATCTTGGATTATTAAGTTTTGTTTTGGAAGTTCATCTTATGACGATTTTGCAAATTTTGTTTGACTAGTGGGAATAAAACAAAATTTTGAAAGTATAGTTCCTGTTTATTGTTTCTTTCTGATAGATTCGTTAAGTTTCCGTTAGTCCTCATAAGTTTTGTCTACTATGTGTTTTCTTAATGATGTCGCTTAATCACAGCTTGAAATGAAGTATGACCATCACGATGGTATACTCATGTGGATCTGGTTTGTTATAGTATGTTACTTGCTATCTGTATGTTATCCGTATGTGATATGTTTTGTTATGATATTAGTTATGTGGTTTGCCATGACCCGAGACAGAATATGATGACAATAAGAACTTGTTATGTGATGCAAGTATTATGACGCCTGATCAACGTGATAATACCGAGATCATATAATTTGAACTTATTGAAGTCATATGACGTCTGGGGAAATGCATGTGGATGATACGTGAATGTATTTTGACTGGTATCTGTTATTTGGCACTTCTCATGTTCGTTTGAAATTCTGTACCTAATTGTGAGATTTTCGTCGATATCTGTTACGTATAAGTTTTGTACGCTTGGAATCCGGAAATTGTTATGATTTGTGTGAACTATGGATTTCTATGTTTGCTCTAAATGTGTACGTCTCCGTATACCCTTATTGTGGTCATAAGATTTTCGTGAAGTGTTTGAGGAACATTAGATCTTTTTAGTTGGTTATCTGCGACTGGTGGGACCGTTAGAATTCGTTTTGTCTATGCATATGTTTGTTCTCATCATTAGATATCTGAATAAGTTAGAAATTGTCGTTTGATCTTTTTCCTGCATCTCATCCGTTATCTGCCATTACTTTGATGAGTATATGATAGTCTGTTGTAAGTATTTGATTATTGCTTGATTTCTGATAAAGTATGAGTTTGTAGATTCTGATAAGAATTCGTTTGTTCTGAGACAAGTTCCGTGTTTGTTTTAATTCCTCGAAACTCTGAAATCCGATTTGGTTGCTGTTCCGTTCCGTCTTGTTCAATTTCGAGGACGAAATTTTCTTTTTAGAAGGGAGGAGTTGTAAAACCCTGAAAATACAAAACGTATTAAAAGACTATTTTACCCTCACAATCAAAATTTTAAAATACGAAAAATATAATAACGTTCATTTAACGAAATTAAATACCTAACTTATAAATAAGTATAACAACCTAACGTACATATAAATTAACGACATTGGTACGACAAGAATATAAGTCACGCAATGGGCCGCTCGTTACCTTTGGGCCGTGTGATGTTTGCCTTCGGATAGGACCAAGCCGAGAGCCCAACGGGCTATTTTCTTTTCTTTCTCTTTATTTCCTTGTTGAGCCGAAGCCCACCCTCAATCCCTTAAGGATCCGATCGGTACCCTATATAAACCACACACTAATACAAATTTTGGAACCCTAGTTTTGTTTTCCTCTTTTCTTTCCTTGTTCCATTCGGCCGAGAGTTTTTTTTTCTCCCTTGGTGTCGAGACCTTTATTCCAACGAGCTAAGGTATAAACGAAATCTTTTCGTCTTACTTTGATACGCCTAATGTTATTATGTATTGTATCGTGTTTTGTTTAGCCGAGTGGTGTTCTTTTCTTTTGGCCGAACCATAGGAAACCGAAAACCAACAATATGAATTGAACTTTATAAATATTAGAGAATATGTTATGTAATACGTATTGTTTGAACCAGTTATTAAGTATGTTGAGATAAAAGAGACCGAACCACATAGATCATGAATCGGCCAAGGTAAACATGCAAACGTAAATATGTAAGATACGTAGATGAGCTAGGGTTGAGTAAAGTATATTAGCCGAAACCCTAGATATGAACCGAACCATGTGGAGTTTGTAAACGTGTGTTAAACAAGAAAAGGTCATGTAAAACCTAAACCCTAGAGTGAGGTGTGAACCAAACCTTAAACGGTTTGTGAACCGTGTACCATGCGTGTGTTTTATAAGTCAAGTAAGCTTGTCGATATGTAAACGTAGTACGTGGTCATATCTAGTCAGAACTAGTGTGCAGGTGTGCGTAGATGTGTATCTAGTCCTGATAATAAGTAACTTTTGTGGGCACATGAAATCATAAACGTGCATGGGAATAAAAGTTGACGTATAACATGTATATAAGTAACTTATGGTTAAGACATGAAGGTGTTGAGTAAATAAACGAGAGTTATTGAGTTGTGTGAGTCGATTTGAGTATAAATAAGTGTTTGCATGTGTGAGTGCGTGCATGGTGAAACATAAAAAGAAAGGTTGTCTTCATTACATGCTAGGTCAAGTAGCGAGTCATTAAATGACGTAACATGTAAAGTAAATGCGTATTAAATGATATTAAAAGTAGGGGAAAACCCTAGAACATAAATAGGAAGTCGATTAGGGTTAAAAGCTAAGTGTGTAAATTCGTTATTTCATGTGAGAATGGTAAGTCTTGGAGTCGTTAATAACTATTGATTAAGAGTAAATGAGCTAGTACTAAGCGTGATGTAAACATGCGTGAGTTATGATTGTGTATAAGGAACTAAGTCAGGAACTGGAAGTATTGCATGCATGGTCTCATTTAGGTTGCATTCGAACAAGACGTGTGAGTCTTGGTTAATCATGTAAGTTTTAAAGGCTTATGTAAACTATTTTGAAAGAGAGTCCTAAAATCCGTTATTGACATTTGTAAACCCTATACTTTGAATGACGATCATATAAGCCCTCAATTAAGATATTTGTCGTATTAAACCCTTTAGTTTACCCTTTTGTCATTTACAACCCCTAAGTTTGGCTATTTAATGATTAAGACTCTAAAACGTTGTAATTCCGTCCGTCACTAAGAATAAGATTATACTTACGACTTTAAGAGTGTGAACGAGACAAATCCGTTATAACTTAATGATGCTAATGAGTATTAAATAAATCATAATCCGTGTAGATTCGTTGAAGGAGACACGACGTTACACCTTCGTGGTTCACTCATTCGTTTGCTTTCCTCTCATTTGCTTTAAGGTACAGATATTCTGACCTTTTCAGTAAAGGTTCCTTATAACGTTTTCTTTTCGTTAGCTTTTATATTAGGGTTTCCTAAGCCTTTGCTATGAACCCCATTCTGTTTGTTTGATCTGTTGCTTATCTGCACTTCTGTTTTTATTGAACCATGCAATATCTGTTGTGAACTTGTGTTATGAAGACACTGATATGCATATTTGTTGAACCTCATTAAGTGTAACTATGAACTTCTAAATATGAATGTATGATTTGTGATTGTGATAAGAACTTCTGATTTCTAAATGTCGGAATATGAACCTTATAATATGAACTACCTGATATGTTATCTGTGACCTTGTGTTTGATTATGATCCGTGCCATATCTGAAGATCGGTTTGACCTAAGTTAGTTTGACACCTGAGCCAAATATTAACTAGTCATGGGGGTTCCATGTCCGTGTCAGTGATGCACCTCTGACATGACTCTAGGGCAGTAGAGTGATGTTTTGCCACGTCCCTTTCCGTTATCTGTTTATTAATAGTATGGCCACTATCTGTCTGTTGGGGCGTATGGATGCATCCTAGATCTGATATGTTATCTGATATGATTTGTCTGGTGAATGATGTCGTGTGCAATACACTCTTCACAAAATTTTGGGAGCTAGCTACTCTAAAACCATTTCTGAGATTATTTCTGTATAATTATGATGTTTCTGATATGATACGTTCTGGGCTCGTGGTAGTTAACTAAACCTTTATCTGTTACTTCTGTGTTAAGCATTCTGTTATGATTTGGTATTTTCGAGTGTTATATTATGTATCCTGATATGATATGTTGGTGAATGTGCTTATGACGTATATGTTCAAGTGATTTCTAGTTGCCATGCTAGGATAGTACTAATATGTTTAAACATGATTTGTTTATCTGATATTATGTTGGCTTATCGTTACGTGAATGCGTTGATCTGCGAGATGAATGTGCTAGTGTACAGTTGAGTGTTTTGGAAGTTTAGTATGTATGATGGTTCAATTAATTTTATAAACCGTGCCTATCGGTTAGTTATATGTCTGCATATGTTACCTGCCCTGTTAAAACTCTGCTAATGTTAGGATTTGATCTGAGAACTGGTTTAGCTTATGATATCTGTTCTGAAAATTGCTAATGGCTATGATATGTCTTTGTCTATTTAGTTATAGTATGTCTACTGTGTTTGCTTTTGGTATGTGAGGCTGCCATGACTTTTGCTAGTTCCGCTGCTACAATATTGAATTAAGTGCGTTAAATGTAGATTTATTGATTGGTATGAATGCCATGTTTATCTTCTGGAAAGTGTTTTCTGTTAGTCTTTAGACTTTTCGTTTGGGTTATATGTAATCTATTTTCTTGATATGTTAAGTGTCTGGTTATTATGATGTGTTGCATTTGTGTCATTAATGTGCTACGAGGTGTTAACTGTTATGTGTTTTCTAGATTTTCTGTATATTTGTGCTTCCGCAGAATCCTCAATGATTCAGTATTCTCATCCCGTTATGATTTCGTTATTCGTATCTTTGTTTTGTTTAGTTTCTGTTTTGTTATATCTGTTCACTGGGCTTTGTAAGCTCAACCGCATTTTTCTTTTCCTGCGGCAGGTATTAAACATTCAAGATGAGCTTATGGGATAGCTTATCTGGGTTGAGAGTAGAGACAAGAGCAAGTTTTGCTAATAGGGATCTTAGATTTATTTTGAATATTAAGTTATTTATATTCTCTTTTGTAAGTTTTGTAAGTTTCCGCTTTTGTATAGTATTTAAAGTTCTGATATGAAACCGTATTGTGATATCTTTACCCTTGTCGGGTTGGGGTGTTACATACCCTAACCGATATTTCTCATGGTTTATTACCCAAATGAAATTAGACAAGACAAATAATCAAGGATAAGCACAGTTTCAAAGTTCCCGTTTTATTCTCCCTCCCTACACTTAAACTGAACATTGTCCCCAATGTTCCCCGAAAGTATCAAAGTTATGATAATGGAAGGTAATTAAAAGAGAAAGAAACTAATACTCCCCTGATTAGCTTGGTAGGATCCGTGTGAAGTAGTGGTTAAATTCTTCTTCAAGAAGAATATATGCGTGAAAAGCTCCATTCAATCTTATGTTTCTTCTTCTTGATAAATAAAACCTGCACACTTTAAGAAAATTGACGTAACCTTCGCGTAAAATCGACGGTAAAACTATATATGACTCAACTAAACTAGGATATAATGCTTGTGGAATGGATGTTTACAGGTTTTCTGGAAAATTAAGACCTGAGAAATTCTAAAAATTTATAAGTAGCACAGAAAACGAGAGAAAATAAGATAATCTGTTTCTGCTCCTTTTGACGCCGTCAGGTAGCGAGTCTGACGCCGTCAGGTTATCCTGACAGAAACTGGTCTGCTGTGATTTTCAGGAAAAATTACATCTTTAGAATCTAGAAAAATTCCTGCAAAACATCCATTATGACTCGATACAAGCATTTGACTCTAATAAACACACATATATATCTTTTTCTACAATCGTAATTCTCATGTTCACGTTCTTTTAAAAATGTGTGTAATCTTCCCTACACTTATCCTTTTTGTAAAATACCTTTATATGTAATTAAGACGAGGTTAAAGACAAAATAAAGCATTTTCACAAATTCAAACATGAGAATAAACAATCAATGAAAAGATATATGACACACAAACAAGCAAACAATTAAGCATGTGTTGCCTCCCACGAAGCGCTTTTCTTTATTTATGAGTCTTGTAGCTAGACTCGAAGTTGTGCCCCTACGTGGTCTCGTGCACGCTCACGTGCCCATATCTAAGCCATTCCAATGTTTTCTCACTTTTCTTGTACTCATCTCCTAACTCTAGGAATTTTTTATAATACCGCTCATTTTTTTCATAAGTATGCCTAAGTCCCCGTTTTTTATCTCTTTCATTAAGTATCGGAATGGGAGCCATCCGATTGCATGCCTCTACATCTTTGTGCTTAAACCTAGGGTGTGTACGGGGCATTTGATAGACAAAATCTTCAACTCCATCGGAGAATGTGATTAGACCATCAATCATCCGTTCATTCAACCTAGTCATTCTCTTAAAGTTTGTTCCAAATATTACTTGAGTGAGGCTCCCATCTATAAATTCTCCTAAATCTTCTAGGACCATGAATTCAATCACATAGGCAAAACTTCCAACAAACACATCCAAGTAAGTGACCACATCAACAACATTATCCCCTTGATAGGCTAATTCATCCACCTTAATTTTGTTATATAGATTTCTTGAGATCAATTTTAAAGGTAAGAATGAGTACAAGTTAGCATCAAAACTTTCAAATCCTATCTTACAAGGGAATTGCATGTAAAAGAGGCCATTAGCCTCAATTCTACACCTAGGGTCAAAACATTAGGAGAAGTCTACTTCCATTTCAAAATTAACTTCATCGATGACCTCCCCGTTATCAAGTGCCTCACCATAGTCAAACTCCTCATCGGAATTCGAGTCATAGAAAGGACTATGTTGTTGCCAATTTATTTCATTATGCCCTAGGTGATTTCCAAAGTGGTGAACGGGTGAAAGGTTTTGTGGGATTGCGTTTTCAATTTCGAGATTGGGAGGAGGGTTGGGGGCAGGGTTTGGAGCGGGTAGTGCAAAGTTTCTACGGCGAAAGATGCGAATCATGGTGAGTGATGGGTTTTACGAACAAAGTCACGAAGAAGGGGGATAGACTACGAGGAAGCTAAAATTGAGAAAAAAACTTACTTGATAGAAATTAAGCAAGGGAACCTAAACGATATAGACTCCTAACTAGCTATTCTATTCCCCAGCAGCGGCGCCAAAAACTTGATATGCGTACAACGCGCGTTCGGGGTCAAAGGAAACTTCCTTTTCTTCGAGCAAGTTTTTCAGCCACCTAGGCAGTGAACCTAATCGTTGTAGTGTAGTATTAGGGTAAGCCTCAGGATTGATATCGTTCTCTAGGGGAATGGGAATGCTAGTGAGAAATTACTACGCTAAGGTTGGGTTGAGGAAGATTATTTTTTTGTATTTTTTTTATATTTTTTAGAAAATTGAAAGGTACGAATCTCGGGGTATTGGATTTGGGGGGTGGTACTTCTACCAATTACTCTACTATCTAATTATCTAATTAATTAAGCTAAGGGGTAGTCTATGTCTAATTGATGAGTGCTCGTATGATGATTAAAAATGTGTTTACCTAGATACTATTACTCCTTAGTTATCTTTTATTGATGGTTGAATTGTCACGTCTTTATTCTTAACGCGTTGTGTCTTCTAAGGTCGTAGGGTATGCTTTTTTCCCTAACTCTTTGAGGATACCTTAAGGTTATTGCCTACAAAATCTCTAGGATTCATAAACTAACTCTAAGGTTATCTTTGGATTTTTAGCCTACAATAACTCTAGGCGATTATAAACTAATTGTCACAATTCTCAATTTCCGGTCATTTCTCAAACTCAATATTCATCATATTAGTTCATGCATGGTTTTGCATTTCACGTTAAACGTATAACTTTTATTAAATAAACGTTATCGCGTAATTTATTTATTTTGAACAATTGATCCATTACTTCCGAAAATTATTTCAATATATTTTTTATATACTCATATTAAGTTTATAAAAATAATATTATGAGTTTACCCAGTGTTTTAAATTTATTTTGTATATAAATGGTTATATTTATATAATTACGACGATTTTATTAAATACTACACGATTATTATTATATCACTCAAATTTTGCAAGAAATGTATTTTTATAATTTTTATGACCTCAATGCATTTTATCTTGTTCCGTTAAAATTTATTTCTATTTAACGCTACCCTAAATGCTAAAATATGTATACAAGTTACTCACTAACCTTGATAAATATCACATTTACTTACATATTACTACTTAATAAAAAAAATATATATATATCAAGCTAAGTACAAAGACCCCCTTGTCGACACAAGGGGGTGAGTCACAATGGATTCCCAAAATATCTCATACATAATATCCTAAACATATTACACATTCACTTACAACATTTTTGAAAAAAAAAAGAAAAAAGACATCACTCTCTTTCTCTCATCACCAAAACCGGCAACCATAGGATCAAGAAGGAAGGAGACCAAAAATTTTTCAAGACAAGATTTTTAAACTCTAGTATCACTTGTTGTATAGGTTTTGCAATAAAAACCTCAAGTGATTAGGAAAAACCCATTGTCCTTAAACCTCATCATATTTCTTGTAAGCATTCATATTCATGTTTTTATTTCATATTCATTATTATGGTCATATCATTTATTTGAGAAACATGCAAGTAATGTGATGTTTATACCACTTTTTAAGATTTTTAAGTGTTATATATATAATCCATCCTATAATTACTCCTTGTTATATAGTAGTTTTGGTGATGTCTAGGAACCCATGACACACTAAGAAGGTGTATGGTAGGATTAGAATAGCTTCGGAGTTGTTTTGAATGGGTTAGAATAGGTTTGGCGCGAGAAAAACTCATTTCGACAAGTTTGGAAAAGGGTCTGTCCTTATTTTTAAAATCTGGAAAATCCGACAGTAGATAAAAATTTTTGGCCTAGATATTTAGAAAATATACTTTAAAACGAAACCGTGGCCGCTTGAACGGGTTAAAACGGAGTTATAACGAAGAAGATATGAATTTTTCAAGTTAGACGTCGAAAACTAATAATTTCTGGAAATTCAGCATAAAAATGTCACTTTTACGAGTCAAAAATGAGGTTTAAGCGTTATGAAATGTGTCGACTTATCGAAAATATATTAGTATACTTTGACACGAAGCTAAGGGTATAGAAAACGTAGAAAACGGACTTGTAACGAGTAAATTACACGCGATAAACAAAGTTGCCGTAACTTTATTCTATTAGCAACATTAATATATTTTCTATTAAACATATACTACGGCAACTAGGGGCCATGTTGAGGGTCGTTTTTAACATTGATAGGATACTCTTTATAAAAAGATGTCGTCTAGTAAAATCAAGTTCGCCAACCATATTTTCCAAAATATCCAACCGTTCGTCAAGCGAAGTTGTAATGAATAAAATATAGTCGCTCAAAGTTTACCGAAAACCACTCTTAAACACACAAGTACCATACTTAACCTATATTTTTCTCTAAGATCGAGACCTCTAGGATGAAAAATTAAATGCTAAAACTTTGAGATAATGATACAAGCTTCCCAAAACCGTTGAGTTTCTTTCCTAACGCTCGACGTGCGCCAATTTACGACTAGCTTTTAGAGGCCGTTTTAGTCACTTTCATGGAAATTTCAATGACATTATTTTACGACGAAAAGTTATAATTTCACAATTAATCACTAAATGATTATCGTCGGATATCATTTCAATGTAAATACATGTGAAGTAATTTAAAAATGGTCAAGACGTTAAAAGATTATATTTTCGACGAGAAGTATTGTTTTCAAAAATACATAAGTGGTATAAATATCATCCGAATTGCGTGCATAACATTACATCATGACTTATTGCATATCATATCATTCATAATAGGTCAGTTTCAAGATTCACGCTACATTTCGGTGTAACCACTTTTGTCATCGCATCTATTCATCAAGTGAGTAATCACATCCCCTTTTTACCGTTTTACTATATTTTGGGGCGAAATGCATGAACCATTCTTGAGCTAAATTGATCACTACTTTTATTAACTTGTTTGACTAGAACTTGTGAACTTGAATCAAATCCTTGAACTTAATTATGAAATAATGCCTTACTTGAACTTATTGAACCGTACATGTTATGACCTTGACCTAAAGTCTCCCATGTTCGGAGCATCACTATAAAGTCTCCTATGTTCGGAGCATCACTATAAAGTCTCCTATGTTCGGAGCATCACTATAAAGTCTCCTACGTTCGGAGTATATCTTTGGGAAGAGGCACCCAGTATATCTTTGGGAAGAGGCACCCAGTATATCTTTGGGAAGAGGCACCCAGTATATCTTTGGGAAGGGGCACCCAACATAACTTTGGGTAGAGGCACCCAGCATAATTTGGTTTCATCAGGAGCATCCCTGAATTATTATATATGTGGTACTATATTGTGAACTATTATGACCGCTTATACTTGACTACTTGATACGCTATATTTTGTGCAATGGGTTGTGAACACACAGGTTGCAAGTTTTGTATGGGCGGAACTTGGAACTGAGTGGATTTACAATGCCTTTGCTTTGTGGACTATTTCCGATAACCGAAACCTTGGACTCTTTCATACGAGTTTTCTTATTTTACTAAACATATTTACTCACCGACTATTTTCATAGTTGACCCGTTTTTCTCTCATGCATTTCAGGTGATCATTAGTAAGCTTTTCTACCAGGTCTTGCATAATGAAGTTTTCACTTGTCCATACAAATCGTTATGTAATAGAACGCAATATTTTGGGAACTAAAATTTGTAATATATTTGCCGATGTCGGCTAAACCGGTGTTGTAATGGTGTACTCTTTCTTTTAAATCTTAACGTTGGTATGTTCTATTATCTTGTGCTTATGTTCCCTTCCGGTACACCTCGTGTTTCCGCCTCCGGCGAGGGTGTGACAGATTGGTACCAGAGCCAAAGGTTATAGAGAATGCCGATTTTTCAAAAATAAAAATCACAGCTATAACCGGAATAAAGTTTTATTAAACACTGAACATCATCAAGTCAGCTAGTCCTATCGTTGCATCGTTAATCATAAATTATACATAGCCTGATCAACTATGTCTAATTTATGAAGAACCATGCAATGATAAGAAGGGTAATTTTAAATCATGTTTAGTCGAGTCTTTAGAGTCTGGTCACCTGAAGTTGCATTGGTCGGGTGGGTATGCATAGCATGTTTTTACGTTCACGTCTACATTACCGTACCTTGTTTATACCTTCTCTTTTCCATCTTTCGACTTGTTAGACATAGCATGTCTCTGTTCCTGTCATGTTTCGATCACTATAACACATTACCATCGTTCTAAACCTCATCTGCCTTCGTCCGAGTGTCATTTACTTAACCCGATATTTTGGTCCATTGCAAGATCATGGCTGCCAGAAACACACGCTCATGAGTCAACAACAACGGCAACCCAAACAACAATGACAATCCAAACAACAACGCGACTGGAATAGCGGATCTACTCACCCAAATTATGACGCACCTTGATGCTAGACGAACCAACGTCGGAGAAGGTACTTCAAACACTGGTCATGGATGCAGCTATAAGACTTTCATGACATGCAAGCCGATGGAATTTTATGGTACTGAGGGTGCCATTGGACTGTTAACCTGGTTCGAGAATGTTGAGTCGAAACTTAGTATCACGAAGTGTGCTGAAGGAAACAAAGTTGAGTTCTCTGCTGGTCTACTACAAGGTCAAGCATTGACCTGGTGGAACAACCAATTGCAGACTAGAGGAAGAGGGGCTGCAAATGCGTTATCTTGGGAAGTATTTAAGAAACTATTAACTGATAAGTACTGCAGAAAAGATGAAGTGCAAAAGCTGGAAGCGGAATTTTGGAATCACTTGATGGTAGGAGTAGAGGTCGACAAGTACACTATCCGTTTCCACGAGTTAACTAGGATGGTTCCTCACATGGTTTCCACAATGGAGAAGTTGATCGACCGATATATATGGGGATTGATACCGGAAATTAGGAGGGATGTCACCTCATCAAACCCAACCACTCTGCAAGCCGCTGTGGGTATGGCGTATCGCTTGACAAATGATGTGATCAGGTCTGGAGGACTAGCAAAAGCGAATGACAATGGACGAAAGCGA
This sequence comes from Chrysanthemum seticuspe, assembly GCA_019973895.1. Taxonomy (NCBI): domain Eukaryota; kingdom Viridiplantae; phylum Streptophyta; class Magnoliopsida; order Asterales; family Asteraceae; genus Chrysanthemum; species Chrysanthemum seticuspe. The sequence goes on from BPTQ01000005.1 coordinate 40,951,619, forward strand.
CAGGAGGATCACCAGGGAATTCGAGACCAGGGTCAGCAAGACAAGAGGCAACGAATAACCAGGAACTATGGAGCGACTACTCAGGAGCGCAAAAGATACGCAGGTCCACATCCTTTGTGCACTCGATGTAACTATCACCACTCGGGAGAATGCCCAAGGTGCGACAAATGTGGACAGACGGGCCACTTCGCGCAAAATTGCTCAAACAGGACTGGGAATCAAGGACAGAGAAAAGCATGTTACGAGTGTGGAAGTCTAGATCACCTTCGCAATACCTGTCCAAAGCTGAAAAGAACTCCCAATCAAGGAGGTAATCGTTCAAACCTGGCATTGGCAATAGAAGGCCCACAAGATCAGAACATTGATGTTCCCCCCGCACGTGGTCGAGCATTCTATCTGGGTATCGAGGAAGCCCGCAACGCGTAACGGGTGCATTCTTTCGAACAACTACCTTATTTCTGTACGACATGATTTTGAGTGCATAACTTCCTTCCAATTTTTACCACGTTCACGGCATTGATTAAGTTGTGACCCATCGATATCGACCTTAGTTGTATTATATTTTGTTGATTTGATTTGATTTGTGTAAGCAAATCCAATATCGAGCGAATCTTTCAAAAGACTTCATTCAAAAGACTTGTTTCCTAGCTTGATCTAGTGACAGTTCTTGTTTGATGAGTTGCGAAAGTCAAGCTAAGAAACAAGTTTACTCAAGTCACTATCTAAAGGTCTTTTGAGGGCTACGTTCGATATTGGGTAAGTTTACCCTATCAAATCTAATCACGGGCACGTACTTAGTTGAATGGGGAACCTGTACGCATGGGCATTGATATGATCATTTAGACTGTTCGTACGAGCATAAACTTTTAGAATCCTTGTCGAGGTTCGGACCATAGTATCATTAGTCGAATCACGAGGACGTGATTCTGATGACATGGGAAGAATGTCACAATTCTCAATTTCCGGTCATTTCTCAAACTCAATATTCATCATATTAGTTCATGCATGGTTTTGCATTTCACGTTAAACGTATAACTTTTATTAAATAAACGTTATCGCTTAATTTATTTATTTTGAACAATTGATCCATTACTTCCGAAAATTATTTCAATATATTTTTTATATACTCATATTAAGTTTATAAAAATAATATTATGAGTTTACCCAGTGTTTTAAATTTATTTTGTATATAAATGTTATATTTATATAATTACGACGATTTTATTAAATACTACACGATTATTATTATATCACTCAAATTTTGCAAGAAATGTATTTTTATAATTTTTATGACCTCAATGCATTTTATCTTGTTCCGTTAAAATTTATTTCTATTTAACGCTACCCTAAATGCTAAAATATGTATACAAGTTACTCACTAACCTTAATAAATATCACATTTACTTACATATTACTACTTAATAAAAAAAATATATATATCAAGCTAAGTACAAAGACCCCCTTGTCGACACAAGGGGGTGAGTCACAATGGATTCCCAAAATATCTCATACATAATATCCTAAACATATTACACATTCACTTACAACATTTTTGAAAAAAAAAAAAATACATCACTCTCTTTCTCTCATCACCAAAACCGGCAACCATAGGATCAAGAAGGAAGGAGACCAAAAATTTTTCAAGACAAGATTTTTAAACTCTAGTATCACTTGTTGTATAGGTTTTGCAATAAAAACCTCAAGTGATTAGGAAAAACCCATTGTCCTTAAACCTCATCATATTTCTTGTAAGCATTCATATTCATGTTTTTATTTCATATTCATTATTATGGTCATATCATTTATTTGAGAAACATGCAAGTTATGTGATGTTTATACCACTTTTTAAGATTTTTAAGTGTTATATATATAATCCATCCTATAATTACTCCTTGTTATATAGTAGTTTTGGTGATGTCTAGGAACCCATGACACCCTATGAAGGTGTATGGTAGGATTAGAATAGCTTTGGAGTTGTTTTGAATGGGTTAGAATAGGTTTGGCGCGAGAAAAACTCATTTCGACAAGTTTGGAAAAGGGTCTGTCCTTATTTTTAAAATCTGGAAAATCCGACAGTAGATAAAATTTTTTGGCCTAGATATTTAGAAAATATACTTTAAAACGAAACCGTGGCCGCTTGAACGGGTTAAAACGGAGTTATAACGAAGAAGATATGAATTTTTCAAGTTAGACGTCGAAAACTAATAATTTCTGGAAATTCAGCATATAAATGTCACTTTTACGAGTCAAAAATGAGGTTTAAGCGTTATGAAATGTGTCGACTTATCGAAAATATATTAGTATACTTTGACACGAAGCTAAGGGTATAGAAAACGTAGAAAACGGACTTGTAACGAGTAAATTACACGCGATAAACAAAGTTGCCGTAACTTTATTCTATTAGCAACATTAATATATTTTCTATTAAACATATACTACGGCAACTAGGGGCCATGTTGAGGGTCATTTTTAACATTGATAGGATACTCTTTATAAAAAGATGTCTTCTAGTAAAATCAAGTTCGCCAACCATATTTTCCAAAATATCCAACCGTTCGTCAAGCGAAGTTGTAATGAATAAAATATAGTCGCTCAAAGTTTACCGAAAACCACTCTTAAACACACAAGTACCATACTTAACCTATATTTTTCTCTAAGATCGAGACCTCTAGGATGAAAAATTAAATGCTAAAACTTTGAGATAATGATACAAGCTTCCCAAAACCGTTGAGTTTCTTTCCTAACGCTCGACGTGCGCCAATTTACGACTAGCTTTTAGAGGCCGTTTTAGTCACTTTCATGGAAATTTCAATGACATTATTTTACGACGAAAAGTTATAATTTCACAATTAATCACTAAATGATTATCGTCGGATATCATTTCAATGTAAATACACGTGAAGTAATTTAAAAATGGTCAAGACGTTAAAAGATTATATTTTCGACGAGAAGTATTGTTTTCAAAAATACATAAGTGGTATAAATATCATCCGAATTGCGTGCATAACATTACATCATGACTTATTGCATATCATATCATTCATAATAGGTCAGTTTCGAGATTCACGCTACATTTCGGTGTAACCACTTTTGTCATCGCATCTAATCATCATGTGAGTAATCACATCCCCTTTTTACCGTTTTACTATATTTTGGGGCGAAATGCATGAACCATTCTCGAGCTAAATTGATCACTACTTTTATTAACTTGTTTGACTAGAACTTGTGAACTTGAATCAAATCCTTGAACTTAATTATGAAATAATGCCTTACTTGAACTTATTGAACCGTACATGTTATGACCTTGACCTAAAGTCTCCCATGTTCGGAGCATCACTATAAAGTCTCCTATGTTCGGAGCATCACTATAAAGTCTCCTATGTTCGGAGCATCACTATAAAGTCTCCTACGTTCGGAGTATATCTTTGGGAAGAGGCACCCAATATATCTTTGGGAAGAGGCACCCAGTATATCTTTGGGAAGAGGCACCCAATATATCTTTGGGAAGGGGCACCCAACATAACTTTGGGTAGAGGCACCCAGCATAATTTGGTTTCATCAGGAGCATCCCTGAATTATTATATATGTGGTACTATATTGTGAACTATTATGACCGCTTATACTTGACTACTTGATACGCTATATTTTGTGCAATGGGTTGTGAACACACAGGTTGCAAGTTTTGTATGGGCGGAACTTGGAACTGAGTGGATTTACAATGCCTTTGCTTTGTGGACTATTTCCGATAACCGAAACCTTGGACTCTTTCATACGAGTTTTCTTATTTTACTAAACATGTTTACTCACCAACTATTTTCATAGTTGACCCGTTTTTCTCTCATGCATTTCAGGTGATCATTAGTAAGCTTTTCTACCAGGTCTTGCATAATGAAGTTTTCACTTGTCCATACAAATCGTTATGTAATAGAACGCAATATTTTGGGAACTAAAATTTGTAATATATTTGCCGATGTCGGCGAAACCGGTGTTGTAATGGTGTACTCTTTCTTTTAAATCTTAACGTTGGTATGTTCTATTATCTTGTGCTTATGTTCCCTTCCGTTACACCTCGTGTTTCCGCCTCCGGCGAGGGTGTGAACATACCATTGAAATGACTCGTCCAATCTATTTATAGTGTTGAGTGAACATACCATTGAAATGACTCGTCCAATCTATTTATAGGTGATGAAAATAGCTTGGAGAGTGTTAGCACACGTTTAGGAGATCATGGGGGGCGTCCCCTGATTTATGGTAACCGCTAGGGCTTCATCCCCACTATCTCGGACTTGGCGGGGAAGCTAAGGACATAGTGAGAACGTGGGGGAAGACCAAGTCAAGGTTCTTGTTTGTCTTGGCATCTTCAAGAGAAGACACCGAAGGGCATAGGCCTTCGGCTGGCGAATTCCCAACTGGTAACCATGTCAATGATGAATGGTTTTACGCCACCAATGACTTATAAAGAAAGACTTGGGTCTTCGTAATGTAATTTCGACTGAGGCCGAAGGGGGGTCCTTCGACCTGATCGGAGGGTACGTCATCATTTTTTATTTATTTATTATTAATTATTTAATACTTTTAACTATTTTAAACTCTAATAAATACTAAACAAGCTAAGAAAATTCTGAAACTTTTTATAAAATTATCCTATGATGACAGAAAACTAAGAAAATTATAAAACCTGAAAGTGCTTAATAATAAGCTGAAAAGAAAAATTAAAAAGCTAATTTCTATTAAATAAACGCTATCACTATTTTTAAAATGATGTTTTTATGTTTTTTCTTTTTGAAAACTATTATACTACTGATTATAAGCAACTTTAATGAAAACAAAAATTTTACAACTTAAAAATAAGCTATTTGAGAGCTTATGATCTCAACAGTGGGCTTTTAAGCTTATTTTAATGATTTTTAGCTCAAATAAGCTTGAAATAAGCTTCACAGAAAGAAACAAAAGTAAAATAAAACACAAATAAGCTAAAGCTACTCAAATGAAGTTAAAAGATACAAAGAACTATACTGATAAGCTAAAAATAAGCAAATAAGCACTTATCCTAAATCTACCAAACAAACAGGCCTGGAGCCATTTTGCCAAGCAAGTTAAGCTTATCAAATAAGCTTAAAAGCTCAAAAAAAGGACTGAGGTGTCAAGATGAGCTGGCGGGATTTCCAAAAAGCTAAAGTTCACAAGCTGAGCCTCACTAATAAGCTCTGTGTGAGCTTGTGAAAATGGTTGTAAAACTGTGCACAGGGCACTTTTTCAGACAAGGTGTTCAAAATAAGCTAAGAAATAAGCTATTAAATAAGCTAACTAGAAAATATAAAAAATACTAGGATAAAGATGAGCAGTTATATTTTAATATTCCAAAAGCTCAAATCTTGAAACTTAATATTAAACTCTATATAAAATTATCTATTTTATTTAAAAACTGACCAAATGGAAATTTTGACTTTTTATATTACACTAATATGTTGACTAATATGAACTTTGAATCAATCCTAATCACTGATTATGATGTATTAAGGTGAATTAAGACTGTGTTGATCAATTCTAACAACTTATAAACATGAAAACAAGATCATGGGACATGAAAATCCAACAGTTGATGAACAAGGAGTGATCAAGGGCTATTTTGATTTTTTCACAAATAAGCACTGGAATTTATGGTTGAACTGAGATATTAGGTACTTATGTGACACAGAACAATAACAAGAAACAACACAATTAGCCTTTACCACAGTTAACTAAGCAAATCCAAACAGTCCTTATTGAAACTGTTTTTGTGATTTTCAAAACAAATGAGTGATTTAAACCATGAAACTGATTCATACAAACATCTAATGAGATAAAAAGCTGATTTGAGCACCTAAACATTAACAATAACAACAACAGCCTATAAATTACTATTATGCAGTTTTACTTAGTGAAAAAATGAAAACAAAGCAACTAAGAGATCTAATGAACAAGTATGCAATATTAACCACTAATATCACTAATCATACACCAAACAAGCATAAAAACACAGAGATAAGCAGAATTAAGCAGTTCTACAGTGAAATGCCAAAATCAAGGATTAAGCTTACAAGTTTATTCCAAGCTTATAACTGAGAACCAAGGACTGTAAACACTTCCTATAGCTTCCCAAGAAGCTCTAAACCAAAGGGCAATCCAATATTTACCCTGCTCCAGCTTTGATCTTCATCCCCATTGATTTTTTATTTTTAACTAATTTTTTTGTATTTTTGGTAATTTTTTTGAGTTTTATATCTAGAACTGATTTTATGGTTTCTAAAAGCTTAGGTAAGCTTTCTAGGAGCTTATGTTGGCTTATGAGTCCAAGACAACAGCTACAAATAACTTTAAGACATATGAGATTTTTACACTTGAAAATTAAACAAACTGAAATTGAGACTGAAAATGAAATTGATTATTGGAAATAGATTCAAATACACTGGAAATACATAAACAAGTCACTTGAAAGCTTAAAATTACACTGGAATTTGAAATTTTATTAAAACGACATACATTAAACTAATTTACACTAGATATATTTTTTACATTGCATCTCCTCTCTTCTTTATAGCATTTTGAGACTCCCCATATGCCTCTGAACATTTCCCATCAACAATCTTGACCATTGGTGCTCTGAAACAGATCCTAGCCTTTAAAACTGATTTTGGCGCCAAAAGTGGTACTAGTGGATTAGAGCAGGTTTTCTTTAATTAAGGATTCTTAGAAGATTGTGGAGGTGGAGGGGACAAGTTGGGAAGTAGATATGGAGCTAGGAGTGATTTGGCAGCAAAAACAGGGGTTGAGGTGAGGTTGGAGTGTTTGATGGTGGGGAAGCATTAAATGCTTGGTGGCTGGTATAGGAGGAGGGGGGATGAGCTGGGAGAGTAGGTAGTGAGGTGGAAAGGTGGTGAGGTGGTGGAAAAATCACCTGGTTTTGGGTTTACAGGCGATGGTGAAGGAGATGAACAGTGATACTGGTTTTTGGGCGCGCATTGACTATTTTTGACCGAGTATTAATAATACGGGGTTGGGCTGGGTTGGATATTGGGCTTGGGTTTTGGATTAATAATAAAAAGAGGGTCCGGTTTGGTTTGTAGAAATAATAACACAAGGACCATTCATGTAATTTATGGATTTTGAGGGACTGAAAATGCCAATATTCCAAAGTTAACACAAGGACTAAACCTGCAATTAATGGTTAGTATAAGGACCAATATTGCATAAAATTCCATTTTTATAAATCCAAGGACTATTTTTGATATTTTTCAAAGTTGAGGGACCAAAGTTGCCATTTTGCAATTTTAAACTTCAAGGACCAAGTTTGACAACTCAAGAATCCCTAGGGACTTTAAATAACATTTTTCATTATTTTGATTTACCAGGGACTGATTTTGACAACTTTTGAAACTTGGGGGACTAAAACTGCCAATTATGCAAACTTGATACATTTTTCACCTGATTTTGGAATTTTTGCATTTAAAACACATAAAACACTTATTTGTGATATTTTTATCATTTTGATGCATTTCCGAGTGTTTTCAGATGTTTTTGAAGTTAAATAGTACAAAAATGATGAGTATTTGCACACTCATCAATCCCCCACACTAAGATATTGCTAGTCCCTAGCAATCTTTTGAGAAAACTTAATGGTTTTTAATCTCTTTACCAAAAGCCATTACTTCTGGAGTAGCCAATTGTTTCAGTTCAAGTAAGAACCTTGGCACAATGATAACCAAATGATTTTGAGCAAATCACCAGCTTTCAACGGTTTTGATTTGTCTTTACCAGAAGCCGTTTGCTTCTGGACTAGCCAACTCTTAGATAAATTATCAATATTATCTTTGGTGAGTCGATTACCAATTATGGCTTTCCAACTGCCTTTACCACAAGCCATAAACTTGCGGGCTAGCCAACTTTTCACTAATTAAAGATATGGTGAGTTGAACACCATATAATTTTGAGCAAATTGCAAGCCATAAACGGATTTGAGATATCTTTACCAAGAGCCGTTTGCTCTTGGATTAGCCAATCCTTATGTGGGTTAGACATGGCGGACTGATTACCATTTGCTGAGTAAGTGAAAAACACTTACTCCAAAAAAAAATTTGGCCAAAAATGGGGGAATTGGGTGGTATAATTACATGATAAAATTCGTGAGAATTTCCCCCCACACTAGAAATGAATATTGCCCTCAATATTCAAAGTACCGGCGGTTATGCCGAAACATAGAATATAAAAGGGAAATACTACGGCCATTTTTTTATTTTTGATATATACACATTTTTTTTTTAGAGAGTACTTATATACAACAGCGGGGCGGGGCGGGGGGGGGGGGGGGGGGGGGGGGGGGGGGGCAACTCCCCCACACTAGGGTGATACTCACGGGTGAAAACCCATGTGGTGTGCTACTGTTTTTGATTACCGAGTCGCTAGCTTGACTCGATCCCCGCATTCATTGGTTCATGGGGAAATTTTGTAGATCCGGGATAACAACGGGTAGAATGTCCTCTCCAAAATAGTGTTTCAATCGATGACCATTCACTTTAAAATTTGGACCATCGGGTTGAGATAACTCAATAGTACCATAAGGATAAACCTTAGCAATAGTAAATGGACCAGACCAACGGGACTTGAGCTTTCCCGAGAATATCTTCAATCTTGAATTGAAAAGAAGGACTCGATCACCGACGTTGAAAACGCGGTTCTTGATTTTAGAGTCATGAATCTTCTTTGTCTTTTGTTTGTAGATCAAAGAGTTCTCGTATGCTTGATCACGGAGTTCATTTAATTCATTCATTTGAACTTTTTTGTGATCACCAGCTGTCTGAATATCGAAGTTTGCATGTTTTAAGGCCCAATATGCTTTGTGCTCAAGCTCAATTGGCAGATGACATGCCTTTCCGTACACTAGCTTGTATGGAGTACACCCGATGGGTGTTTTATAAGCTGTACGGAAGGCCCAGAGTGCGTCATCCAGTTTATCCGACCAGGATGCACGGTTTTCGCCTACTGTCCTTTCAAGAATTCTTTTTATACCACGGTTGGAAACTTCAACTTGCCCACTTGTTTGGGGATGGTATGCAGTAGAGAGACGGTGGGTTACACCATACTTTTGCATGACTCGATCAAATTGGTCATTGCAGAAATGCGTACCACGATCACTGATTATAGCTCGCGAAGTTCCAAACCTAGAAAAAAGAGATTTTAAGAATTTCACAACTACTCGGGCATCATTGGTAGGTAAAGCTTTTGCTTCAACCCATTTTGACAAATAGTCAACAGCCACAAGTGTGTATTTGTTTCCTCGAGATGATGGAAATGGCCCCATAAAGTCAATACCCCAGATGTCAAAGATCTCACAAACTTGAATGGCATTTTGCGGCATTTCATTTCTTTGTGAGATATTTCCGTGACGTTGACAGGCGTCACAAATTTTAACAAATTCATGGGCATCCTTGTAAATTGTGGGCCAATAAAACCCGGAATCAAACACCTTCTTGGCGGTGTAGTTTGGACTATGATGGCCCCCGGTGGGTCCAGCATGGCAAGATTTGAGAATGTCCATAGCTTCCTGTCCATAAACACACCGTCGGATGACTTGATCCGCACAGATTTTGAATAAGTAGGGGTCGTCCCAGAAGTAATGTTTAACATCCTTGAAGAATTTGTTCTTCTGTTGGGTCGACATTCCTTTCACTATGAAGTTACCCACATGGTAATTTGCGAAGTCAGCAAACCATGGGGTGGTAGAGTTTCCACGAAAAGAAACCGCATTGAGTGTCTCGAGAGGAAATGTTTCATTTATTTCCTTTTTCTCGAAAACATCTTGGTGGGGGTTTTCTAATCGGGACAGATGATCGGCAGCCAGGTTCTCAACTCCTTTTTTATCACGTATAATGATATCAAATTCTTGTAGGAGGAGAACCCAACGGAGCAATCTCGGTTTTGCATCTTGTTTTGCAAAGAGATATTTGAGAGCCGAGTGATCCGTATACACCACACATTTGGTCAAGATTAGGTATGGCCGAAACTTCTCAAACGCATACACCACGGCTAATAGCTCTTTTTCTGTGGTGGTGTAATGGGTTTGAGCTTCAGTCATAGTTTTACTTGCGTAGTGGATAGGCTGAAAATGCTTGTTTCTGCGTTGCCCCAGAACTGCACCGATAGCAAAATCACTTGCATCGCACATGAGCTCAAAGGGTAAATCCCAGTCGGGAGCAACGAGAATGGGTGCTTCAGTAAGCTTTTTCTTTAATGTTTCAAAAGCTTCGATGCACTCAGGTGAGAAGATAAAAGGAGTATCTTTTTCAAGAAGATGGGTCATAGGCCGGGCGATTTTAGAAAATCTTGTATGAATCTACGATAAAAACCGGCATGACCTAAAAAACTCCTAATACCTTTGACGGTAGTAGGATGAGGCAATTTGGCAATAACATCGACTTTTGCTCTATCAACCTCAATCCCATTTTTTGAAATCTTATGGCCAAGTACTATGCCTTCTTTGACCATAAAGTGGCTCTTCTCCAAATTTAGACAAAGATTGGTGTCTTCACACCGTTTTAGCATTTTATCTAAATGGGAGAGACATGTTTGAAACGAGTCCCCAATGACCGAGAAGTCATCCATAAACACCTCCATTGTTTCCCTGATCATGTCGTGGAAAATGGCCATCATACATCGTTGGAACGTGCCAGGAGCGTTACATAGGCCAAAAGGCATACGTCTGTAGGCAAAAGTTCCGTATGGGCAGGTGAATGTGGTCTTTTCTTGATCCTGTGGATCAATGGGGATCTGAAAATAACCCGAGAAAACATCAAGGAAACAATAGTATTCGTTCCCTGCTAATCTCTCAAGCATTTGGTCCATGAAGGGTAGAGGAAAATGATCTTTTCGGGTGGCGTCATTCAACTTACGATAGTCAATGCAAACACGTCATCCCGTTACCAGCCGAGTTGGAATTAACTCGTTTTCTTCATTTGTGACAACAGTTATGCCACCCTTTTTAGGAACACAGTGAATTGGGCCAACCCAAGGACTATCTGAGATCGGGTAAATTAATCCTGCATCAAGAAGTTTGATAACCTCCTGTTTGATAACATCATGGATTTTTGGATTTACTCTTCTCTGATGTTGAACTGCTGGTTTGAAGTCATCCTCCATCAAGATTTTGTGAGTACAAAACTCAGGGTTGATACCCTTAATGTCGGAGAGTTTCCAAGCAATTGCGTGCTTGTGTGACTTCAAGACCTTTATGAGAGCAGTCTTTTCATCTTTACTCAAATCTCGAGCAATAATGACGGGTAATTTATCATCACCCTCAAGAAATGCATACTCGAGATAAGGTGGTAAGTCCTTAAGTTCGACTTCAGGAAATTCTTCAGTTTTCTCAACTGACTTGACTTCCTTGTTATGAAGCTCGACGGGAGGGAGTGATGATGGATCATCATTAAGCAACTTCTCAATGAGAAGTATGTCCCCCTCGATGTCGATGGGAGCGTGATCAATTTCCCATGGAACAGAATCACTAGACAAGTAAGCTTCAATCTCATCCAAGATGAAGTCACTTTCCTCAAATGGAGTGAGAGAAGGAGTAGAATTGGCAATGATGGGTTGAGATGAATGAGTGAGATTATCACTTGAAGAATTATGATCATAACCAAGAACTTCTTGAGAGTACTCTTCAGAAGCAACATCAATGATATCTATTCGGTTAACCGACTCAGAATCATAGTTTGCGGAGTACCTCGAAGTTTGATCAAGGTTAAAGGTGACAGCTTCATTACCCACACGTAATGTGATTTCTTGCTCAAATACATCAATGAGAGCACGGCCCGTTCTCAGGAATCCTCGTCCAACAATGAGAGGAACCCGATGATCGGCATCGAAGTCAACAACCACAAAGTCAGCTGGAAAATGGAACTTTCCTACTTTCACAAATACGTCCTCGGCAATGCCAAGTGGACGGGATATTGTACGATCTGCAAGCTCAAGAGTCATGCATGTAGGAGTAAGGTCCGGAAGAGAAAGTTTCTTCCATACTGAATAAGGCATCAGATTGATGCTTGCACCAAGATCGGCTAAGGCAAAGCATTCAACCATTCCTGGAAATACACAAGGTAAGAGAAATTTTCCAGGATCTCCAAGCTTCTCGGGAAGCTTCTTTAACAAAACTGCTGAGCAGTTCTCTTTCAGAGGAGTTTTTGCCATCTCAAACAGTTTTTCCTTGTTGCTTAACATGTGTTTGAGAGTTGATGCAAACTTGGGCATCAGCATGATAGCATCCGCAAAGCTTATGTCAAAATGTAGTTCCTGGAAAATTTGAAAAAAATTGTCCATTTGATGACTGGCTTTTTCGCGGAGCTTTTGCTCATTCAAACGTGATGGGTAAGGAATAGAAGTTTTGGGTTTGGGGTTTTCAACGGGAGCTACTGGAGTTTCAAAAACAACTCCTGGGTTGGATTTGGGTTTCAGGACAACTTGAGGTTGGACATCGTTGGTACCTCCATTATTAGTAGGAAGTTCCTTGTCCTTTGTTGCCTCAGGTTCACTTTCCACTACCTTCGGGAGAGAAGAAGAAGAGGTAGTAGGAATAGCGGGTCCATCATATGAAACACCACTTCTGGTTGTGATCGCCTTTGCGTCTCCCCTCGGGTTAGCGATCGTGTTGCTCGGAAGTTTTCCTGAGCCCGAGGGTTGATCATTTAAAGACTTCTTTAGATCAGCGATCTGACTGACCAACAACCTGTTCACTTCATCTTGGGATTTCATGAATTGCTTCAATAACTCATCAGATGATGGTACTGGAGGATGTGGAGGGAAATTTTGAGGTCGTATGTTTTGATTATGACCTTGTTGTTGAAAATTCCCTTGGTTAGGATTCACATTTCCCGGAAACTGATTCCCTCGATTGAAATTGTTTTGATTAAGGTTTCCTTGATGTTCAAAACCTTGATTTGGTCCGGGATAGAAATTACCTTGGTTTTGATAACCTTGGTTCATTCTAGGTTGGTTCTGATTCCGGTTTTGTATGTAAGGATTCTGGTTAAAACCGGGTGGTGCCTGATAAGTATTAGCACGGTAGTTTGGTTCATTTTGAGGACGGTATTGATTACCTCCCCGATGTGAAGTACCGGCTATAGCATTGGCTTCAAATGGACTACCATCGGTGGCAGTACAGTTGTATTATGCATGAGGGCCACCACAAGTAACACAGACCTCGACTTTCTTAACTTCACCATGTGATGGTGTCTGTGTGAAAGTGACTTTCTTTTGGTTAGCAAGAACCAAAGCCTGAACAATATCCGTGAGTTTTTCAATCTTAGCATCGGTGCTAGATGTACTCACATGAGATGAAGTAGAAGGTCCTACATTAGACTGAGACTGATATGTCTTTGTTCGGAAAGGGCGGACCTGGGACTTGTTTTCTATGATTTGCAAGGCTTCTTTTGTGGTCTTGCTCAGGAAATTACCTCCCACGGAGGCATTTAAAGAGTCTTGGTTAGTTTGGTTCAGACCATTGTAGAAAGTATCCATTTGCATTAACTCGGTAAAACCATGATGCGGACACCTGCGGAGCAATTCTTTGTAACGATCCCATGCCTCCCCGAATGATTCATCAAATCTTTGAGCGAATTTCATTATCTCATTCTTAAGACTTGTAGTTCGGGATTGAGGATAGAATTCGTTAACAAACTTAGTGACTAGATCCTCCCATGTCTCAATGGAACGAGGGGGTTGTTTCTCAAGCCAATTCCGGGCTTGTCCCTCTAGAGAGAATGGGAACAGAAGAAGCTTAATTGCTTCATGTGGGACATTCTTGTATTTGATGGTAGATGCAATCTTGTTAAACCATCGAATATGTGCATGAGGATCATCCCGCTCAAAACCATAAAATTGGCTTTGGGTTACAAGATTAAGCAACCCGGTTTTGAGCTCAAAGGTATCAGCCACGATGGCTGTGACAATAATGGCATCTCCGTAACCCTCGATGGGTGCTTGGAGAAGCTCATTCATCGGTTTGTCTTCTGCCATTACGACAGGGGGTGGTGTTGCTAGATGTTCCTCAGTCACGGCTGAAGGAGCAGAACGTCCTCTACGTCTACGAGGAATATTTGCAAGCTCTGAAAGTGGACTTGTAGAGCTGGAAGAACGAGTGCGCATGCACTAAGTATAAAAAATCAATTTTCAAAAACAAATGCGAGTCAAAACGACAAGTGAACTTAAACCAATAATCACAAATAAAATGGCTTCTTTGAAAAAGGTACACCAAATCACAAGGACACAAAGGCAAGTTTTGATCTGTAAGATTGGGAACTTATTAATGTTCACACCCCCAGTTGGTAGGTGTACTGCCTTGATTTGCGGTGGTTGATTTTTATGTATTTATTAAGTACCACTAAAAAGACGTAGGTATGGATTTGTGCTAAGGGTTTAAAAACTTTTGGAAAATATTTTTGGAATCGTCTCGTTTTAACCAAATCGTACCTCTTTAAGAATCACCTTAAAGAAAATACAAGATAGAAAAAGTTACGATTGTTTTGTTGTTTTATATTTTTTTTGGTGTTGTTAACACTTTAGGAAAAGTGTTAATGAACTTTTTGATAACTTTTAAAAAAAACTTTTTACAAAATGTGGTATATGTGCAAGTATGGGTCTGAGAATGCTTAAAACACGCTAAAGCCTCCCCGGCAGCGGCGCCAAAATTTGATTGGATCCCAAACCGTCAAGTTTATTACACAAGTCAACCACTTGTGAATGGTCAACCGTAATAAAATTCAAACAGTCTAAAACCAATTCAATTTCCCTTGGAATATAGTGGATTCCCGGGTCGTTAAGTCCCACGGAGGATTAATGGTGCTTAAAAACGTTCAGATGTCGAATGATCACTAAGGATAATGATCAGTAAGGATTTTGATTGATAACTACACTACTGATTGATTGGAATTGTATTTGGATACAGAATTGTAAAGTACAACAATCAGATTAAATAAACTTAAACGAATACGTTTATTAAATTTTACGTAAACGTACAAAATAAAACGTGAGTTTTAAGAAATAAAAGACCTACAAATATGAAAATGATATTTTTACAATCTTAATAATAAAAGAAAATTATTGGAAAAAGAAAATTATTTTTAAAACTATTTATTTAATTATTATTAATTAAAAACTATTTTAAACTATTTAATAATACTCTAAAATATAATAAAATATGAAATTAAGCTAGAAAAATTAAATTATGACTTATAAAAATCTAAAATATTATAAAACTTATTTTAAAACTGAAAATATATTTTTTAGACTTTTTAAATATTTATTATTAATTAATTACTATTTATTAATTATTTAAAATACACTTAAATACAAGAAAATATAAAATTAACCTGGAAAAATGAAATTTTAACTTGGAAAAATCTAAAATATTATAAAACTAATTTTAAAATTGAAAAGATATTTTTTATGTTTTTTGATCGTACAATAATTTGTACGACCAGGCCTTCGATGGTGATCGAAGGGTATGAGGGGTGATATGTTTGCGCCAAACTTGTAGTCAATCTGCAATAAAAAATAGTAGACACTTCGTTAAGTGATTGCGCAGGGGTAGGGCCCTGCGAACCACCTCCGGCGTGTGAATAAGTATGTGATATGAGTTATGGATAATATGATGTATGTGAAATAATGTGTTGAGTGAACATACCATTGAAATGACTCGTCCAATCTATTTATAGGTGATGAAAATAGCTTGGAGAGTGTTAGCACACGTTTAGGAGATCATGGGGGGCGTCCCCTGATTTATGGTAACCGCTAGGGCTTCATCCCCACTATCTCGGACTTGGCGGGGAAGCTAAGGACATAGTGGGAACGTGGGGGAAGACCAAGTCAAGGTTCTTGTTTGTCTTGGCATCTTCAAGAGAAGACACCGAAGGGCATAGGCCTTCGGCTGGCGAATTCCCAACTGGTAACCATGTCAATGATGAATGGTTTTACGCCACCAATGACTTATAAAGAAAGACTTGGGTCTTCGTAATGTAATTTCGACTGAGGGCCGAAGGGGGGTCCTTCGACCTGATCGGATGGTACGTCATCAAGCCCCCCAGTCGAAAGTGATATGTACGAACCAGAAATATTGCTTACGACTCAGAAATAAAAACAAAACCTCCCCTTCGTCACAAAAACGAACGAAGATGAAAAGTCTAGTTAATATTGACCGTAATAAATGCATAGTTAATTATAACTACCCCGTTTTCCTCGGTACTAGTAAACATCCTTTCAAAATTTAAAAGAGGCTTGAAATCCGGTATAAAAGGGATAGCACGGACACGTGTAGGGTTGAGATGCAATATTTGTAGGGTATATAAAATGCAAAAATCAGTAAAACCCTAACAAAGTAACTTTCGCCCAAAGTTTTTCACCTACCAAAATTCCTTTCGATCAAGCCTTCGACCAAACAAGGTAAAGCGCTCCTTCTTCTCCTGTATTTCAAATATTTTTTGTGTTTTGTAGAAGGTGTCATGTCAACCAACAAAAAATTTGTGATAAAACAACAAGGTTGCACATTAACCAGGGAGGAGCTTAAAGCGTTCCTCACTGATTATCCCATCCCAAAAGAACACAAAGTAATGCTACCAAGTAAAGATCAAGGGATATTCGATGCCCCTGAAAATTATGTAGGCTTGTATATCCATGCTTTCACCACTTCCAATCTTAGGATACCACTGCATCCTTTAATTTTAGAATTCCTCCGATATTATGAGGTACACATTTCTAGGTTCAACCCTTTTGGCCTAGCCAAGCTGACAACATACATTGTGATGTGTAAAGCCTATGGGTTTGAACCATCCTTGACTGTGCTTAGGGGTTTTTTAAATCTATATCCGGGAGGAGATTGGTTAACTTTGGCCAAAAGAGGTGAAAGGGATGTGCCCATATTGATAGATAGGCCTTTTACGAACATAAGGAACTGGAAAGGAAAGTTCTTTTATATTCAAACTACCATTATCCCTCCTGGATTCACTGATCCATTGCCTTATATTGTGAGAAGAAACCCACTGTATCGGCGTTTGGCTCGTTATCCAGCTGACTGCCAGACCTTCCCTGAGCCAATCCTATTCATGGCTGGCATTGCTGAGAGATGGGAAGGGTCTCCGTTGGTACCTGAGATAATATGTGATGGAGAAAGTATGTATTTTTTAAATTAACATAAGAAACAAAAACTTATCTTGCTGATATTTATCTTATCTGCTTCTTTTTGCAGAGATGTCATTCAGGAACTTTGTCGTAGCTGGAGGTGCCAAAGAGGTTAGTTTTCTTCCAAAGAATCCCCAAGAAACAAGCTATGGCGTGGGCTCCCCGTCGGTGTCTATAAACAAAGACGAGGTGGAAGCCCATCCTGCCGAGCCTGTATCTTCTGCTCCTCCACCAAAGGAACCCATAGATGTAGAAGATCAACTAGTGGAGAATATTGCTGACTCAGACGAACCAGTCTCCAATCAACCGTTGGCTATCGTAGGACCCTCCGGCATAGGTGAGAGGGTTCGAAGCAGGAAAGGTGCTAGTGCCAAGGCTACGAAATCTGATTCAAAGAGAAAGCTTCTTCTGCCTACTCCTCCCTCTCGAACCACCCGGCAAAAGAGTGCCCAGGGTAAGGCTGTGGTATTTCCAGCCATCGAGGGGCCCAGCGGTGATGACTTCCATGGTAAACTTCTTACCTGTGAAATAAAATTAAATACCCAAGATCATATATTAATGAAATTTACTGTTGTTATAGGACTTCCTGATACGAAAGAGCTTCCTTCTCCCCAAGCTTGTCACCAACTTATGAGCCATGTGATCCCCTCCAAGTGGAAAGAGGTGATGAATAGCATGTCTATAGAGAGGCTTTGTGATCTTCATGATAAAAGCTATGTTCGCCAGGGCATGCTTGACAATCAACTCAATGCTAGGACAAGGGAATTGCTCCGCGCTGTCACCAAAGCTCGAGAAGAAATGGATGCTATGCTGAAGGGGGAGAAGGTTAGAGATCAAAAGTATGCTGACTTGGAGAAGAAGTGTGAAGAGGCATTGGAGGATTTTGATAAGAATCCCTTGGTTCAAGATCTTAGAGCTGAGAATGAAAAGCTCAAAGGTCAATTGCCAACGAGTGAGGCTGAGTGCAACAGGTTAACTTTCGAAAGCTCTATGGGTGTTGGTTACAAAGAGCAGATATCTGTTCTTTCATCCAAATGCGGAGGTCTCGAACAGGAGAGGTCAAAGTTGTTGGCCCAAGAGATCAAGCTCCAAGAAAAGGTAGATGGCTTAAACCTCCGTCTGAAGATGCTGAATAAGGACAGAGTGGACCTGTTAACCAAAGTGATCCCCTACATTGCTATGGAACTTTATCATAGCGATGATGTGGGGATTGCGATTGGGAATGTGGTGAATGCTGCCATTTTTCATGGCAAGTGTACCACTTTGGAGGAGGTGGCGAAGACTAGGGAACCAGTAGTGCTGGAGAAAATTCCGTAATACAGGGCAACTCATGAAAAAGAATATGATGATGCAGGTAATCATTTAACTACTTTAGAGTTCCCTTTCCTTGCAGATGTGACAAAGGACCCATCAGCCTCGATTGAGGATATGCTAGCCAAGAAGCCAAGGAAAGTCCAGCCTCCTTCTTCCTCCAAGAGGACTCCGTCACCCCAGGTTCCATCTCCAGGCTCAGCTGACCCCACTCATTCCAAGGTTTAAAGAAGGCAACCATGTGGTTGTAATTTGATTCCCAGGGTGGTATGTACCCTGTTTAAAACAATTGTCTGTGCTCCGTTCCAGGCTTCGTGCTTGATGAAACAATTTACTTATTGCATGTTGGTAGTAGGCTACGGCCTAAGACAATAGTTTATAATGTTGGATATTTTAATGCTATGGCCTATTTTAGACTAGTAAAACTAGTCATAAATCTACAACGAAGCCACTATGGCTCGAATTTTGCTATGTGTGATTCTTCTCTTTTTACTTTTACTTGCGTAAAAATATTTTTTACAACCTAAAGCGTATGGTAGATGCATAGCCTTATTGTGTGTAGTTACTTCACCAAGAATATTAGCAATCGTATAATTTGACTGCTGACAGAGGGTCGCGACCCACTCCGTCTTGATCCTTTGGGCAGCGAAAGGTTTAAAATACCTTAAGGCCATATAGGAAAGTTAATGTGAAGTTGAGATGGATGTTATGCATATGAGCAAGACATGTTATTTAGTCTTTGTACATCCCTTCGACATTCAAACTTATAAAGCGACTTGGTGGGCAAATCTTTGTTGTATTGAACGAAACAAGAGATTTGAGGGAAATGTGTTATTATCATTAAGTGGGTAGGGAGGATTACATCATTTTAAGAAATGAATACTAGAATCCTACCATTAATGCTTCTTTCCCCAAGTGAGAAGAATGCAAATACATTGATTGAAAGCAAATAAAATGTGTCCTTAGACATTGTAAGTTTCATACGTAGAACTTACGAAGAGTAGTGCCATTCCAGGTTCTATCAATAACGTCTCCTGCCAAGGTTTCCAGCTTGTAGGCTCCGTTGCCATACGCTTCCTTAATAACGTAGGGTCCTTCCCATGTAGGTCCCAGTTTACCCTGGTACTCAGCTTTGCTTGCGCTATTGAGTCGGAGGACATATTCCCCTGGTTTGAAGGTCGAAGGCCTAACTCTCTTATTATAGTACCTTTCAATCTTTTGCTTGTGGATAGCCTCTCTAATGGAGGCTATTTCTCTCTGTTCTTCAAGTAGGTCCAAGTTACTACGGAGTCTTTCTTCGTTGTCTACTACTTCGAAGTTCATGACCCTTTCTGTTTCAACACTTACTTCTGAAGGGATGACAGCTTCCGTGCCATATGTCAAGCTGAAAGGCGTTTCTCCATGACTTGACTTTGTATGCGTTCTATGTGCCCAGAGCACTTGAGGTAGTTCATCTACCCAACCGTGATGCCAGTATCCCAGCCTTCGTTCTATTCCTTGTATGATGTCTCTGTTGGTAACCTCTACTTGACCATTACCCTGAGGATGGTAAACGGAAGTGAATGATTGTCTGACATTCAGGCCCCTGCAAAATACTGGGAATACCCCTTCGGCAAACTGCTTCCCATTGTCTGAAATGAGGATGTGAGGTACTCCGAACCCACAGATAATGTTTTCCCACACGAATTTTTCCATGTGTCTTCCTGTGATAGATGCTAAAGGCTTCGCTTCAACCCATTTAGTGAAGTAATCGATGGCTACGACCAAGAAATTTACTCCTCCAGGAGCAACTGGTAGAGGGCCTACGATATCTATCCCCCATTGACTGAAAGGCCATGCTATTGTTACGGAAGTCATATCTTGCTTTGGTAGCCTTGGGACTCTTGAGTGAATTTGACAAGCTTCGCACTTCTGAATGATGTCAACGGCGTCTCTGTGCATCGAAGGCCAATAATATCCGACCCTCATTACTTTGGAGACAACGGAGCGAGGCCCTGCGTGAAGTCCGCAGGATCCTTCATGCACTTCTTGGGTGATGTTGGCAGCTTGCCTTGGCCCTACACAACGGAGCCAAAGGGATAGGAAAGATCTTCTGTATAAGTAATTTCCCATGATCCTGTACTGTGGTGCTTTGATGCGCACCTTTCGTGCCAACTTTGCATCCTCCGGCAGTATGCCACTTATCAGATATTCTCTAATTGGAGTCATCCAATTCGAGTCTTCCTCCTGTATAACGTCAGATACCTCCTTTCGGACGATGGACCGATCTGTCAATACTTCGACCAAAACTTCCTTTGTTAAATGGGCAAATGCCATTGACGCCAGTTTGCTAAGTGCATCCGCCTTCTTGTTTTGGCTTCTTCGAACATGCTCTATGTTGTAAGATGTGAACCCTTCGAGCATTTCTTTGGCCTTATCTAGATATTGCTTGATCACAGGTTGTCTCGCCTCGTAGGAGCCTTTTATCTGGTTGGCTACCAGTTGTGAGTCAACAAAAATAGCCAAGTTTTCTACTTCCATATCTGTGGCCAATCGGAGACCTGCTAACAAGGCTTCATATTCCGCTTCGTTGTTCGTAGCATCGAATTCGAAACGAAGTGCATAGGTGTATTCCTTCCCTTTGGGATCAACGAGCATGAGACCTGCACCAGAACCATCGGAGCTGGAGGCTCCGTTAGTATAAAGTTTCCACCCTTCGATTGTTGTAGCAGGCTCCTTTTCAACAACCTTTTTGTCATGTTTCGTTTCGGAGGGTGTTTCTGCTAAAAAGTCTGCCAATATTTGTCCCTTGACCGAGCTCCTGCCTTTGTATTCAATATCATGCTCTCCTAGCTCGATGGCCCTTTTAGCTATCCTTCCAGATTTCTCCGGCTTTGAAAGTATCTGCTTAATTGGCTTGTCGGTAAGTACGGTTATGGGGTGAGCTTGAAAGTACCTTCGAAGGCGTCTCGCAGCATGAACTAAAGACAAAATTAGCTTCTCCAATGCTGGGTAATTTAGCTCAGCTCCTTGTAGTACTCTACTAACAAAGTATATGGGGATTTGATTCTTCTCCCTTTCTGCCAATAACACGGCACTGATGCTTTTGAAAGAGGCTGCAATATACATGAACAACACTTCGCCTTTGATTGGGGCTGTAAGTGTTGGTAGAATAGCCATGAATTCCTTGAGCTTTTGAAAGGCTGCTTCTGCATCTATGCTCCATTGGAGCGTCTTTTTGTCCGTGCACCCTTTGAGTGTTTTGAAGAACGGCAAAGATCTGTCTGCACCCTTCGACAAGAACCTGCTGAGGGCTGCTAGCTTTCCGTTGAGACTTTGCACCTCCTTTAGGGACTTAGGCGGCTGCAAATATGTGATGGCCTTGACTTTCGAAGGATTGGCTTTAATACCCTGCTTGGTGATCAGATGTCCCAAGAATTGTCCTTCTTCCACACCAAAGGAACACTTCTTGGGATTTAACTTCATATTGATGGCGCGAAGCTGATCGAAGGTTTCCTTGATGTCGGAGAGCATATCTTCCTCTGATCTACTTTTGATGACCATATCGTCTACGTAGGCTTCTAGATTCCTGCCTATTTGTTTGTGTAAGGCTTTGTCCACCAATCGCTGGTAGGTGGCACCTGCATTTTTCAAACCAAAAGGCATCTTTTTGTAGCAATAAACGCCCTTTCCTGTAAAAAAGGCTGTCTTCTCCTCGTCTTCTTCGGCCATTTGTATCTGATGGTAACCTTTATAAGCGTCTAGGAAACACTTTAGTCGAAACCCTGACAGGGATTCCACCTTCCAATCAATTTCTGGAAGAGGGTAACAGTCCTTCGGACAGGCTTTGTTAATGTCAGTAAAATCTACGCACATTCTCCATCCCCCGTCATGCTTTTTGACCATCACCGGATTGGCCACCCAAGTTTGATACTTCACTTCTCTGAGTATGCCTGCTGCCACGAGTTCGTCCACTTCTTTGCATGCAGCGACATTTCTTTCAGGAGCTAGACTTCTACGCTTTTGTTTAATGGGTTCAATATGCTTGAACTCGTTGAGCTTGTGTTCAGTGCCGAAGGGCTGTCCATCTATGGTGAGAGTTCTGGGGACCCCCGTCATGTCAGAATAGGTCCATGCGAAGACGTCTGCGTTAGCACGAAGTATCTTTTCCAACTCTGCTTTAAAGGAGGTTGGAAGTTGCTTTCCGATTACTACTGTCTGATCAGGGTAGAGATCATTTACCACGATGCGTTCTTCAGCGTTAGTGCAACTGAGAACATCTTTCGAAAGTTCCTCCGAAACCTGTTTGACCCTCTTGCTTTCTGTCGTAGGCTCCTTCATCTTATAGCTGGAGAAAACCGTTCCAATGCCGAAAGGTGTTTGGAATTTGATCGCGGCATGTATGGTTGAGACAACGATGCCCATCTTCTGCATTGCTGTTCTCCCTATCAATAGGTTGTAGGGAGATTCCGACCTTACGATCGTGAAAGCCAGAGTTTCTGTTCTTTTTAGCCTCCCTTCTCCAATCGTAACCTCTAGAGGGACTTCTCCCAAGGGCCATGAGTGTTCCCCTGAGAACCCTACTAAAGGTACCTTCGAATCTACTCTCTTCGACCTTATTGAGGGTTTGAGCTTTAGGAAACACCGTTCGTAGATAACTTCGCAGGAGCTACCGCAGTCAAGGTAGGCTCTGTTTACTTCTCTGTTGGAGATCAAAACTTTGATGACCACGAGGTCATTTGAAAGAACTTTTCCTGTGATTGAAGGGAAAGTGACATCTCCTACTCCGCACAAGGCTTCCTCTGCTTCCTTTCTCTTTGACCTGGAGTCTTCTTTATAAACCATGAGGATGGGAGCTTCGACAGGAGTGGTATATTTCCCCAACTGTGTGTCGGAGGCTATTTCTTTGCCTCTCTTTATACCCTTCACCAAATGTCCCAATTGGCCAGACTTCACTGCCTCTTCTATCTGCTTTTTGAGCTCTCGGCAGTGATTGGTGTCGTGACCGTAATCATCATGGAAATAGCAAAACTTGGAAGTGTCCCTGGGCCTCCCTTTGTTTGCCAAGCGAGGAGAAGGATCAAAGGTCTTCGCAGCCTTTTCGGTAGCGAGTATTTCCCTTGGGGATTTGGACAGATTAGCCAGGAGGTCGTGGTTGATGTTTTTGTGGTATGGAGTAAATCTGTCCCTGCTCTTGTGTTTATTCCTTGACCCTTCCCACGAAGGATTCTTCGGGGCCTTGTTGTGATTTTCCTTGTTTTCGACCGGGGCCCCGTTGGTGGACACTTCTTTTGCTTCGATCCACGTGTAAGCCTTTTCCACTAATCCTTTATAGGTTGCAGGAAGATCAGTGGAAAGGAATTCAACCAAGCTTCTGTTTCGTAGGCCATGTACGAAACCTGAGATGCGCTGGTCTTCGTGCAAGCCCATTATCTGCAAGGTGTCATCAGTGTATCTAGTAATGAAAGCCCTTGTGCTTTCGTTCTCCTTCTGCTTGATGTTGTGCACTGTTAGGTGCGTTCTTGTGAACTTTTTCTGCTGGCTGAAATGTGACCTGAACTTGGCTTTGAGATCATCCAAATTCACATTGCTACCTGGTTTTTGCCCGTTCCACCATATACGAGCAGAGTCTCGTAGGGTGTATGTAAACATGTGACAGGCAACAGGCATTACCCACTTCTGCATTCTAATAGCCCCTTCGAACAAGTGTAAAAAGTTATCCGGATCCCCTTTTCCATGATAAGTACCAATATGTGCGGGCATTTTCAACCCATCAGGCACAGGGTAGTCTTCTATCCATCTTACGAAGGGTGTCGTGGAGCCCATGGGCTCCGAATAGAGGCAGTTATAAGGTGGCATGTATGTAGGGGCAGCATTGTATGGGCTATGATTAGGAGGTATTCCAACAGTGTTTTGATTAACATATTGGGGATAAGCAGTAGGTATATAAGGTGGGTGACTTCCTACAGGATACGAAGGGTATACCATAGGTTGTCCATAGGGCATGCTTCCGTATGGTTGAGTAAAGTTGGGGTTGTTAGCCTGCCCATTAGGTGGGGGATAAACCCCTTGAGGGTAAGATTGAGCCTGAAAAGGAGGGTACATACCATGAGGAGGAAGACTTCCTCCCCTGTTTAATTGAGATGGATCGCCTCCTACGCCAGATGCGTGAGAAGGCTGCAGTGGAACCCCCGTTTCCGTTCTTCCCAGATGAGCCGCCAAGAGTGGTGGCAAATTAACCTCCGTAGCCTCCCTTCGGTGACTCCTTCCATTGGAGCCTTCCATCGTTCCTTCCCTTCTTGTCGGAGCCCGCTCCGGAGCATCTTCGAAACCAACCGACCTTCCGCTAGGCCTTCGACTGCTTGGAGACCCTACCCTTAACACCGAGCAAGTAACCCCCGAAGCCAAGGGCCTAGCCTCCATTTCTAATTCTTCGTCGTACTCATCGCTTGAGTATTCTAACTCCCTACGCATTTCCACATTCCGGTCTTGCCTCCTTCGAGCTCTTAGTAAAGATTCTAATGCTTCGATGTTAGCTTCGACAAACGCCGGACTGATCACCGGTTCAGGGTTAGCTGAGGTTGAAGCATGATTGTTGGGAGTTATTTCAGGGTGAGATTGTGTGGTAAAAGTGGATGCGGTTATATTAGGAAGGTTGCCAGGATCATTGACTGGGATTGGTGTCAAGGTCGAGAAACCCGGAGGGGGTGTATCTTCTCTTCCTTGAGTCATGCCGTAAAGCTAGTGAGAGCGATTGACTGGGTGTAAGTTTGGAATGACGAGACCAATAGTAGCGGGTCCCACGGATGGCGCCACTGATTGTACAATAATTTGTACGACCAGGCCTTCGATGGTGATCGAAGGGTATGAGGGGTGATATGCTTGCGCCAAACTTGTAGTCAATCTGCAATAAGAAATAGTAGACACTTCGTTAAGTGATTGCGCAGGGGTAGGGCCCTGCGAACCACCTCCGGCGTGTGAATAAGTATGTGATATGAGTTATGGATAATATGATGTATGTGAAATAATGTGTTGAGTGAACATACCATTGAAATGACTCGTCCAATCTATTTATAGGTGATGAAAATAGCTTGGAGAGTGTTAGCACACGTTTAGGAGATCATGGGGGGCGTCCCCTGATTTATGGTAACCGCTAGGGCTTCATCCCCACTATCTCGGACTTGGCGGGGAAGCTAAGGACATAGTGAGAACGTGGGGGAAGACCAAGTCAAGGCTCTTGTTTGTCTTGGCATCTTCAAGAGAAGACACCGAAGGGCATAGGCCTTCGGCTGGCGAATTCTCAACTGGTAACCATGTCAATGATGAATGGTTTTACGCCACCAATGACTTATAAAGAAAGACTTGGGTCTTCGTAATGTAATTTCGACTGAGGCCGAAGGGGGGTCCTTCGACCTGATCGGAGGGTACGCCATCATTTTTTTTTATTTATTATTAATTATTTAATACTTTTAACTATTTTAAACTCTAATAAATACTAAACAAGCTAAGAAAATTCTGAAACTTTTTATAAAATTATCCTATGATGGCAGAAAACTAAGAAAATTATAAAACCTGAAAGTGCTTAATAATAAGCTGAAAAGAAAAATTAAAAAGCTAATTTCTATTAAATAAACGCTATCACTATTTTTAAAATGATGTTTTTATGTTTTTTCTTTTTGAAAACTATTATACTACTGATTATAAGCAACTTTAATGAAAACAAAAATTTTACAACTTAAAAATAAGCTATTTGAGAGCTTATGATCTCAACAGTGGGCTTTTAAGCTTATTTTAATGATTTTTAGCTCAAATAAGCTTGAAATAAGCTTCACAGAAAGAAACAAAAGTAAAATAAAACACAAATAAGCTAAAGCTACTCAAATGAAGTTAAAAGATACAAAGAACTATACTGATAAGCTAAAAATAAGCAAATAAGCACTTATCCTAAATCTACCAAACAAACAGGCCTGGAGCCATTTTGCCAAGCAAGTTAAGCTTATCAAATAAGCTTAAAAGCTCAAAAAAAGGACTGAGGTGTCAAGATGAGCTGGCGGGATTTCCAAAAAGCTAAAGTTCACAAGCTGAGCCTCACTAATAAGCTCTGTGTGAGCTTGTGAAAATGGTTGTAAAACTGTGCACAGGGCACTTTTTCAGACAAGGTGTTCAAAATAAGCTAAGAAATAAGCTATTAAATAAGCTAACTAGAAAATATAAAAAATACTAGGATAAAGATGAGCAGTTATATTTTAATATTCCAAAAGCTCAAATCTTGAAACTTAATATTAAACTCTATATAAAATTATCTATTTTATTTAAAAACTGACCAAATGGAAATTTTGACTTTTTATATTACACTAATATGTTGACTAATATGAACTTTGAATCAATCCTAATCACTGATTATGATGTATTAAGGTGAATTAAGACTGTGTTGATCAATTCTAACAACTTATAAACATGCAAACAAGATCATGGGACATGAAAATCCAACAGTTGATGAACAAGGAGTGATCAAGGGCTATTTTGATTTTTTCACAAATAAGCACTGGAATTTATGGTTGAACTGAGATATTAGGTACTTATGTGACACAGAACAATAACAAGAAACAACACAATTAGCCTTTACCACAGTTAACTAAGCAAATCCAAACAGTCCTTATTGAAACTGTTTTTGTGATTTTCAAAACAAATGAGTGATTTAAACCATGAAACTGATTCATACAAACATCTAATGAGATAAAAAGCTGATTTGAGCACCTAAACATTAACAATAACAACAACAGCCTATAAATTACTATTATGCAGTTTTACTTAGTGAAAAAATGAAAACAAAGCAACTAAGAGATCTAATGAACAAGTATGCAATATTAACCACTAATATCACTAATCATACACCAAACAAGCATAAAAACACAGAGATAAGCATAATTAAGCAGTTCTACAGTGAAATGCCAAAATCAAGGATTAAGCTTACAAGTTTATTCCAAGCTTATAACTGAGAACCAAGGACTGTAAACACTTCCTATAGCTTCCCAAGAAGCTCTAAACCAAAGGGCAATCCAATATTTACCCTGCTCCAGCTTTGATCTTCATCCCCATTGTTTTTTATTTTTAACTAATTTTTTTGTATTTTTGGTAATTTTTTTGAGTTTTATATCTAGAACTGATTTTATGGTTTCTAAAAGCTTAGATAAGCTTTCTAGGAGCTTATGTTGGCTTATGAGTCCAAGACAACAGCTACAAATAACTTTAAGACATATGAGATTTTTACACTTGAAAATTAAACAAACTGAAATTGAGACTGAAAATGAAATTGATTATTGGAAATAGATTCAAATACACTGGAAATACATAAACAAGTCACTTGAAAGCTTAAAATTACATTGGAATTTGAAATTTTATTAAAACGACATACATTAAACTAATTTACACTAGATATATTTTTTACATTGCATCTCCTCTCTTCTTTATAGCATTTTGAGACTCCCCATATGCCTCTGAACATTTCCCATCAACAATCTTGACCATTGGTGCTCTGAAACAGATCCTAGCCTTTAAAACTGATTTTGGCGCCAAAAGTGGTACTAGTGGATTAGAGCAGGTTTCTTTAATTAAGGATTCTTGGAAGATTGTGGAGGTGGAGGGGACAAGTTAGGAAGTAGATATGGAGCTAGGAGTGATTTGGCAGCAAAAACAGGGGTTGAGGTGAGGTTGGAGTGTTTGATGGTGGGGAAGCATTAAATGCTTGGTGGCTGGTATAGGAGGAGGGGGGATGAGCTGGGAGAGTAGGTAGTGAGGTGGAAAGGTGGTGAGGTGGTGGAAAAACCACCTGGTTTTGGGTTTACAGGCGATGGTGAAGGAGATGAACAGTGATACTGGTTTTTGGGCGCGCGTTGACTATTTTTGACCGAGTATTAATAATACGGGGTTGGGTTGGGTTGGATATTGGGCTTGGGTTTTGGATTAATAATAAAAAGAGGGTCCGGTTTGGTTTGTAGAAATAATAACACAAGGACCATTCGTGTAATTTATGGATTTTGAGGGACTGAAAATGCCAATATTCCAAAGTTAACACAAGGACTAAACCTGCAATTAATGGTTAGTATAAGGACCAATATTGCATAAAATTCCATTTTTATAAATCCAAGGACTATTTTTGACATTTTTCAAAGTTGAGGGACCAAAGTTGCCATTTTGCAATTTTAAACTTCAAGGACCAAGTTTGACAACTCAAGAATCCCTAGGGACTTTAAATAACATTTTTCATTATTTTGATTTACCAGGGACAGATTTTGACAACTTTTGAAACTTGGGGGACTAAAACTGCCAATTATGCAAACTTGATACATTTTTCACCTGATTTTAGAATTTTTGCATTTAAAACACATAAAACACTTATTTGTGATATTTTTATCATTTTGATGCATTTCTGAGTGTTTTAAGATGTTTTTGCAGTTTAAATGGTACAAAAATGATGAGTATTTGCTCACTCATCAACGCCCTACTCTTTAAAGCCTGACGCCGTCAGGTACAAAATAGCAATTTCACTCCTGAGTTGTGACGCCATACCCTTTATCTGTGACGCCGTCGGGTGCACTTCCAACAACTTGAGTGTCT
Source organism: Chrysanthemum seticuspe (assembly GCA_019973895.1). NCBI lineage: Eukaryota > Viridiplantae > Streptophyta > Magnoliopsida > Asterales > Asteraceae > Chrysanthemum > Chrysanthemum seticuspe. Next base: position 40,980,725 of record BPTQ01000005.1, read on the forward strand.
TGATCTTAACTTTAGCCATTTTCTTCATATATTCACGCCTTTTCGTCCAAATAAGCATCATTCCAGCATTTTGCCTTCAAGAGACCTAAAAAGTGAAAAGGAACGAAATTAAGTAGTAACGGATATAAAAGTGGACAATTAAGGGCTTAAATGACCCCTCAAAAGTGTACCTTTTAAATCCTTATCAATATATAACCTTTATCTTTCGAATATGTTCACAACTAGCCGCTAGAGTTTCCATGCAAATTATTTTACGTAAAAACTAGTCCTTTTGCTTTTGAAAATGTCTCATTTCCTACCCCAAAACCATAAGTTTTGCAATTTAAGTTCGAAACACCTTTTAACATACGAAAACTTTACAAAACCTTTACAAGCTTATTCCTATCTTATTTTTAGAGCTTTTATCTTATTTCTTCTTATTGGGCAGGGGATTTGAGTCGTTGGGCTTTAGATGAGTGTATTGGGCTTGTGATATGGGCTTTAAGGCCCGTTTGTGTTGCGTTGGTTTATTAAAACGAACGAGAGGTTAGGGAGAGTTTCAAAAGGTTTTACAAAATGTTTCTAATATATTTCAAGTCGTATATGATCGTGTAAAAACCTTAAAATATGAGTGAGTGTGTGTCGAATGATGGTTATACATGTAACGATATTAGGACTTAGGGTGTGTTTGATATTAACGTGTGATATATATTCTAGAGTGACGTAAATAAAGGAAATCGACAACGGTTTAGAAGAAGACTTACAACACTCTATACGAGTGGAACGAGAGCACAACGAGAGGATGAAAAACAATGCTAGAACCCTTGTTCTCCTTATAATATCACACGATCTAATATTTGCCCAAAGTGTCCTAAACCTTGCTTCTTTCCCTTGATACCACGTTCCACAGTGGACGATTTCTCTTAGAGAAGTGTGTGTAATTTTTTTGAGTGTGTTTCTTGAGATTGCTAAGTGGCTAGAGGTGGCAAAATGTGCCCAAAAGCAAAAAAATAGGCTAAATTGGCACATTTTTAAAAGATTTTGGCACATTTAGCCCCCTATTTTTTTTGAAATGGGCACATATAGCCCATTGAAAACTTAAATGGTCACTAACGGGCACATTTTTTTTCTCAATTGTAGAACATTACGATCATTTTAAAGAATTTTTTTAATAATATATTTAAGTTTTTTAATATAAATAAGATATTACGTTTAAGGAATTTATTTCGTCGTTTTAGGTAATTTATTAAGCAATTTGTATAAGATGCGCCCGTTTGGCCCGTGCCCGTTTAGCCCGTGCCCGTTTAGCCCGTGTCCGTTTAAGCCCGTGCCCATTCTAGCCCGTGCCCGTTTAGCCAGTGCCCATTCCCGCCCGTTTTACCACCTCTACTAAGTGGTGAAGGATGGTTTATAAAGAGACAAAGAGCATGGCCTTTTTATTTTTTTAATCGTGTTCTCCCACGTTTCCAAAGAAAAGAGATGGTGGTTGATAAGGTTTTAAAATGTACCTTTTTGAGGGGTCGTTTAAGCCCTCATTTGATCACTTTTGTATCCGTTATTACTTAATATCGTTCCTTTTCACTTTTTAGGTCTCTTGAAGGCAAATTGCTATAATGGCACTTATTTGGACGAAAAGGCGCGGATATATGAAGAAAATGGCCAAAGTCAAGAATCGAGACACTCCAGCTGCTGAAAAGACAAGGTGACGGCGTCACTGCTTAACTGCGACGCCGTCGGAGGATTTTGTGACGAGACATAAGCCAAATCTCTTATTTTCAAGTGACGGTGTCAGGCTTTAAAAGAGTAGGCCGTCGCAACTCAGACGGCCTAGATTCGATCCAGACGGCGTCAGAAGCTGAAGAGGACGGCGTCACAAGCACAAGGTGACGCCGTCGCAAGACTAACATGGCCAAGACGAAACCCTAATGACTCTGATCCGACGGCGTCACAAAACATAAGGTGACGCCGTCGCATATGTAAACTTATATATAGAATCCGAATTTTTCAGTATTAGTGTGTAGTCTTTTGGAGTAAAAACCTAAACCGAACCAAGGCTGTCTTGTACAGTATTTTAGGGTTCCAAACCCTATCTTACATCAAGATAAGTGTTTTACTTCATTAATTCAATTATGTATTTGATTATTTGTGTGTATGCTTGCATGTTCTCCATGTCCGGCTAATTTACTTGTGTGTTTGCTTAGGGAATATGAAACTTAATTATTGAATATTGATTGGTTGTCTCTTATCTTAATGGCTAATGATCTAGTAATGCGATAGGTCACTCGTTGTGTACTTAATGCTTGATTAATCTTTGTGAACCTTAGGTTATAGCACTTAGAGTGGTTGTAAGCTAAACCATCCAAAGAGGCCTTAGAGTTAGAGTTTATAAACCCTAGTGGGTCTTGTAGACGAGACCCTTTGGTAACTTCAAAGAGTTAGGGATAAACGCATACCCTACGACTTTAGACACACAACGCAATTAAGAATAAGGACGTGACAATTCAACCATCAATAGGAGATAATTAAGGAGTAGTAAAACCTAAGTGAACACATCTTTAAACCATCATACGAGCAAACAATAATTAGACATTGACTACATACACCTTAGATTAGATAATTAGACACGTAGAGTAATCAATAGCAATACCAACCCCCAAATCCAAACCCCGAGATTCGTACCTTTCCATTTCCTAAAAAACATAAAAAAGATAAAAAAAAAATAATCTTCCTCAACCTCAACCTTAGTGTAGTAACTTCTCACTAGCATTCCTATTCCCCTAGAGAACGATATCAATACCCGTGGTTTACCCTAATACTACACTACAACGATTAGATTCACTGCCTAGGGTGTTATAAAACTTGCTCGAAGAAAAGGAAGTTCCTTTGACCCCGAACGACGCGTGTAGCGTTATCAAGTTTTTGGCGCCGCTGCCGGGGAATAGAATAGCTAGTTAGTAGTCCACCTCGTTTAGGTTTTCTTTGCTTGATTCCTATCAAGTAAAATTTTCCCATTTTTTAGCTTCCTCATAGTCTATCCCCCTTCTTCGTGACCTTTGTTCGTAAAATCCATCACTCACCATGATACGTGTCTTCCGCCGAAGATTCTTCACCCTAACCGTTCCCAATCCCGAAATTGAGAACGCGATCCCACAAAACCCTTCACCCGTTCACCATTTTGGAAATCACCTAGGGCATAATGAGATAAATTGGCAACAACAAAGTCCTTTCTATAGCTCAGATTCTGATGAGGAATCTGATTATGGTGAAGCACTTGATAGCGGGGAGGTCATCAATGAAGTTAGTTTTGAAATGAAGGAGGACCCCTCCCAATGTTTTGACCCTAGGTGTAGAATTGAGAAAGATGGCCCCTTTAACATGCAATTCCCCTACAAAATAGGATTAGAAGGATTCGATGCTTACTTGAATTCATTCTTGCCTTTGAACTTAATCTCAAGGGACCTATACAATAAAATCTAGATCAATGAGTTAACCTATCAAGGGAACAATGTTGTTGAAGCAGTCACTCATTTGCACGTGTTTGTTGGAAGCTTTGCTTATTTGGTAGAGTTCATGGTCTTAGAAGACTTAGGAGAATTTATTGATAAGGACCTCACTCAAGTAATTTTTGGAAAACCTTTCAAAAGAATGACTAGGTTGAATGAACGGATGGTTGATGGTCTAATTACATTCTCTGATGAAGTTGAAGACTTTATCTACCTAATGCCACGCGCTCATCCTAGGTTTAAACATAAGGATATTGAGGCTTGTAATAGAATTACCCCTATTCAATTGCTTAGTGAAAGGGATAAACAAAGTGGACTTAGGTACCCATATGAGAAAACTAAGCGGTACTACAAAAAATGCCTTGAATTGGGAGATGATTACAAAAAGAATGAAAGAACATTGGAATGGCTTAAGTATGAGCACGTGAGCGTGCACGAGAAAACGTGAGGGCACGACTACGAGTCTAGCTACAAGACTCATAAATAAAGAAAAGCGCTTCGTGGGAGGCAACCCATGCTTCATTGTTTGCTTGTTAGTGTCATATATCTTTTATTGATTGCTTATTCTCATGTTTAAATTTGTAAAAATGCTTTATTTTGTTTTTAACCTCGTCTTAATTGCATATAAAGGTATTTTACATAAAGGATAAGTGTAGAGAGGATTACACACGTTTTCAAAAGAAACGTAAACATGAGAATAGCAATTCATTAAAAGATATATATGTGTGTTTGTTCGAGTCAAATGCTTGTATCGAGTCATAATGGATGTTTTGCAGAAATTTTTCCAGATTCTAAAGATGTAAATTTTCCAAAATTTTTTCCAGAAAATCGCAGACCAGTTTTTGTCAGGATAACCTGACGGCGTCAGGATTGCAACCTGACGGCGTCAGGAAGGAGTAAAAACAACAGATTATTTTTTTCTCGTTTTCTGAGCTACTTGTAAATTTTTGGAATTTTCCAGGTCTTAAGTTTCCAGAAATTCTGTAAACATCCATTCCACAAGCATTATATCCTAGTTTAGTCGAGTCTTATATATATTATTACCGCCGATTTTACGCGAAGGTTTCATTTGTTTTCTTCAAATGTGCAGGTTTTATTTATCAAGAAGAAGAAACAAAAGATTGGAATGAGCTTTTCACGCACACATTCTTCTTGGAAAGGATTTAACCACTACTTCACACGGATCCTACCGAGCTAATCAGGGGAGTATTAGTTTCTTTCGTTTTTTTTATTACCTTTCATTATCATAACTTTGATACTTTCGGGGAACATTGGGGACAATGTTCAGTTTAAGTGTAGGGAGGGAAAATAAAACGGGAACTTTGAAACTATGCTTATCCTTGATTATTTGCTTTGTCCAATTGTATTTGTGTAATAAACCATGAGAAAATGTCGGTTAGGGTAATTTTGGCACCAAATTTGAAATTTTTCATGATATATAGGAGTGGGCCATTAGTCTTAACAAAAGCGTCTCACGGATAGGAAGTTGCATGACTTGCACAAAAACCCTTTACCACCTAAATTCCACCCAAAATGTGAGGATCGCCCTTAGATTAGTAGGAATTAAAAGCATTCATCTTCAATGCTTAGAGTGTGAACCAGTAGTATATTAGATTCTAGAACTTGTTTTGTGATGCATTCCGAGATCGCTAGTGAGACTACACTTGTGTAGTTAGGAATAACTAAATGATAAGAGGCATTAGGATAACCCTTGTTTGATACCCGTAATATAATTACTTCTTCCACATCGGTTGAGTAATTCCCCCACACCCTTTGCGTTGTACTCATTTTTAGTACACGATACCCCTAGTTAACCCCTCAGAGCCTATCCTTTTCGCGGTTCTCATGTTGTTTCGGTTTTTACGGAATATCAATGAAGAGCATTGTTTACACCCCACCCCCAAATATACACCCAAATCGCCTTAGCCTACCTTGTATGCACTCACTTTTAGTGCATTATTGTTATCACCCTAAACCCTTAGTTCAATTATCTAGTTGCATGCATGAGTTGCTAAGTCGAGTCATATCTTTTATACACAGTTTTGGGATGATTGGGATTCATGGAAAAAAGTTAGAGTTTATAAAATGATTGGAAGGGAACGTTAAATTCCCTAATTTGCGTAATAACGTACCCCAAGTGTTTTTATCTTTTCAATTCGGGTCAAATTAGTGTTAGAGTAATTAAAACTCAAGTGTAGGGATGTGCCTATAAATCCCTATCATTTTGATGTTATCTTAGAGGATGGTAGAGTAAAAGTGTATGGAAAAAAAATCGAAAAAAAAAATAGAAAAAGAGAAAAAAAAAATAGAGTGTAAAAAAAAAAAAAAAAAAAAAAAAAAAAAATACGGGCTACCATCCTACATCTATCCTTTAAATTTATGTTTGTTTGTTTCAGTTATCTAGAGTTTAGAGTGTCGAGTCTTGGCTTAGCAACGTCATTCTTCATATGCTTGTAACATAAAGATTTTTGACTTGCCACCACTAAATAGCCTATCCCACCAAACCCTTTGTTTCCCTACCGTAAGCCTAACATTACAACCCTTTAAAGACCTCTTTGATAGTCTTTCCTAGGTGCTTACGCCAAAGCGATAGAGGTTTGATCTATTCTCAAGCCTATGGTAATCTATGTACTAGGACCGGTTAATGAGTGTTTAATCTTCCATTTCCAACTTATTATATTTCATATACACCTGAGAGAGATGTGAGTATCCAAACACCCCATGTGAGGTGCTAGTATGTAATTTCCGTGCTTGTTATGACTTTTGCGGGGCTTATATGTGTTGTGGACTGTTTTAAACCAATGCTTCATGACCCTTAAATTATAAATTAATTGGCTAAAATCACATTTGCTTGAGGACAATAAAATACCAAGTGTAGGGATATTTGATAAGGTTTTAAAATGTACCTTTTTGAGGGGTCGTTTAAGCCCTTATTTGATCACTTTTGTATCCGTTATTACTTAATATCGTTCCTTTTCACTTTTTAGGTCTCTTGAAGGCAAATTGCTGTAATGGCACTTATTTGGACGAAAAGGCGCGGATATACGAAGAAAATGGCCAAAGTCAAGAATCGAGACACTCCAACTGCTGAAAAACAAGGTGACGGCGTCACTGCTTAACTGCGACGCCGTCGGAAGATTTTGTGACGGGACAGAAGCCAAATCTCTTATTTTCAAGTGACGGTGTCAGGATTTAAAGAGTAGGCCGTCGCAACTCAGACGGCCTAGATTCGATCCAGACGGCGTCAGAAGCTGAAGAGGACGGCGTCACAAGCACAAGGTGATGCCGTCGCAAGACTAACGTGGCCAAGACGAAACCCTAATGACGGCGATCCGACGGCGTCACAAAACATAAGGTGACGCCGTCGCATATGTAATCTTATATATAGAATCCGAATTTTTCAGTATTAGTGTGTAGTCTTTTGGAGTAAAAACCTAAACCGAACCAAGGCTGTCTTGTACAGTATTCTAGGGTTCCAAACCCTATCTTACATCAAGATAAATGTTTTACTTCATTAATTCAATTATGTCTTTGATTATTTGTGTGTATGCTTGCATGTTCTCCATGTCCGGCTAATTTACTTGTGTGTTTGCTTAGGGAATATGAAACTTAATTATTGAATATTGATTGGTTGTCTCTTATCTTAATGGTTAATGGTCTAGTAATGCGATAGGTCATTCGTTGTGTACTTAGTGCTTGATTAATCTTTGTGAACCTTAGGTTATAGCACTTAGAGTGGTTGTAAGCTAAACCATCCAAAGAGGCCTTAGAGTTAGAGTTTATAAACCCTAGTGGGTCTTGTAGACGAGACCCTTTGGTAACTTCAAAGAGTTAGGGATAAACGCATACCCTACGACTTTAGACACATAACACAATTAAGAATAAGGACGTGACAATTCAACCATCAATAGGAGATAATTAAGGAGTAGTAAAACCTAAGTGAACACATCTTTAAACCATCATACGAGCACACAATAATTAGACATAGACTACATACACCTTAGATTAGATAATTAGACACGTAGAGTAATCGGTAGCAATACCAACCCCCAAATCCAAACCCAGAGATTCGTACCTTTCCATTTCCTAAAAAACATAAAAAAGATAAAAAAAAATAATCTTCCTCAACCCCAACCTTAGCGTAGTAACTTCTCACTAGCATTCCTATTCCCCTAGAGAACGATATCAATACCTGTGGCTTACCCTAATACTACACTACAAAGATCAGGTTCACTGCCTAGGGTGTTATAAAACTTGCTCGAAGAAAAGGAAGTTCCTTTGACCCCGAACGACGCGTGTAGCGTTATCAGTGGTGAAATTGGTCTTGAAGCATGCATGGTTGCAGCCTAAATTTTGGGCGTGGAGGTGTTGTGTCAAATCGAAAGAGACACAAGGACCATTGGTTATGAAAGTCAAGGTTAGTCAAAGGGTTTTTAGGTTAGTTTTATATTACTAGGTATTATTTAAATGAGAGTTTAGGGTGGCTAATGGCATGTTTTGTTTCTCTTTTGCCTACTCTCACACGTAAACCATTGAGAACAAAAAGGAAATGTGCTTGGTCATGTTTTGTTTTGATTCGAACGGTTCACAAGAGGTAAAAAGGTGGCACCACAAATATTTCTAAGTCATTTGTCTCAATGAAATTGGTATATGGGCTTTGGGTGTGAATCTTTGGACGAGGCCCAACTGATAAAGGGGTGTTGGGCTCGGCTTAATTTGGGTCGAATTCAAAGGCAAAGCCCGAAATAATTGTAAAGGTCGTGGGCTTAGCAAGGCCCAAATAGGGTTGTGCTTGGGTCGTGGGGGTTACGAGGCCCAATAATTGCTAGGGTGTGAGTTGGGCTTAGACTCGGCCCAATAGAATTTATAATTTATTTTATATTTTTATATAATATATATATATATATATATATATATATATATATATATATATATACATATACATATATATATATACATATATATATATATATATATATATATATATATATATATATATATATATATATATAGGGGCAATTTCATATCTCCCCTCCTTTTTGTTGAAAATTTCATATATACCCAAACATGCATAAAAAACATTGTACATTATGCATTCAATACTTGCACTTTGGGTATATATGAAATTTATCTTGAAAGTAGGGTGATATATGAAATTAATCCATATATATATATATATATATATATATATATATATATATATATATATATATATATATATATATATATATATATATATATATATATATATATACTAGCCGAGTACCCGCGCCTAACGGCGGCAGTGGTGTATACTTTTCGACAGATTTTGATTGCAATGATATTTGTACGTGTAATTTTTTTGTTTCAAAGAAAAACTATCATAGTGATAATTAAGCAAGTTAGAGATATTTCGCCGGTGGCTAATAGACGGTTAAACAGTTATAATCCAAGTCAATGGAAATACTAACTGCAATTTTGTGACCCGTTTCATTTTAAATATGAAACGGGATTACTTGGGATGTTATACACGACAAAATTTAATTGTTTTGATATGCGTTTTTTTTAATGTTATGTCATATGTATGTTGTAGCTTTGAAGTTGATATCGTAGATGCTCAATATTTCACAAGTGTCATTGGCTTAAGAAAAAAAAGGGTGTACTGCATGATACTCGAGCTAGATTAGAAACATTGTCCTTTTAAATAAATATCTAGCTTCGGTTATAAAAAAATATATTAGTTCATTATGCCAATACTCAAGCAAATTGTTGTGTATCGGTTAATTAGAGAGTTGTCAAAATTTAGTTTTGGGTCAAAACATGTCTTTCTTGAACTTGTTACATGATTTATCATTTGGCAACAACATACTCTTTTTTTCCTAAAATTGACCAAATTTTCATTCGAGTTTCCTCAATTGATTAACCACTTTCCAAAAATAGATAATTATTTAATTTGAGTTTATCATATTACCTTTACTTGATTTATTATCACAAATATTAAAAAAGTTTTAAATTAATTAATTAAAAGTAAAACTGTCATTATGCAAAAAAAAATGGTAATGATTATGCATTTCTTAAACTGTGTATTTGTGTCGATACACAATTATTTTGAGATGAAAATAGTAGAACCTCAGTTTTATGAACTTATTATTTTTTAACAATACTTGCATACTTATAGAATGGGTCTAGATATTTATGTGATGATTCATCAAAATTAATCATAACTTTTTTCAATGCCATTTGTTAGGTTTCTTTTTTCCTCTAAATGGAAAACTCATATTTTGAGTTTTTTAAAAAAGAGAGGTAATCTGCACACTCTTATAAATAATTGCGACACTCAAACTTTAAATGCTTAGACATTTATATCCTTACAAGATAAATATAACTAAAAATAACATGAGAATATAAATGTTCAACACTCAAAATTTAAGTGTCCCAATCATTTAGAAGTATGTAGAAATCACATCGCTTAAAAAATAATTGTTATTTTGAATCTTAGAGCAGTTACAATAGTAACGCCATAACGGCGTTTTTGACGAAATTAACGGCGTTATGGCGTTATTACCCTTGGACCTCCGGCGTTATTTCGGCGTTAGTCCTTCCCCGTTAACCCCTTAACGGGCGTTTTTTTTTTTTTTTTTTTTTTTTTTTTTTTTTTTTTTTTTCATTTATGCCCCTAAATGAGGGGTTGTTTTTGTAAATTGTTGGGAATGTTATTGGGATGTTATTGTTGTGGGTGTTTTTTGGGGATGTTAATGTTAAATGTTAAAGCTGATGTGGCGCTGACGTGGACGGTGTTATTGGTGTTATGGTGTTATTGTTGTAACTGCTTACCTTCCTTTGGTCAAAAGTGTATACTGTCACAACCCGCCTACTCGTGGTGATCATTTTCAAGTATGCTCGGGATTCTAGATTATTCCACACTTCTCTTGGAAGTTCTTGGATAATCTTGGAAGAGTTTAGAATATGTTGGAAAGTCTTAGAAAATGTAGGAAGATCTAGAATGGCATGGAAATTCTAGATCTCTCATAGAAGTATGTAGAACTTGTACATAGAAGTAGTATAAATAGGGGAGGCCTCATTTGTTCAAGGCATAAAAAGAATTTCTCTTGTAAGCAATACTTGTAAAGCTCTCTAGTAATACAAAGTAATCTTTATATTCCACTTGTTCCTCTCTTTGAAGTTTACTTTCGTTGCATACATCGTTGAGTATTCGAGCAAGGCTGAGCTTAGTCGAGACTAAGTACCGCACGGGAGACCTTGTAGAGACAAGTCCGTGACAAGTGGTATCAGAGCCAGGTTGATTCAAAGCGATGGCAAACGAGACCGAGAAGATTGGTGCTAGTGGAAGTGCGGTCATTGACGAGAGGCAAGGTCGCGATGATAAGCGTCAAGACCCGAAGAAGAGAGGTGCGTCTAAGGACGTTATGTCAAGCTTTGATAAGAGATTGGCGGGTGTTGAGACATCAGTGTCGGAGTTGAAGACCCAAGTTGAGAACTTGGATGGTCTAGACACCGAGTTCATTACCATGAAGGATGACTTTCGGGAGGTCATCAATACGCTTAGCGGCGAATTTAAGCGTGAAATCAATGGCCTAAAAGAGTTGTTCATAGGCAAAATCTCCAACATTGAGAAGACCATCGAAGACTTGCAAGCCGATGTAGTGTTATGCAAGCGATCCATGGGGAATGGAGGTGGCAACGTTGGTAATAATGCTCCGAAGATCGATGTTCCAAAACCATCACCGTTCGTAGGAAAGCGAGAAGCTAGGGCGGTTGATGATTTCTTATGGGAGATGGAGCAATACTTGGAGGGCGTCAACATTACGGATGATGACATCAAGATCAAGATGGAGACCCGATACTGAAGGATACCGCGGCGTTATGGTGGAGACGTCGATATGGAGATATCGAGCGAGGTACGTGTACTATCGATACTTGGGCTGATTTTGTTGCGGAACTTAAGAAGCAATTTTATCCTGAGAATGCTAAGAACGAAGCTAAGAGTCGTCTTCGTAAACTTAAGCATTCCGGAACGATCCGGGATTATGTTAAGGACTTTACTACACTAACCTTGGAGATTCCGGATCTTTCCGAACAAGACTCTCTCTTTTATTTCCTCGATGGTTTGCAAGGATGGGCTAAGACGGAGTTGGAGAGACGTGGAGTTCAAGACCTTGCTACGGCTATCGCCCATGCCGAGGGCTTGATTGACTTTAGCACGAGAAGGGAAACGTCGAATCCGAAGGATCGAAAGGTGAGCCATGAGAAAGGTGGGGGAGAGAAAGTCGCTCAAGCAAAGCCTGATAATACACGTAAACCACCCACCGGAAAGAAAAAGGAAATAAAGACGGCCTTCAAGAGTGGTGGATGCTTCATATGTGACGGTCCCCATAGAGCTCGAGATTGCCCCAAGAAAGCAAGCCTTAATGGAATGATGGCTCATGAAGACGAAGGCCCAAGTGATGGTGGATGCATGAGCTCGATGAGGATTTTGAATGCAATCAAGGCCAAGACGGAGGTGCCAAAAGTCGTAGGGAAAGGATTGCAATTTGTGGAAGCAACCATCAATGGAACCAAGGTACGTGCTCTAGTAGATTCCGATGCCACTCATAATTTCGTGTCGGTTGATGAAGCCAAGCGGCTAAGGATTAGCACTACGAAAGGGAATGGGACGTTCAAGCCGGTAAACTCGAAGGCCGAGCCTCTGGAAGGAGTGGCCAAGGATGTTCGAGCCAAGATTAGAGAATGGGAAGGGACGGTTGACTTATCGGTGGTCCCGATGGATGATTTCGATGTGGTTCTTGGGTTGGAGTTCCTCGATAAGGTACGAGCTTTCCCTATGCCATTTGCTAATTCTTTATGTATCCTAGATGGTGGAAAGACTTGCATGGTTAGCACGGAACGGGATTCTAAGTGTGGAGTGAAGACCCTTTCGGCCATGCAATTCAAGAAAGGGTACAACAAGAGCGAGCCTTGTTATTTGGCAGTAACAAGGCTAGAGACGGATGGCGAGTCGGGCAAAGTGGAGATACCGAAGGAGATTGAGAGGGTTCTTGATGAGTTCCAGGACGTGATGCCCAAGGAGTTGCCCAAGAGACTACCACCTAGGAGGGAGGTGGATCATACCATCGAGTTGGAACCGGGTTCCAAGCCACCCGCCAAAGCCCCTTTACCGAATGCCACCACCCGAGTTGGAGGAGTTGCGTAAACAACTCAAGGATCTATTGGATGCGGGATATGTTCGACCCTCGAAAGCCCCATATGGTGCGCCGGTGCTATTTCAAAGGAAGAAGGATGGATCCTTACGGATGTGCATAGACTACCGGGCACTTAACAAGGTAACGATTAAGAACAAGTACCCTATTCCCCTTATTGCGGATTTGTTTGATCAACTTGGAAAGGCGAGATACTTCTCCAAGTTAGACTTGAGATCGGGGTACTACCAAGTACGGATAGCGGAGGGAGACGAAGCTAAGACGACGTGTGTCACGAGGTATGGTTCTTACGAGTTCTTAGTAATTCCTTTTGGCTTGACTAATGCTCCTGCTACTTTTTGCACCCTTATGAATAAGCTATTTCACCCGTTCCTTGATAAGTTCGTGGTGGTATACTTGGACGATATCGTTGTTTATAGTCATACCTTGGAAGAGCATGTCTTACATTTGAAACAGGTGTTCCAAGTGTTACGAGAAAACGAACTTTATGTGAAGTTGGAGAAATGCTCTTTCGCCCAAGACGAAGTCGAGTTCTTGGGACACAAGATCAAAGACGGTGGGTTAATGATGGACGGGGAAAAAGTAAAAGCTATCCAAGAGTGGGAACCACCAAGTAAGGTGACGGAGTTGAGATCTTTCCTTGGCTTGGTGAACTATTATCGAAGGTTTATCAAGGGTTACTCGGCAATAGCATCTCCCTTGACGAACCTATTGAAGAAGAATAAAGCTTGGAGTTGGGACGAAAAGTGCCAAGCGGCGTTCGAGAGTTTGAAGAAAGCGGTTATGGAAGAACCGGTGTTGAGACTACCGGATGTAACTATGCCTTTCGAGTTACACACGGATGCATCGGACTTTGCTATTGGAGGAGTTCTAATGCAAGAAGGACACCTGATCGCATTTGAGAGTCGGAAACTAAACGAGACGGAAAGGAAGTACACCGTGCAAGAGAAAGAAATGACGGCGATCGTCCATTGCTTACGGACTTGGAGGCATTATTTGTTGGGTTCGAGATTCGTGATCAAGACGGACAATGGTGCTACAAGCTACTTTCAAACCCAAAAGAAGTTAAGTCCCAAGCAAGCTCGGTGGCAAGACTTCCTAGCCGAGTTCGACTATCACTTGGAGTACAAGTCGGGGAAGGCTAATGTGGTAGCCGATGCATTGAGTCGCAAGGCGGAGTTTGCGGCAATCACCCAAGCCCAATTCTTCCTCCAAGACCGAATCAAGGAAGGATTAGAACATGATCCTTTTGCCAAGAAGCTCGTGGCCCTAGCAAGAGAAGGAAAGACTCGGAGATTTTGGCTTAAAGGAGACATGTTGTTCACCAAAGGAGATCGGCTTTACGTACCTAAGTGGGGTGATCTTAGACGGTTAATCTTGAAAGAGTGTCATGATTCGAAGTGGGCCGGTCATCCGGGGATCAAGAGGACGTTGGCATTGGTTGAAGGCACTTATTATTGGCCAAGGATGGAGGACGATGTCGAGACATTCGTGCGAACGTGCCTTATTTGCCAACAAGACAAGATAGAGCAAAAGAAATCCGGAGGACTGTTGGAGCCTCTACCGACGCCCAAGGGACCATGGGAAAGTGTTTCCATGGACTTTATCACATGCTTGCCGAAGTCGGAAGGAAACGGGAGTATTATTGTGGTGGTCGATCGATTCTCGAAGTACGGAACTTTCATTGCCGCACCACCCGATGTTACCGCGGAAGAGACGGCTAAGCTTTTCTTTAGAAATGTGGTGAAGTATTGGGGAGTGCCACATGTGATCGTTAGTGATCGAGATCCAAGATTCACGGGGCGCTTTTGGATGGAGTTGTTCAAGATCATGGGAACGGATTTGAACTTCTCTACGAGTTTCCATCCCCAAAAGGACGGGCAAACAGAGAGGGTGAACGCACTATTGGAGCTCTATCTTCGGCACTATGTGAGTGCCAACCAACATGATTGGGCTCAACTCCTTGACGTTGTTCAATTCTCGTACAACATGCAAAAGAGTGAAGCCACGGGGAAGAGTCCTTTTGAGTTGGTCATGGGGCGCCAACCATTGACTCCGAATGCCTTAGCCGCATCATACGAGGGGAGTAGCCCGGCCGCTTACAAGACGATGAAGGAATGGCACGAGCAAGCGGACTTGGCCCGGGTCTCGTTGGATAAAGCGGCTAAGAAAATGAAGAAGTGGGCGGATGAAAAGAGGAGACACGTCGAGTTCGAGGTCGGAAATCAAGTGATGGTGAAGCTCTTGCCTCAACAATTCAAATCACTAAGGAAGGTGCATAAAGGTTTGATACGGAGGTATGAAGGCCCTTTCCCGGTGATTGGACGTGTTGGAAAGGTTTCTTATCGACTTCAACAACCGCCCAAGTTGAAGATCCATCCGGTCTTCCACGTTAGCCTTCTCAAGCCTTATCATAAGGACGAGGAAGACTCGGAACGAGGGGTGTCTAAGCGGGCACCAACTGCGGTTGTTACTTCGTACGATCGAGAGGTTGATGAGATCTTGTCGGATCGTACGATACGAAGATGAGGAGTGCCAAGCTATAAGGAGTACTTGATCAAGTGGCGTAATTTGCCTGATAGCGAAGCAAGTTGGGAAGCCGAAGACTTGTTGTGGCAATTCGCGGACAAGATCAAGAAATATCACGAGGATGGCACGACGAGGGCGTCGCGAGCTTAGGTGGGGGAGGATGTCACGACCCGCCTACTCGTGGTGATCATTTTCAAGTATGCTCGGGATTCTAGATTATTCCACACTTCTCTTGGAAGTTCTTGGATAATCTTGGAAGATTTTAGAATATGTTGGAAAGTCTTAGAAAATGTAGGAAGATCTAGAATGGCATGGAAATTCTAGATCTCTCATAGAAGTGTGTAGAACTTGTACATAGAAGTAGTATAAATAGGGGAGGCCTCATTTGTTCAAGGCATAAAAAGAAGTTCTCTTGTAAGCAATACTTGTAAAGCTCTCTAGTAATACAAAGTAATCTTTATATTCCACTTGTTCCTCTCTTTGAAGTTTACTTTCGTTGCATGCATCGTTGAGTATTCGAGCAAGGCTGAGCTTAGTCGAGACTAAGTGCCGCACGGGAGACCTTGTAGAGACAAGTCCGTGACAATACACCGACATGTCATAGCCCTTCCTTTTTCATGTACTATTTCATATTGAAAAGAGGAAATGCAAACGTCAAGAATGACAGTCAAATTTTGAAGTTTGATGTTAAAATTCAAAAATATTCAAATTCCCAAAACTTTTAAAAATTTCAAATTCCAAAAAAAATAATTAAATCGTCAAAATTTAGATAACTTTGAAAATTTTCAAAAGTTTATAAGTTTTCATATTTTTGTAAGATTTTAAAACATAAAAAGTAACAAAATTATCAAACTTTTAACTAATATAATTCTTTTAATAATTTACGCATTTATTTTATATTACTATCAACCATCATAAATTTAGGTAACATAGTTTACAACTTTACACATTTTGACAAAATTCTAAATTTTAACAATCTATATACAAAATCTACCAAACAAATTTACCATGTATATAAAATTGACAAAGACATAATTTATGCATCTTACAACACCTTGATTAAATTTTCACATTGGTCTTACAATTATACATAACAAAACTGTACGTCATTTGCCTCTATGGCATATGAGCAACTAATTTTAGCTACTGATTAATAGTGGTGGGCACATCAAACTTTATATCAATTATGCCCAGCTTATAATAAGTAATGAGCATCCAGGAGTACTATTTTTCCGGCAGCGACACAAATTTTTCCGGTGACCACTAATTTGTCCAGCGACTTTTTCTTGCGAGAGAACAGCGGCAAGCAGGGAACTAACAAAAAAAAAACCAAAATCGTTAGATCTACGAAAAGAACATATAGATTTACTAATCAAATCATTAGATTACAAAAAAAAAATTACGGATCTACAAAAAAAAATAGATCTACAAAAAAAATATTAGATCTACAAAAAAAAATCGGATCTATAAAAACAATTAAAAAAATGGATCTATAAAAAAAAATTAAAAATATATTACGGATCTATAAAAAATATTTAAAAAAAATACGGATCTTTAAAAAAATAAAAAATAATACGGATTTAAAAAAAATATATATATATCTATAATAAAATTACGGGTCTTTAAAAAATAATTAGATCTACAAAATAAAATTAATAAATCTACAAATAAAATCATTAGATTTACAAAAAAAAATCGTATCTATTAAAAAAAATTAAAAAGATTACGGATCTTAAAAAGAAATTAAAAAAAAAAACTACGGATCTTTTAAAAAAAATATATATCTATAAAAAAATTACGGATTTTTAAAAATAATTAGATCTACAAAAAAAATCGGATCAATAAAAAAAATTTAAAAATTACGGATCTTTATAAAAAAATTTAAAAGAAAACTACGAATATTTAAATAGAAATTAAAAACATAACGATTCTTTAAAAAAAAGATAGATCTATATAAAAATTAGGGATCTTTGAAAAAAAAAATAGATCTACCAAAAAAATAATAGATCTACAAAATAATTTGATCTATAAAAAACAATATGCATCTTTAAAAAAAATACGCATAAAAAAAAAGAAAAAAAAAAAAAACGGGTGTATAGAAAAAATACCAAAAATTTCGGTTGGGTGGTGGTGGCGGCGGTAGGGTGGTGGTGGCGGCGTTTTGTTGGAGAGTGTTTTTTTTAAGATGAATGTGTTTTGGTGTAGGATGGGTGTTTTGTTGGAGAGTGTTTTTTTATTTGGGGCCTGTTTGGCAAGAGCTTTTTGTGGAGCTGTTAGCTTTTTGTTACAAAAATAATCTCATTTAAATTAAGTAGCTTCGTTTGAATACATTAACTTCAAGCTTTTATTTTAAACAAATAGCCCCTAAATGAAAAGCTGATTCATGAAGCTTTTTAAATATCTTAGAGCTGTTAAAACTTTAAATTACTTATATACCCTTCAAACATTTGTTTACAATTATAAATATGTCCTTTTATGTCATTTTACATCTTATAATCACATTTAACAGCTAACTTACCAAACACTTTTATTGAAAAAAAGATACAGCTTATAGCTCATGTTAACAGCTTTGCAGTTAACAGCTTACAGCACACAGCTTACAACACACAGCTTACATCACACAGCTTACAGCTAGTTTTACCAAACATACCCTTGGTGTAGGATGGGTGTTTTGTTGGAGAGTGTTTTTTTTAGAGTGAGATGAGAGTGTTTTAAGTGTGTGTTTTTTTAAATAAAAAATATAAAGGGGAAGTAAATAGGATTGGAGGATGGGTGTTTGTTGGGTATTGGTTTGGTTTGGTAATTTTTTTGATTGTATGTTAGTTTGGTGTGTGTAAATTTAGGCTTGGATGTAGGTTTGGATGGCTGAATCTTAAAAATGGAGGGTTGAGTTTTGGTTGGGAATATTGATGCTTTATAAGGGAGTATATATATATATATATATCTATATATATATATATATATATATATATATATATATATATATATATATATATATATATATATATATATATATATATATATATATATGTATATATATATATATATGTTGGATCAAATAGAAAGTATGTAAAGATAAAAAGGATAAAAAGGGTAGAAAATGTAACATTTGATAATGAGGTATTAAGGGTATTATAGGTATTTAATCTCTTATGCATTAAATTTGAAATTAGTACTTTTTGTAACTCTTTTATTGCATTAAGAACTTTTAATATTTAGTTTCACATTTTAAAAAAGCATTGCTCGTTACTTCATTGCTCTCTCTAGTACATGATTCATGAAATTTAATAATGACACAAATGTTTCACTTTGTTGACGTTAGAGGTTAAATCATAAACAACTCAAATGTTTGGATTTCTTAAACAACTGTATTGATACATGTTAACAAAAGTTTAGGTGTGTCAATATTTTTTTCCTTGTTAATAAATGTGTGTCAAGTGTTCCAATGTATATTATCACTCTCGTTAAAAAGATGTGTCAATATGTTTAAGGAAGTGTATCAAGTGTGTCAATATATGTAAGGATATGAGGATGTGTCAATATTAGTAAATGTGTATAATGGTTGTATCACTCTCGTAAAATGATGTGCTAATATGATATATTTTAAGTGACACACTAAGTTATTTGACACACTTAGTTTTATGTTACAAGTGACACACTATTTTATTGACATTTTTTTTTACACACTTGATTCATGATACAATTTCAAGGTACGACACTAAATTTTTTGACACACAAAATAATGGATTAATATAAGAAAACTATGTTCTAGTATTTTCAGCTAAACAATAGTAAAAAACTAATGTCTCATAAATGACATATATATGTGAATGACATAGTTTCATGAAACACATTAAGTGACACATTATATTTTGACACACAAGATGTCATGATATATTTAAGTGACACATTTAGTTTGATGATACGTTTCAAGTGACACATTAAATTTGTCGACACACTTAATATTTTTCACACCTTGATTTCATGATATAATTTTTGTGACACATCAAGTTTTTTGACACACAAAGTTGTATGTTAATATCATGTTTTCTTGTATTATTGTATTTTTAGCTATGTAATCAAGTGCTAATTTACCAAGATTTAAATATGCGCATCCCATTTCTTGTTTTTTAGTACAAAATAAATACCTTTTGATGCTAATTTTAATTTAAAAAATGATGATAGAAAAAAACGTTGCATGGTCATTAAAAGAATTGAAAGTAAAACTTGAATTAGCATAACGTCAGTTAATGCTCATTACGAAAGACATTGATACCCTTATAATCAATAAAGAAAACACTATGCACCCTCGATTTTTATATTTTGTAAAATGTTTCTTTATTAGATCTAGCCATTCATTTAATTGATCAAATGGTTGTGATCACTTCTTATCCTTTTTACCTTAACTCTCTTTTTACAATAACCATACTCTATATATATATATATATATATATATATATATATATATATATATATATATATATATATATATATATATATATATATATATATATATATATATATATATATATATATATATAATATTTAAGGATATCGGTATTGTGAAAAATTTCGTTCTGATCACAATGGTGTATTTTTGAACGCTCAAGTTGCGTTGATCATGCATATGTCGAATGATATGAAAATATGATAAGTAGAAAATTCATGATGCTCTAAATCGTGCTTTATTTCTGATTAAAGTCTTAATTACAATGAAATTTTCTGGGAGCTTACATCGTAGGATGCTCAAACTTGAAGATCAAGTCAAATTCCTAACGAGCTCCTACGAAACTCCTAAGCCTTCACGCCAAGTGAACAAGGTCTCTTCCTTATGTGAGTTATGTAGTGGTCCCCATGACACTTGTAATTGCACAAGACTCCCTGAACAAGCTTCCGTGGACTACGCATCCTCGCGTACCAATGGAATGGGAGGAAGATTCACCACAACACCCGGACCTAGAACTTACATCAAAGCCCGAGAAGCATGGATGGGCAAACCCGACTATAATTGGAGTCAAACCCAAGAATTCACCTCTAACGACTCCCCATCAAAGCTCTCATGCCCCTAGTCAACACAACTTAGAAGGGATGATGCAACACCTAGTTACATCCCAAGAAGCCAAGCTTTCGGACCGCTTTAACCAACAACAAGTCGATATGGATAGGAAGATAGATTATCTCTTGAAATCCATAGGCAATAATGATAGGACGACCACCAAAAAGGTTAATGCCATCTCGACTCACTCTCCCGAAAAAGCTTCCGTTGTTAAGATTAAGGGCCTGAGCAAGTACTTCGCGCATTCAAAATTAGGCAATGAAACTAGGGACCCGTCTTCATCAAAGCACGTTCACTTCATCAATGCCATCACTCTAGTGAAACCAAATAGGAATAGTGATGAAGCAAACCATGATATGATACTTGAGGTTAGTGAGACTCCTAAGGATGAATCAACCAATGAAGTAGACGAAGTAGGTGATGAACACTTCAATAAGTTTCCTACGGATGAGGAACTTTCATACCACCCACAACTAGTG
Organism: Chrysanthemum seticuspe; assembly: GCA_019973895.1. Taxonomy (NCBI): domain Eukaryota; kingdom Viridiplantae; phylum Streptophyta; class Magnoliopsida; order Asterales; family Asteraceae; genus Chrysanthemum; species Chrysanthemum seticuspe. The sequence goes on from BPTQ01000005.1 coordinate 41,001,468, forward strand.
CGCGACCTTCGTCCCTTTTATACTAGGAGATGCCCACAAATCACCTTTGGAAATCCTAGAAATCTCAACATACCATGTTGCATAGGACATCTTTTCGTGGCAAAGGTCTACATTGATCGCAAGTCCCCAATAAACATCATGACTAGCACGTACTATAATTGGGTGATGAAAAAACCTATCCCAAATAGGCAAGACCCTAATGATCCTAGAGTTAGATGTAATTTCCTTGGTAGAGTTAAGGGATTGCCCGTCTATGTAGGTAGCTTCACGTACCTTACGGATTTTGTGATTGTGGAAGATATTAGTACGGCTATAGATCCTAACTTGTCCCATGTAGTTCTAGGAAAGCCTTTCATAGATAGCTCTGAAATGACTTATGATCCGTAGTTAGGGATAGTTAGATTCAAGGATGAGACCGATGACATCGCCTACCAAATGCCATTTAAGATTGAGAATTCTTATCACTATCCAATAATGAGAAGAAACTTAAGCTATCGGTCTACTATAGGAACGAGGAGGATAAGAGAAGAGGAGTAGACTATGTGATGAGTAAGATATTTAGGTTCTATAAAGAATGTGTGAAACTAGGACCGGAATATAGAACCAATTGGGGGCAAGATGACTTCTTAGAAAGATGTACGATAGGGAATAATTATGCTATGGAAAACCCCAATAGAAACCGTCATAAGGAAGAAAATCATAGGTAAGGAATTCACGTAGGAGCACGACTTCGAGTCTAGCTACAAGACTCATAAATAAAGAAAAGCGCTTCGTGAGAGACAACCCATGCTTAATTGTTTGCTTGTTTTGTTTTCCAATTTGTGTGTTTATATATCTTTTTCATTGTTTTTTATTCTCATATTAGACTTTGTGAAAATGCTTTATTTTGTCTTTAACCTGGTCTTAATTACATATAAAGGTATTTTACAAAAAGATAAGTGTAGGGAAGATCATATATGTTTTTAAGAACATGAACATGAGAATTACAATAATTGAAATTGATATATATGTGTGTGTTTGTTAGAGTCAAATGCTTGTATCGAGTCATAATGGATGTTTTGCATAAATTTTTCCAGGTTTTAATGAGGCAATTTTTCCAGAAAAACGCAGCAGATCAGTTTTTGTCAGGACAACCTGACGGCGTCAGGAAATGTAGAAACAAAATATCAGTTTTGTTTTCTTTGCAATTTATAATTTTTGGAAATTCCTAATTCTTAATTTTCCAGAAAAAAACTGCAAACATCCATTCCACAAGCATTATATCTTACTTGCTTTCTAGTGTAGTTGTGTGTCATATATAGTTTTACCGCCGATTTTACGCGAAGGTTTCATTTATTTTCTTATGAGTATGCAGGTTATATTGGACAAGAAGAAGAAACACATATTGGATGAAGCTTATTACTTATGCATTCTTCTTAGAAGAGGATTTAACCGCAACTTTATACATATCCTACCGAGCTAATAAGGGGAGTATTACTTTCTTTTCCTTATTTACCTTCCTTTATCATAACTTTGATGTTTTCAGGGAACATTGGGGACAATGTTCAGTTTAAGTGTAGGGATGAAGAATAAAACGGGAACTTAGAAACTATTCACTCACTTGATTATTTGTCTTGTCCTTAGTAATTAGTGTAATAAACCATAAGAAATATTTGTTAGGGCAATTTTAGCACCAAATTTAAAAATTTTTATGACATTTACGAGCTAAACTTTAGTCTTAATAAAGCGTCTCATGAATAGGAATTATATGACTAGCACAAAAACCGTTAACCACTCAAATTCCACCCCAAAAATGTAAGGTTCGCCCATAGATCTTTAAGAATAAAATCATTCACCTTTAATGCTTAGTGAGTATACCGGTAATATAATAGATTCTAGAACTTGTTTTGTGATGCATTCCGAGATCGCTAGTGCGACTACACTTGTGTAGTTAGGAGTAACTAAATGATAAGAGGCATTAGGATAACCCTTGTTTTAATCCTGTATTATAATTACATCTTCCACATCGGTTGAGTAATTTTCCCACACTCTTGCGATGTACTCATCTTTAGTACACGATATCCCTAATTAACCCCTCAGAGCCTATCCTTTTCACGGTTCTCGTGATGTTTCAGTTTTCCGGAATATCAATGAAGAGTATTGCTTACAATCCACCCTCAAATGTACACCCAAATCGCCTTAGCCTACCTTGTATGCACTTACCTTTAGTGCATTATTGTTATCAATACTAAACCCTTAGTTCAATTATCTAGTTACTTGCATGGTTGCTAAGTTGAGTCGTATCTTTTGTATACAGTTTTGGGACAATTGGGACTCATGGGTAAAAGTAATATTTTATGGAGTAACGGGAAAGAACGACAAATTCAAATTCTCTTTGTCTACGTAATTAAATACTTCAAGTGTTTTGATCTTTTCAAATCGGGTCAATTAGTGTTAGTTAAATAAAAACTCAAGTGTAGGGATGCTTCTATAAATCCCTTATATTTTGATGTTATCGTAAAGAATGGTAGGGTAAAAAGGTATTGAAAAAAAGAGTGTTTAAAAAAAATGATTAAAAAAATGAGTAAAACATACGGGCTACCATCCTACATCTATCTTTATGTTTATGTTTTTAAGTTTATGTTTGTTTTGTTTCGAGTTATCTAGTGTTATTGAGTCGAGTCTTAGCTTAGCAACGCCATACTTTACATGCTTATAACATAAGATTTTTGACTTGCCACTACTAAATATCCCGTATCCAACAAAACCCTTTACTTCCCTACCCTAAGCATAACGTTACAAGGGTTACAACCCTTGTAAATACCTCTTAGATAGTTATTCCTAGGTGCTTACGCCAAAGCGGTGGAGGTTTGATCTATTCTCAAGCTTATGGTAATCTATGTACTATGCCAGGTAATGAGTGTTTATCTTCCATTTCCATTCATATTATATTTCATATAAACCCAAGAGATGAGAAAATCCAAACACCAATTGTGAGGTGCTAGTATGTAATTTTCGTGCTTGTTATGACTATTGTGGCACTTTTACTTGTTGTAGACTATTTTAAACCAATGCTTCATGCCCCATAATTTATAAATTGTTTGGCCAAAAACACATTTGCTTGAGGACAAACAAATATCAAGTGTAGGGATATTTGATACGAATTTAAAACATACGTTTTTATAGGGTTATTTAAGCCCTAAATCGACACAGTTTATATCCGTTACTGCTTAAAATCGTTCCTTTTCACTTTTTAGGCCTTTGAAAGCAAAATGCTGGAATGAAGCATATTTGAACGAAAAGGAGCGAAAACATGAAGAAAATGGCAAAGTTAAGATCGAAGACACTCCAAGGCTATTCATTACACCTGACGGCGTCCCATCCTAAGGGCGACGTCGTCCCTATATAGAAGACTTGATCACAAGTGCACGCGACGGCTCAGTGAAATTTCTGATCCTAAAGCCTGACGACGTCACGCCTTATTTCTAGAAGGCGTCACTCTCAAAAACAACACCAGACGCCCGAGATCCAAGATTCAGACGACGTCCTGCATGACGACTGACGGAGTCACAGCTCTCAAATGACGTCGTCCCAACGATGACTTGGCCCAAACGAAACCCTAATGACTGCGACCTGACGGCGTCACTAAAAAAAGGTGACGCCGTCGTGATTGTAAATCTATATATAGAATTTGATTTTTCTGTATTTTAAGATGTAAAATTTTGGAGAGCAAACCCTAACTCAGTTGTAGTCCAACTTGGACAGTATTTTAGGGTCCCATACCCTATTTTACACATTAAGATAAATTTGTTTATCTAATTTATCATTATGTCTACTCCATGTTCAATTGATTGTGTGTATGCTTGCTTGTTTAACATGTCTAGCTAAATTACTTGTGTGTTTGTTTAGATCTATGAAACCTAGTTATTGATTGTTGTTAGGTTATCTCTTGTCTTAATTGGTGGATGCTAGATTAAGGAAACTGGCTTCTTCTTTCATTGTTGCGAGCTTGAACGTCCTAAATAGTAAAAAGCCATATGAGTGCACCTAGGCCATCGTTGTGTTTATTGCTTGAGTTGTAGCTTGTTGATAATAGTGTATTTGGAGGAGATGCTATTGCACTTGCCGATCCCGAGTATTCTAAAGGGAGAGTTACAATTCATAGAGCTAGGGAATTAGGCACCCCCTACGACGAATAGGAATACAACGCACCAATTAAGATAAAGGAAGTGACAATTCAACCAACCAATAAAAGATAACTAGGGAGTAATAGCATCTAATTGAACACATCTTTAATCATCATACGAGCACACCTCAATTAGCATAAACTATCCGTAGTTAATTAGATAATTAGTAAAGTAGTGAAATCGGTAGAAGTACCACCCCTCAATCATATACTCCGAGATTTTACATTTGCTTTCTAAAAAACATAAAAAAGAATAAAAAGAATCATCATCAACACTACCATCTCGTCATAAATCTCTTTCTAGCTTTCATATTCCCCTAGAGAACGAAATCAATCCCCGAGGCTTACCCCATACAACACTACAACGATTTGGTTCACTGCCTAGAGGGTTGAAAAGCTTGCTCGTAGAAAAGGAGGTTTTTTTTACCCCGAACCCTGCTATCATGATATTCATGTAGTATTTGGGTAGGATAAAGAAAGAAAATATGAGAGGAAAAAACAAGTTTACCCTCATGTGCATGACACATGAAGGGTATGACAAAAAAAAGTTAACGAAAGTTAAAACCAAGGATGGCAAGTGTGATTCTTTGTAAAAATAAGGACTGTGAATGCAACAAAAAAGTTTTAGGGACTTCAAATGCAATTTTGAACAAATTACAAGGACGATCCATGTAATTTACTCAATTAAATAAAATCATGGACCACTACACTAGATCTATTGGCGACGACATTTTTTTGGCTTATAGTGGGGAGTGAGAGAACATGGCGTTGCTGAAAGTATGACGGGAAAACTGAGAGAGAAATTATTAAAGTATGGCAGCTTTTGGCGATGAAATGTTGTCGCCAAAATGTCATTGCAAAATTTTTCAGTCAACTTTTTCCAAGTTTTTGACATGGTTAAAGTAAAAATTGAGGGTTTGTTTTTTGTTTTATTTGTTTTTGTTTTTGTTTTTTTTCCTTCCGTTTAGCAACCTTTTGCGATGACTAATTTTGTCGCCAAAAGTGTCGTTGCACTTTTTTTTTTTTTTTTTGGTGAACGTTGACACAATTAGTGGTAATAGAAAAACTTCTTTAACTTGTAACTTGGTAGTCGTTGATAATACCGTTGGTATTTTACTACTCACTTTTTGTCAAACATAAATAATGAGCATGGTATATTTCTTTTGATTCTAAACACATGAAAGTTAATTAACTAAACAACTTCAAAGTCTTATTCTTGATTATTACAAAGATGATTATATGATTTACAAGCTATATTTTACAAACAAATACTATGAGCCAATGAATGACATATATACCATATATAGTTTACTTCCTAGAAGTTGGCAAAGTTGGAATACTTTGTTCATTTCTAAAAAAGTTATCAGGATCCACCATTGTTTTTACCTTCACCAACCTCTTGAAATTAGTCTCCTTGAAATACTTGACTCCATAAACAGTCCCTTCAAGAAAGCTATTTTTCCCATTATTATTTACACCAATATCCAAATCCCTATAATTCAAGAAAGCTTCTCTAGGATTCTTTGACACAAATGGTGTCATGAATTTATGCAAAACCCTTGTTAGGTTTACGTTATGGTTTGCGATATCAACACCGTCCTGGCTCCAATCAGCTGCATATTGGATTTTCGCTATGTTTCCAGCTCGATGAGGGAAAGGTTTTGCAAACTCAGAAATCTCGGCCATTCGTCCACCATAAGGATTAAAAGTTAGGACAGGAAGTTGTAACTCGATCATTTTCTTGAAGATTAACCTTAACCCTAGTTTTGAAATAGGGTTTTTTACGTAGTCGGATTTTCTTTTGAGATGAGTGAGTGATCGTGGGATTCGACTAAGCAGAGTCGAGTCTGGGGAATTAAGGGGAAAGTTGTAGTACCATAGAACCGACTGAGTCCAATTCATTTCTTGACAATCAGATACTTGTAATCCTAGCTCTGGGAAGGTTTGATCCATAATATTGATTAGGGTTGTGGTGTTTCCGAGAAACAAGCTTGGAAAAGAAGCACGTACGGTTCTCTCGCCGTTTGTGTTGTTAACGACGTCAAAAACCATACGAATAAATAGATTATTATCTAACTTATCGGCTACTTGTAGCCACTTGTGAGCGACGTCAGTAACATTTTGTTCTGACGTTCTTCTCACCTGGAAAACTGTAACCTTGTTAGGTACTCTAACTAAATTTACTCTATATGAAATTACCACACCGAAACTCACACCTCCACCTCCTGTAATAGCCCAAAACAAATCTTCACCCATCGATGCACGGTTCAAAAGTTTCCCATTAACGTCAACAATTTCAGCATCGATGACATTATCGACGGTAAGACCATATTTTCTCATCATGTTACCGTATCCTCCACCACTAATATGTCCACCAACACCAACAGTAGGGCAAACACCGGCTGGAAAACCATGCGTGGCACTTTTCTCAGCGATCCTATAGTATAGTTCACCAAGGGTTGCACCAGCTTGTACCCATGCAGTCTCATCTTCAATTGACACATTAATTGATCGAAAATTGAACATATCAAGTATAAAGAAAGGATCTTTCGCGACATAAGATAGACCCTCATAATCATGACCTCCGCTTCGGGTTTTCATTAATAGTTTGTGCTGTTTAGCACATAAGATGGAGGCTTGAACATGGGAAAGGTCTAATGCTGTTACAATTAGGTATGGTTTTGGGGTGGTGGATTCGTTAAACCGAAGGTTACGAATGTATCTTTGCAACACGGCTGGGAACGTAGAGTTGTCCGGAGTGAAGATTGCTCCGGCGATCGGAGTAGTAAGTTGTGGTGAATTGATTAGGCATCGTATGAAGTTTTCATGGGGATTATTTGAAGTTGCTAATGAAGAGCTAAAGAGCAAGACAAATATGAGTGTGAAAAGAGACATTGTTATTTGTTGTTATAAAACATGCAAATTATACATACTTGTACATTCTATTTATAGATACAAAAGTGATACTCAATTTTATAACTATGTTATACTTTTACAAGATAATAATGAATTGAAATGTCATATCGCTTAGGTGTAAATTGTTTCTTTAGTTTTGTAGCTCAACTACAGGCGGAGATTTAATCATTCACGAAAAGTCTCGTTTAAATGTTTAATATACTACTAAAATTGATTATTTCAATTGTTGAAAATGAAAGGGATAGTACAATATGTGTTATGAAGATCAGTACAATGTGTGTTAAAACAACATCCTAATTAAGCTCGGCCATTTTTAATAGGGTTAAATTTATATAATAGCAAAGATATTTTTAATATTTGTACTAATATCATACCTCAACTTTAAAAATACTAATATCGTATGCATACTTTCAAAATTTATCTCGATATCATACCTTAATTGATGTGGCATAACTAGTCATCGGTAAATTAATTACATGACATTGTTAATGATTTTTATTTGGTGATGTACAGATTACTCTACATATTTATTATATCTTACTTATATATTTCGCTTATATCGTTACAAATACTTTATATACACAAATATGAATCCTAATAATCATAAATTGACGCGATCAAAAATTTGAAGAAGAAAGCAATTGAATTTTTGCTTAATGATTTTTTAGTTGTTTATCATTCATTTGAATAAGTTTAAGTGTTTAACAATATTATTTTTTTCATGTTATCAGTTGGTTCAATAATTATTACATTATAGTAAAACCAAGTTCAACTATAATACAAAAAACACATTTGCGATTAAAAAAAAGGCACTTTGAATAGCATAAATAAACGGGGAAACGAATTAAAGGATGTAACTAGTTATAAATTAAACAAAATTCAACATGGTAGTGAAAGAGTGACATATAATCACGAGTTATGTACATATAATGTGGACTTTTGAGTATTAAAACTAAGTTTGTGATGATAAGATAACAAATTTTGAAAATATGTGTACGATTTTAGTATTTTTTGAAGTTCGTGTATGATATTTGTACATTTTTAAAAGTATTTTGCTATTATATGAAGTTAACCACTTTTTATTATCATACGTGTTAAAAGTTAGTATTTTTAAACAAATAAATAATGAATATTCATCTTTTTCATTTACCGTGGAAAACTTGCTTTAGAAAACGTTTAATTGATTTGAAAAATAAGCGAGATTATCTTACAAGCTAGCATCTCACACCTAGAAATCTTTGACCATTGAAATTGTCAAAATACAACAAAATACCATATAGTTGACATTTTATGTGGTTGATCAATTAATAATCACTTTGTAATGTTGCATTTTTTGACATGCATATGTAATCATATACAAGTTAATAACGATTATCTTGACTTTCGGAATTCAAAGTTTTCAATGCTGGTATAAATAATTGAATTGTATTTAACTACATCGATCTAATGATTAATTGTAGATAAGGTATCATCATCATTTCTATTTGTGCACCTTATAACTAGTTAAAAAAAGGATAGGTAATATAAAAAGGATTTTTCTAACGTGTGCCCGGGGCACATGTTAAGCACATAAAAAAGACGGAATGACCTACGAAAAAGGACATCCGGACCCACATATTTTATTTGAAAAGTGTATTTTTTATGGGTCCGGACGTCCTTTTTCGTGGGTCCCGCCGTCTTTTTTGTGTGCTTAACCTGTGCCCCCGGGGCACATGTTAGAAAAACCCCGTATAAAAGGTGCAATACAAATATAAGGGTGTGTTTGGTATGCGTTAATGGGAATCAATCAACGGATTTCATTCCATGTATAGGTATTTGGTTAGTTAACATTGAAATCAAAAAAAGGAATGATACTAAATATGTTGCTATACTTAAAAGTCACCTAAAAGGTGTGGAATGAAAATTGATTCCTGGGCCCATCATTTTTCCTCACATAATTTAAAAACATTTTTCAACATTTTTCATCTAATTATCCTACAAAACAACATTTTTGATATTGATACCTTAACTTACAGTCATTCCTATTCCACTCTTATATCAAATCCATACCGATTATCATTCCGGACAACAAACCAAACGGCACCTAAATGTTATGCAAATAATATTGCAATTATGATATAATATGTATACAAATTTCGTCTAACAATGCCACAATACGTACACCTGCTTAAAACTTTTTCGAAATTGTTTGGATAGATGCAAATTGAAAAAACAAACAGTTGACTACTCTGGTGCTTATTACTTTTAACTTTTGAAGATTTCCTATTTGTATATATGTATATGAACTCGGTACTTTATTGTTACTTTTTGACAAGAAAAAGGTATATTTTATTTTGCCTTTTTTGACAGTAAGTCAACCTTTGTAAAATATATTTCCGAGCATGCAGGTCGTATTTTATTGTTCTCCAGTAAAACATTATTTTATTTTAACTTTCTAAATTTTAATGAAACTTTTTTAATCTTTGACATTCGAAGGTAGAACAGACGCATTTGAAACCCTGTATATATGAGCAATGGCATGATGTATTTATAACCGTTTAAAAAAAAAAAAAAAAAAAAAAAAAAACTGCGATTTAAGTCACATGGCACTATATTTAATATATTTTTAAGTAAACACACGCCATTGCACATATACACGTTTTTTTTATTAATGCTTATCTTGACTTTCTAAATTCAAAGTTTTCAAGAATTTGTCAAGCACATTATTAATTAATTTAAGAAACGGACCAAACGTACCTATAACTTAACGATATATGACCACCGAAAAAGGGGTAACCCAGTTATTCGTCATGTTCAATTCCTTCCATAGTTAAACCATGTGTGACGTGACTCGAAAATCATCAATAAGTAAACAAGAATTTACGTTGTGTAAATGAAGGAAACATATGAAAGTTTAAGAGCTCGTATATGGTCGATCGTATGATGATACAAGCTCATAATTTACACACTCAAGTGGCAATACAATTGTTTCTTTTAAAAGTGAAAACAAATTAAGCACACAACTAGCTAGGTATATACGTAAAACATAACTACATGCGTGGCACCGGTATATACCTAGTTGGGTGCTTAATTTGTTTTCACTTTCAAAAAAGCAATTGTATTGCCACTGAGTGTGTAAACTTTGAGTTTGTAACATCATACGATCGACCATATACGAGCTCTTAAACTTTCATATGTTTCCTTCATTTACACAACGTAAATTCTTGTTTACTTATTGATGATACTCGAATTACGTCACACATGGTTTAACTATATAAAGAAGAATAACATGAGTCGTTATTGAATACAGATAATTAAAGCAATAAAATTCTATTTCGGATAATTAATCTCATAAAGAGAAATAACATGAGTCATGCGCATATGTATAATATCGTATATTCATTTACATTATCTATGTAACTCGTGTTTTTATTTTAATATTTATAATTTCATGAAATATATTAATTTAATATATATCAATAATAATATTAATACATGACAACATATGTATAATATTTTTTTATAAAATATAAAGTATAAGAGTATAAAGTTTATAGTGTTTTTATCAAGGTTACAAATAGCCTGAGGCGTGACGAGGCGGCATCGTCAAACCTCACGCCTTAAAAGCACAAAATATGAAAAAAAAAAAAAAAAAAAAAAAAAAAAGTTACTTAGATATTATATTATATTTCATATAGATCGAGTTTTTAAAAAAACTGTTATAAATAAGGAATTAAGCTAATAAACTATCCTTTCATGTAATCATCTTTATTTCTTTCAAAAACATATATTTTTCATCAGAGTTAAATTAAAAAAAAGGTGTCACGCCTTGCGCTTTAGAGCGCTTTATCGCGCCTTTCCACGTCTCATCTCACAGCACGTCTAGAATCAACGCCTTGATCTGTTTCTTAACGTGGAGGTCACACCTCATGCCTTAGCGTCGTCTTAGCACCGCCATGACGCACCTTTTAACCCTGGTTTTTATAAAATTGTTAAAACAAATATGAAAGTTTAAGTGTACTTAAATCTATATAATTTACTAAAAATATAACAACTAAAATTTAATTAATTACTCTCTTACTTTCAAGGTTTTTTTTTTTTTTTTTACAAAATCGATACATGTATTTTTATACATTTATTTTGTTAGACAAAGTTTAAATAAGTTTGATCAAATTGAAGCCAATTTTAACTTTCAATTAGCTAATAACAATGCTCAATTTTGTCATGTACGTAGAATAGTACACTCTCATTGGTCCACTTGAGTTTTTCAACATCATTTTTAAATTTTTTGAAAATCTGTACATAAGAGATTTTAGCCTTTATTTTGAGGTAAAATAAGCATTGTATACGGATTCATTTTTAATACACTGCATAAAATAGCATTGTATTAGTTAAGGGTGTTAGATAAATTTTTTTTATTTTTTGAATAGTAGATTAATTAATTAATCCACGATCATCAATCAACATTGACTAATAGAAGGCTTTACATGTATGCACCATTATTATCTCCTGTAGTCTTATCTTTCCATATATACGTGGAGGCGATTCCTGTCTACATATGATAGACACATCTCAATATCTCATCTCCATTCATGCTTCATCAACTTCATAGAGATTGCATGTTATTTAAACATTACTATACAGGTGTATAAATATATAACGTTCTGAGATATTCTTTGCGTGCAAGATTGTTTTGAGAACAACTTGGAAAACTCACTAGACATTTCTTTTTGGTGGAAAAGCATTCGATCACGCAAATAGACAACATACGACATTTCTAAGTTTTGGTGGAAAAGCGAAATTGTCGAGACGTAGGATAACTTTGAATATGACAACTAAGATAAGTACATGTTTCTCCATGCATGCATTTTAACTCTTTTAAAAACGTTTTGATTTGTCACTTTTTATATAGAGAAAGTTTTAAGAATCAAGGCAATTAAAACTGACTACAATCATAATTTCAACGTTTGCGATCTCACTTGTATAAACCGTAGCTATATACTTACTGATATGGAAATATAGTTGTTGTTTTCTCTTGAGAAATTAAGTTTTGTGATCTCTTAGTTCCCTTAACTAGAATATTATTTGGGTATCTAAAATGTACTCTTTTAGGTATCAAAATAATCATAATTAAGCATCATTTACCATCTTTAATATAAGATTTTTAAATAAGATTATATAAGTTGGGAAGACGTGGGGGAAATCCTCAAATAACGCATTGGACGCATTTGGTAGTCACTTTCAGTATATCCGCATTTTGATAATTTGGTTTTTATATCTAAAACCAAATATGATACGTTTCCATGTATGTATGTGAGTTGCCCATCAATGTGTAAAGGTTGTATGTTCAAGCCTCGCGGGAAGCATTTTTGTGAGATATATTGTGAGATAGGTGGTATAAGGTAAATTGCCGTTCAAAAAAATGAAAAAAAATAAAAAAATAAAATAAAAAAATCGGTTTTTATATCTAAAACCAAATATAATACGCTTTCTTGCTATGTTATGAGTTCATGACCATATTTTACTTCTTTTTTTAACGGCATATTTACAGAAAACATCTAGCAAAAAGCTAGAGAAAATGTAGAAAATTGTGTCAGTTTTATGCTCAAGGCTTCGCAAACACTTTCAATATGTTTCATATACTAAAATGTTACATATGACAAACTGAAGATCAATCAACTATTATGAGCCGAGACCGAACCACAATAGAATCAATCTTGATTACAGTCTGTTATGCAAATAGCCTCTTTTCGGTGCTTAGGTGTAAAATTGTTTGTCTTTCACCCCCTCTAATATAGCCTCATTAGGTATTTTGAACCGTAATAAAATGGTGAAACGAACCCGCCATGGCTGCAAACAAATATCGGGTCGAGTTGCCTGACCAAGATACTAGCCGAATTTCACCCATTATCCAGTATGATTGGAAAAAATAAATGCAGAATAATACTATCTTCATCACCTTTTACAACTTGTGGTTTAAATTTTACCGATACATAACCAAATACAACTAAACCTGGAGCTTTCCTTAGTTCCCACGCCAATATAATTCCAGGGATAGCATTATACCACCTTTTTTGTTTCTAGGGAAATAAATGAATTTCGGCTTATGACTGGAGAAATCTGGTAATGCTATAGCCTATACAATACAATTTAGCTTCCAAACGGTTAACGAGATCCATGGATTCGATGTCATCGTTACATTACAGACATCTAAAATATTGCATATCCACACTTCTATGACACTGATTGACAGTATCAACAGTTAATGTGATAAAATTAAACATAAGATTAACGTAAAAACTATATTAATATTGAATCCAAAACTTTTGCATTTACTCTTCGTCCATTCGTAGCAAAATTTCGGATTCAACAAAATCGAACTTCTTCCTATGAAAGATGGGGAAATATGTTGATATGAAGAGGTCTACCACGAGGGGAAATTGTAGAGTAGCAAATCGGTAAGCAAGCTAATCCACCTATTGGTGCCAACATCCATGGTCTTTGATCACAAAAGACAAGATACAAGGTTGCGCAGAAGGCTACCATCATCGCAGTTGCAGAGATGAATAGTACGCAGAGACCAAGAATTAATCGCCTTGGTAAACTCACAAGAAAATCCTTTTCAGAAAAACGTGTAGTGAGGATTGATAAGAAGACTAATAGTGAAGTAGCAGCTGAAAAAAGTGAGATTGCATCGGCTACAGCAAAGATAATAAAAGCAATTTCTTTTCTAAACAACGGGATGCCTGTTTCCTGATTGCTTCCACCTGGTACAGTTATAGCTGCTGCAAATACAATTGTGACAATGAGTGCAGCAGTGATGCTGCATGATTCCGCTGTGGTTTTCATCCATTGCTCTCCTTCCTTCACCAAAATTGCATGTTCTCTTGAAAATACCATTTCCGGTGTCTCCAAGTTGATATTCTCTTTCAGAAGGTGGGTAGGTAACATGAGCTTCTCCACTTCCTGAAGAATTCGAATTCATCTAGATCTAATTTATACAACTAAAGAGCAAAATAACATATATGACGATTCACAACTTATATGAGAGGTGTACCTCACGCCATTGGAGCTCACGCTGTAGTTGCAGTGCTGCACCTGCGGTACGGCTGAGTACATATGAAGGTGCTAATCTTCCAGCCAAATGCACCAGATTGTTCATGGAAGAATCAGTCATTGTGCTATAAGATTCCGTATGCTTGATTATTGGATAGAAAAGATTGTATACTTTTTCTGAACGATTTATTACAGCTAACTGAATAATGTTATGCCCTTGTTGATTCTTAAAGTCGATTATATTATATGACCGGCTTAGAATCTTTTGAACAACCTTGTAAGCATCTTGACGTACAGCCTCAAAGATTGGTCCACTGCAATAGGTATGGTTGGTATCACACACGCGCGATTTGTCGATTTCATCACATATGAAGTTTAGAATCCTTTTAGCTTTTTTGTATTCCTTTTGTTTATTCTCTACATTCTTGACTAGCGTGGCTGCAATTCAGACAAATTAGTTACAACACGATCATTGAATAGACAAATCAGTTAAAGTTTTCATTTCCATTGATGGTGGTGATAAGATTAATGTGCTGTATAATCCCTTACCTACAATTGCTAGAAACTTCCACATGAGGAAATACAGCACAAAGAAGGGGAAAAGAAGCACTAAAGTGAAGAGTAGAATCAACTGATATATCAGATAAAGTACACCTATTGGGGCTGCACATGAATCACACAATTAAATGCTATTTGAACTATTTTCAGGTATACCGACTATCTCCAAGATGCATTTTTTGTCATCTGCTCACCCACTAATATAACGACTAAATCTGTAAACGAGCTGTAATAAGTGTTTTTGAAGCTTCTCATTTCCCATATGATGTCCTCGGCTCTTTCATACAAAAAATTGTACGAATCAAAAAGCAAATAACTTCTCTCGACTATATTCTCACAAGCATGGTTCCAAGCTACAATATATGCATGGCAGTATCACCCACCAGTGAAGGAATTAATACATCTGTCATACGTGTCATAGCAAAATAATATTTAACAAAAAAGTTAAAGACATACATGGATAGATAAATGCTTCCCCGAAGCTAAGTTTAGGTGGGAAGCTTATAGCTATCGCCATCAATACCTGGTCATCTCTCCTAACCAATTCAGGATATATGTTGATTAAAGTCGATGCTAAATCTGCAAGCATAGGAGAAAGTATGTGAAAATTTTTAAATTATTTCAACATTTAACTATAAGTCGCGGTAACTACTCACCATACTGTTTCGTGAAAATAGCAGTAATGAGAAAATTTACAGCAATCTGGACACGGTCATCTGGATAACGGCTTAGAGGAAGATGTGACTTTTCCGTTTCTGAGACTTCCAACAAATATACATATGTACTTAGCTTCATATTGTAATAAGCACTAAGCAATGGTATGTATTCTGCATTGTCTTTTATTGCCAACAATCTTGTTCTTTTTCTAATCAAGAGTTCGGCTGCATATTTATTGTCAGTGATTGCGGCAATGTGGAGGGCTGTGCGGCCATATGAATTTTTCTTTTCAATTTGTTCTCCATCATCTAAGAAGTTCAGCAACTTTTCAAGGAAACAATTATGGCCTTTTACAACTGCTAAGTGAAGCATTGTGTTGCCATTTCTGCTGATCACCTCTGTAGCCGCATCTTTGTTGTTTTTCAATATGCCTTTTGCTTCCCTCCAGCGCCCTTTCTCAGTAGCTTTCCTCAACTTTGTTTTCTGACGGGCCTTGTGATCAGTGTCATATTGTAAGTTTATTTCTATTGTTTCTACAACTGGGTAAATTATGGATACTGGTGGAGTAGAATCTGCATTTCATAGGAAATTTTCAATTCAAGGGTCAATATCTACTATTGGCAATCAAGTAAACACGTACCTATTTTGGGATCATAAAAGGATTCTAGTTTCGTCCAAACATCTCGTGCAGATTCACATCCTAAAACATTCTTGAGTACCTCTTCATTTAGTGAGCCGTAAATCCAACCTTTAAGAAGGCTGTCATATTGTTTAATAATCTTGATGTTTTTCGCCTCCGGACTATCAAAATTGGCATCAATGATGCCACGCATCAGCTGACTCTCCATGAGGCAAAGCATCTGAGCCTTCCAGACATGGTAGTGAATTTGGCTGGAAAGCTTCACTGAAACGAAGTTGGCGACATTAACATTTGATGCCTGCATGTATTTCAAGTCTTCCATTGGTTGGGTAGAAACATCAAGTGAGTCGACTACCTCCATTGACATGTTACTATTATGATTGGATGTAGGTGAACAAAGTTCCTCTATCTCCAATGACTTGCTACTATCATGTTTGGATGGAGATGAAACAAGTTCTTTTGAATCCATGGGAAAGATATACTGATTTAATGTATATGTCAATACGTATGTAGGTGTAACTTGTAAGGTTTATCACAAATTGACTAATGGTTTATTTCTGTATTAAATAGAAAACTATCGCTGACTTGTTCATACCCTCTTACCCTAGATCCGACACCTCTCATATTCAAGAGGCAACCAGCTGTATGAATAAATAAAAACTAATGTCAATGAACATTCATCATAAAATAATACGAGTATTATAAAGAACCTAGGAGTGGACATAACTTATTATGACACCTTCAAGCCAGTAAACTGAGCCATAACCTTACCAAACCAAATAAAATCCTGTTATTCGGTTCTAATCATAGCAAAAAACTGGTTTTCAGTACCCATCTGGCGTAAACTGCATTTTCTATATATATATTTTTAATCTTTTTAACAATTAGCTAAACAAGCCCACTATTCGAGTCCTGGTCTCAAGCTCCAAAACTTCTGTTCCGGTTCAGATGTTCTTGTCTAGTTTTGCACACCATTGGGCAACCTACAAGCCTTTTAAATGCTGAACACTTTATATAATTATGTTGACCCTGCATCTTGGATCTGAGTCATGCATGATGCATCTTGCATCAATCGATGTTTCTCCCGTGTTTGTCGCCTATCCTTGATTATCGTCGAAGTCAACTTTTTATTTCAGTCTCGTTAGATCACTCGTGGTTTGAATAACCTCTCATTTTATATTGTTTTTCTTCAAAGCCTGCAATATATAAAAACACAAGAAAGTACCCTCTATAAAAGTGTAATGTATATTTTCACTTCTATAATTTTTAAAATGAGTTGTTTTAAGTAGGCAGGACTTGGCCAATTTTTCCGTGGCATCCTTAGCCGATGACAAAACCCAGCCTTTTTCCTGACTATAACAACCTGCTCCAAGTCTGTAATGCTTCCCATTTCAATGATGCTTGCCACGTTTGTCATGAGCACCCATTGCAAATGTTCTAAAGGTCTTACTATAAGCATAATACTTTCTCTCATAAGAAATATAAAAATAAACTATATGAAATACTTTAACGAGTCCATTTTTTATACCTTATCTTCTCCTTATTCTCAGGTTGATATACATATAATTTCTGTTGATCTTTCCATTCACAGAAGATAAAGATTAACAATTATTTCTTACACGCTACTCGTATCTGATAATGTAAATATAGTACTAGGCACAGTGAACGTCATACATGTATATTGTACAATAAAAGTCTAAATAGAAGCGATGCCGCTATACACAGAGTTTTTGTTCTGTGTTACTACGACTTTTATATAAGGAGACCAGGGCATATAGCAGGCGAAAACAGCATAAAATTCAAAATCTTGTGATTTTCTTTGCATGCTTATTCTAATTTAGACAGGATAACTGTCTTGATGACTTCAAACAAACCAACCATGTTTATATTCTATAGAAGTCAGTCTTATCAGTTGTAGTTTGAAGAAGCAATGCTTATACCAACATAGAGTCTTAGTGTCGAACTACTGCTGAATTGCTTCAACAGCCATCGAGTTACATTGGCTAGCTTCCTTGTAGCAACAAGCGTGTCATCAACAAGCTAAGAGGGTGTTTGGCAAAGCTTTCAAAAAGTGATTATTTGATTATCGCGTTTTCAAAACGTGAATAATCAACTTTTGGTGTTTGGTTCAAAACGTGATAATCTGATTTTTTGGGCACAAAACGTGGTTTTACAACCGGAGGTGGGGGGTTACTTTTGCAAAACGTCATTTTGGTACCCACGTTTCTAAACTTGATAATCAAAGCCAAACACCCCCTAAGAATCTTCATTTCTGTTATGTTCCTACTATAGAGATATCTTCAACATTGTTTTACGGTTAGCTAATTTTGTTAAACCACTATCAATTGTGTTGACATAAATTCAAAAATGACTTTTAACATGTTAATTAACCAAAACCAAACAACCAAAAAGTGCCTGACCAAAACCCAAGATTTAGAAAATTAGATAAAAATATTTTTGAGGCTCAAATTTGTATACAACCAAACAAAGTGGATTCACCCGCCATGGCTGCAAACTTATTATCAGTTTACCCCGCCAAGATACGGATAAATCTCAACTATGCTAATCCACTCAGACGCATTCAAATTCGATCATCACAGCCTCTTAACACTCATCAAATCCAAATCCAGAAACTGACGTTTGACCAAAACTGATGTTTGACCATGAAAAAAGTCAAAGCCCTCTCTAAAATAGCCTCATTTTGTCTGAGTGTAAAACTATTAGGCTCAGATCTGCAAATATGAAACCGAATAAAAGGGATCCAAACCCGCCATGGCTGCAAACCGGGTCGGGTTACCCCGCCAAGATACGGGTCGAATTTCACCAATTATCCGGCAACCTTTTTATGCTCGGAAAATATAAATGCAGAATAATAATATCATCATCGCCTTATTTATCTTATATGGGATCAGAATAGAAGATAAAGGCGTTTTGGCCTAGTGGTAAAAAGTACCATTAGATAATCAGAGGTTGTGGGTTCGATTCCCGATAAACGGTATTTTATATTCTTCTTCTGCTCCAGCTTCTGTTTCTGCTTATCATAAGAAGCTTTTAAAGGGTTGTTGATTGTACGGGGAATGAAATCATTGGCTCAAACATACATGGATGATGATGACGTGGCAACCACCCTTTTGAAACCTACTGTCACTCTCGCCAGAGCCTCATTCTTTTTTTTCCGAGCATTTTTTCCCCATTTTGATTCTAGTGTGATTGCTAACTGTGTTTAGTTTTCATTTTTTACCCTGTTTTTCTTGCTTATTTACATTTTTGATAGGCTAATCTTTTAAAGAAATGATTAGCATGACTAAACTGGTGTTTTCATTTTTTCCCATTTTGATTCTAGTGTGATTGCTAATTGTGTTTATTAGCATGACTAAACTTTTACATCGGCATACCGAGTTTGGTTTAATATGAATTCATTGTCACTAATCTTTTCATAAAAATACTTAACAGTAGGGGTGTGCACGGTTTGGTTTTGGTCGGTTTTTGGCTAAAACCGTAACCGAATTGAAATATTCGGTTTTTATAGAACCCAAAACCGAAATCGTTCGGTTTTTGGCGGTTTTATTTTTTCGGTTTATTATCGGTTTCGGTTTGATCTTTCAGTTATTTCGGTTTCTAACCGTTTAAGTTTGGGCATGGCCAATTTATAACAACAAACTTATTTTACATAAAAAAAATGGTTATTATTCTTTACTTTATGTCAATCTAAGCCTAATAATGTTTATCTCATATTTCTACAATTACACACGACACACACATGCATGTGAACATATGCATAGTATGATCACTGTCACATATTTATTGATATATTGTCAGGTAAACACACGACACGGCAAACACGCATATAAATGTTAAAATAAATATATTATAAATCCACCCATAAAATTAATCTCTGTTGTAAAATCGGCCTAGGCGGCCGTTAATCTTCGCATAATCGCTGATCGGTCAGTAAGCGCCTGGATTTATCATAATCGGCCTATTTAATCGGTTTGGTCAAAGATCGCTTAAACGTTGGTCAACAAACCGATTAATCGGAAAAAATCGGTCTAATCGGATTAATCGGACAAATTTGCTTAAAAGCCGGTCAATAAAATCGTTTAAAAATCGGACAATATCGCTTAAAATTTGGTCAACAAATCGATTAATCGAACAAAATCTGTCAAAAATCACTTAAAATGGTCAACAAATCGAGTAATATCTATGTTTAACTTTGAACTTTGAAGAATTATGTATTATGTTTATATTTGAATACTTGAAATATTTGAATTTTGAAGCACTATGCTTATCTCATACATATAATATAACAGTAATATCTAAAATTACAATTCTGTGCATAAAATTTCCAATCCGATTAATCCTCGTTTAACCGATTAATCGCTAGGCCCTACCCGACCGCCTTACTAGCGCCTAACGATTTTTACGACCTTCAAATTAATATCAATTTATAAATTTGATTTATTCACTTATTTATTTATGTTATATTAATTATATATTATTATATAATAAAATTGGTTTGGTTCGGTTTTTACAGTTCGGTTTTTGGATGAAAACCAAATCGAAACCGCATTTTTCGGTTTTGAAAAAGTAACTGCTTGTATAATCTTTCGACATTTATTTGGTTTGGGAAACACCTTCCACGTTCCACGTTTTATAAAACCGTTTTGCTTATGTTTTCAATTGATAAAAATTGTGATCAAATCAAATTGTAGAGATTGTGATGTCATAGTTGATTTGAACAAAGTTGAGATTATTCGTGTCTTGACAAGTATGTGAAAGATTTAACTGGTTCGGTTTGTCCTCTTACTTGCATCATGACAAGTAGATAAGAGAGTGTTTGGGTACAAAGGTAATTGTTCAGTTAAAAAGAACATAGTTTATGTAACAACCCACTTAATCATATCATAATATTGTCTGTTTTGTTTAGAGGCTCAAAACTTTGCTTTTGTTGCTCTCATGTGAAGAATTCTGACTAGTCACCTAAATTAGTAATATTTTCACATGAACACTCTTAACTTCACATTTCTTAAGAACTCCACCCGCAGTAGTAGACCACAAAACAGTTGTGCATGGCATTGTAAAAAGAATGTTATCTGATGAACCAAATATCTCTCCAAGCCACAACCAATATGAGATGTGCCGAGGTATTACAGTTTAACTGCAGCAGTTTCCTTCACCCTAAAATACAAACACTAAAATTCAACTATACTAAAATCTCAATTATAGGCAAATATCTTTGTTCCATTGTTTACCAAATCTTAGCATCGATTTCATTATTTACTATTTACTCCTTTGATTGTAATACTTTTATATTATCTGCTGCATTATACACAATAAAAGCTAATTTTTATATTTTT
The DNA here is from genome assembly GCA_019973895.1 of Chrysanthemum seticuspe. NCBI lineage: Eukaryota > Viridiplantae > Streptophyta > Magnoliopsida > Asterales > Asteraceae > Chrysanthemum > Chrysanthemum seticuspe. Next base: position 41,022,796 of record BPTQ01000005.1, read on the forward strand.
ACATCCCGCTCTTCCGGAATCATAGTTTGGGCAGCATAAGTGTAAGAATCAATGTTTACAATAATATTTTAATCATTCATTTCTTTTCAACTTTTAGATTGGATAATTATTGATGACCACAAGAGGAAACTGTTAGGAAAAAAAATGTTTTGCAAAATGATTTTGCAATTTTGGGACACTATTTAATGTATATATATATATATGTTATATATTTTTATATTTCTTGGTAGCTTTGCGTTTTTCTTGACGAGAGCTTCACAACAAGCTAAAGAGTATCAAAAATGGAGTTGATATGAATGAGATATTGTGTCTCAAAGTGAGGCACTTGAAACACAAAAAATTGGAAAAGTGGGAGTATCCCAAATCGCCCAAAACAAGAAATGAAAGCTTGTGTATATAGGAATCTTGATATGAACCTTCAAATTGATTTGTTGGTTTTACTCCAACACCTAAAACACCTACGTGCGCGCATGCAGAGGGTGCAGATTTCAGGATTGCTAGGCCAAAATGAGTTCGAAGCTTTTGAACTCATGCGAGCCCACGCGACCTGCGTGCGTATCTTTTTGCTGCAGATTCGTATCTCAATTTCCATTTTATGTAAATCTATTTTAGGAATAAATTTAAACTTATTGATTAAGTTTACAAAATATATTTTGTCTGCAGATTCATATCTCAATTTCCATTTTATGTAAATCTATTTTAGGAATAGATTTAAACTTATTGATTAAGTTTTACAAAATATATTTTGTCTGAATAAAAGATATGCATATCACGTTTATAATATAACAGATTTGCATATCGGGTTATTTTTTAGCAAATATACTGTGTTGGTGACCAAGACATGTTTACACTATAAATTAACTGTTCTCATTCAGTTTTTGAGATGAAAATACAGAGCTCTTATTCACGTTTTCCAGCAACACCTTCGTTCCGAAACGCACAGCTTTCAGTGATCTTTCAAGCAAGTTGTCAGGTCCAGCTGTACAACAGCTTTGGACGTTGTACCTTGGGAAACAGATGGCGAATCTGTTTTAAGGGAATCGTGTTAAACACGAGCCTCGTTCCACGACCTTTTACTGCTTTCTTTTATATATCGTTATAGAGTTTGTCTTCTGCTTCTACCCCATTTTGTCTGTTATTTAATTTACTGTCGTTTATTTCTGTTAATTTATTTATTGTAATTATAATCTGATTTTCATAAATAAAAGTGTACACTGTATCCCACAGTCTTAAACAGATTCGGTTTAACCGAATTTAAAACACTTTGTTAAAATCGGATTAATTATTAACAGAATTTTATAAATTGTTTTTTGTCGAAACCTAGTTGAGTTTCTTTGGAAATCAGTTTCAATTAAACACATTTATACATACAGATTTGGATTACAGATCTATAACATTTTTTTACGCAGTTGTTTTTATCAGTTTATAACGAAACCAAGATTGAGTTTCTATTAAACTGATTTACTCGATTCATCGAAACCAAGCTAGAGTTTTGTTAAATCAGATCTGGTACAAGTAGATACCATTTACAACAATTTATTTAACTGTTTTTGTTTGAATTTTCAGGATGACAAACACAACTACCCCTCCTGTGACTACTCCTGTGAACGTAACGGGTGCGCCAGTTACTAACACGGTTGCTAATCATGCTGAGAAACCAGAGAAATTCAATGGGCAGAATTTTAAGAGGTGGCAACAGAAGATGTTATTCTAACTCACTACTTTGAACTTTGCGCGGTTCTTAAAAGAGAACCCACATAACGTGGAACCTCCTGCAGAAGGTCAATCCTCTAATCAACAGGCTGTTCAAGCCTTGAAAGCATGGAAACATTCAGACTTTTTATGTCACAACTATGTTCTGAATGGTTTGGTGGACTCTTTGTACAACGTGTACTGCAAGACCAAGACTGCCAAAGAATTATGGGAGTCATTGGAACGCAAGTACAAAACTGAGGATGCTGGTACAAAGAAGTTCATGGTAGCTCATTTTTTGGATTACAAGATGGTTGATTCAAAGAATGTGATGAGTCAGGTTCAAGATCTGCAGGTTTTGCTACACGACATTCATATTGAGGGAATGACCTTGAGTGAAACTTTTCAAGTTGCTGCTATTATTGAAAAGTTACCTCCAAGCTGGGTAGAATTCAAGAACTACCTGAAGCATAAGTGAAAGGAGATGAGTGTTGAAGACTTGGTTGTTCGTCTTCGTATTGAATAGGTCAACAAGCTGGCTCAGAAAAACACTTATACGCCTGATTCTGCCAAGGCAAATATGATTGAGCATGCTTTGTCATCTTCAAAGTCCAATGTCAAAGGTAAAAAAAAAAGGGAAAGGAAAGAATGACAAGAAGATCAAAGGGAAGTCTGAGTACCTTGCTCCTAAATCTGTAATTGTGAAATAGAAGTTCCAAGGGGTGTGTTTCAATTGTGACCAGCCGGGTCACCGTGCTGCTAACTGTAAGATGCCGAAGCGGGTGACTCCACGCCAAGCTAATATGGTGAATGAAGATGTGGAAATGATTATGGTGTCTGAAGTCATTGCCATGATCTCTGAAGTTAACCTGGTAGGTTCCAACAACATGGAATGGTGGGTTGATACTGGGGCTACCCGTCATGTGTGTGCTGACAAGAGTAGGTTTCACTCTTTCAGAGCGGTTGATAGTGGAGAGAAGCTGTACATTGGCAACTCTGCAACTTCTAATATCAAGGGCGAAGGAGATGTAATCTTGAAGATGACATCCGAGAAATAGCTCAAGTTGACTCATGTCTTTTATGTTCCAGGGATTCGCAAGAATCTTGTGTCTGGTTGGCTGTTGAACAAGTTTGGTTTTCGTTTTGTTTTTTAGTCTCATAAGTTTGTTCTGTCTAAGAATCAAATGCATGTTGGTAGGGGATATGCCCTGGATGGTATGTTTAAGATCAATGTAATGGTTGTTAAGAATGATATCAATAAAATGAATTCTTTTGCTTACTTGATTGAGTCTTCTAATATGTGGCATGACCGTCTTGGACATGTTAATTTTAATTCAATGCATCGTTTGATTAAATTTAATTGCATGCCTAATTTCCATATTGACTCAAAATATAAATGTGAAACTTGTGTTGAAGCCAAACTTACAAGATCATTTTTCAAATCAGTTGAACGAAAAACCGAACCACTTGATATGATACATACCGACACATGTGATTTGAAATCACTACCCACCGAAGTTGGCAATAAGTACTTTATCACGTTTATTGATGATTGTACAAAGTATTGCTATGTTTACTTACTGAAAAGTAAAGATGAAGCTATAGACAAGTTTGTTCTATACAAAAACGAAGTTGAGAATCAACTTAGTAAGAAAATCAAGGTGGTACGAAGTGATAGAGGATGTGAATATGTGTCTCCATTCGTTGATCTATGTGCAAAACATGGAATTAGACACGAGTTCACTGCTCCCTATTCACCTCAGCAAAATGGTATTGCTGAAAGAAAGAACCGTACCTTAAAAGAAATGGTTAATGCCATGTTGATAAGTTCTGGTCTAAGCCAGGACATGTGGGGGGAAGCCATTCTAACGGCTACTTATCTTTTAAATAAGATACCTCGTAAGGAAAAAGAATATACCCCTTATGAATTATGGATGGGAAGAAAACAATGATATCAGTACTTACGAGTGTGGGGTGTCTAGCAAAGGAAGCTATACCGACTCCCAGGCCCAAAAGATTGGACCTAAATCCGTGGATTGTATATTCATCGGATATGCTAAGAATAGCAGTGCTTATCGTTTCATTGTACATGATTCGAAAAATCCATATATACAAAAGGTTACAATAATGGAATCAATGAACGCTTCATTCTTTGAAACTATATTTCCTTGTTTAACGAAGGAAACTGGAATTTCATCTAGAATAGATGACAAAGTTGTCCAAGATAAGAGACAACGAGCTGATAATGATCTCCAAGATGAGAGCCAAGATCAGACTGAGGAAGAAGAGGTTGAACCTAGAAGAAGCAAAAGGGCAAGAACCGAGAAATCGTTTGGACCCGATTTTGTTTCTTTTATGGTTGAAAATGAACCTACTTCATACCGAGAAGCGGTTACTTCCTCAGAAGGGCCTCAATGGAAAGAAGCCATTAAAAGTGAAATAGATTCTATTTTACAAAATCATACTTGGGACGCTCTTATCGTAATGGCAGTTGACCTTCTTTTAGTATGATATGTTGACATCCTTTTAAGTACTAGACGAGTACCCGTGCATAGCAACGAGATTTCTTAGCGAATGATCGTTTAGTGATAAAAAAAAATTTATGGGTTATAAACGAAAAATAATAATAGTTTGAAGATTTGGGGATTAAACATAATGTTTTGAAACCCGGTTCGACCCGGGTGGTTCAACCGGTTGAACCGTTCCAGTCGAAAAATTGGTCGATTTAAACCGAGTCAACCCGATGGGTTGGGTAAAAAACGGGTCAAATTAAACCGGGTCAACCCGTCGGGTTTGAAGCGTCCCGAGTCAACCCGGTTTTCAATGTGTATTAATAGTTTCGTTTTGAAATATATGTTTTCGACATTTATTTTTTTAGTTTCAATTTTTTACTTTTTACTTTTGGTTTTTCCTTTATATATAGTATAGCAGGGTACCAGCACGTTTCAGTGGCGGGTACCCTGTGACGATTAACCGGATGAATAGATCTCGATGAGACCTAATTTCACCAATTTGTATCAGTTTCAACGGGTCCTCTCTGGTTCGTTTTCGGATGGCTTTTATTAGTTAGCCGAACCGGTGGCGACATTGATTCCGGGTTGAACCATTTGGTCTGGTCCAGTTTTCAAAACTATATATACCATCAACTTGTTAGCTTGTATAAAACTTTGTGTGTTTTATTAATTTGTATAATGTGTATAATAACATGTACTTTTTATTTTGGGTGTTTTAAAAATAATATTAATTAGTGTGTTTAGTTATTTATATTTTGAATTATGTTGTAGCTTGTTTAAATTGTAAATTGTGAAAATTTTATTGTACATTTTAATTAAGGGTGTTTTAATTGGTTGTTTTTAATTTGGTAGATATGCTTGTATTTGTTTGTACGATATGAATAACTTATTGTACTTTTAAGTAATGAGGTGTTTTAATAAGAGTATTAATCATACTATGCATTTCTCTCACCTTTGACTTTCAAGATTTCACTTTTCAAGACTCATTATATGTAGTATATGTAGAAAACAAGAAGGGGGTTGAATAGTTTACCAATTAAAAACTTTATTTTGAATCTTATTGAAAGATCAATTGATATTTATCTTTGATATGTTAATGAAATATGTAAGCAATATGTAAAGAGTAAATAAGGAAAAAAATGATAAAACCACAACAAGTTGTTTATAGTGGTTCGGTCTACAAGGACTCTTTCTCCTTGCCCTACTCCACTCCCCGAGTCTCACACTCGAGAGTTTAACTTCACTAGTCAACAAGCTCCTTTCACCGGTGGAGAAACCTTTACACTTCGCTTACACTATTTCCGACACTAAGCTAAATGTCGAGTTCTTTCCAAGGGTACAACCACTCCCATACACAATGTATTTTGAGGACTAAAATACTAACCACTCACACTCACAAGATTATGATAGTTTAGTAAAACAATGAAGTATGAATCAACACAAGATCATACAACACTATACAAACAAGACTTCCAACTTCTCGTTGAAGCTTGAATGTGACTTGATCTTCTTTGCTACAAAAGAAATCACTAATATGATATGAAACTGAGTTAGAAAGGTTAGAGAGAAGATATGTATGAGAGTATGATGGAAAGGGATGAAAAACTACTTGGTTTGGCTTTGCTATTTATAGCCAAAACCATCAGCAGGCACCACGGACCGCGGAACCCTTAAAAGGGTTCCGCCCGTTATGGCTTTTGGTGCCGCCGAGGTCTGACAGCAAGATATCAAGATCTTGCCAAAGTCAACCATATCTATGCAAGATTGTGTAAGATATGAAGAGTACAAATCTACACAAAATATCTAATGAAATCTTCCAATGATTTCCATGATGCATCACATGATGTCATGTGTTGTTTTTCAATTTTTAGAAATATGAAAATACATAAGTAATGTTTAGTTTTTAAGAAACTAAAACATTCTAAAAACTACTATCATACATTATGGTTAGAGTCACATTAAGATATGATTAATCACAATGTAAATGCTTGAGTGATGAAGATATTGTTTGAAAAAGCTTGTTTTAATATCTATTAAACTTGACAAGCTTTAAGCTTCATAAAAATTAAATTTACTTTTTTCGTTAACAAAACTTAGGTAAAGATCAAAATTATAAATAACGTTTAATGACGATATTTGTATTAACAATCTCCCCCTTTTTGTTGAGGACAAAATATAAATTTTATTTTTATAAAAGATACAAAGATTGTACAAGAGTTATAAAAATATTAGTTTTATAACTTAAAAAAGAAATGATTATGCAAGTGTATGATGTTTGACTTTTTCAGAAAGTCAAAGTCTTCACTAGTTGAGGCATGATGTTGACTTTTTCAGAAAGTGAAAGTATGCAGTTGACTTTTTCAGAAAGTCAGGTATTACTAATGAAGTATCATGTTGACTTTTTCAGAAAGTCAATGTATGCAGTTTGACTTTTTCAGAAAAGTCAAATATAACCAAGTTCTATGTATTTCTCCCCCTTTTTGTCTCAACAAAAAGAAGATGCGATGCGGAATGGATAATGAGCCCGAGCCATTATCTCCCCCTTGATCAAAGCTCCCCCTAAATTGGGTGCCAATGGGAAGATACATGGATTGTGAAAAAGCTACAAAAAGATTTGTTAGTAATAATCATCATTCACAAGCATTTCCAAACACTATATAATAAGCACCAACAATATAGAAAACACCATTCATTAGTTAAAATTTTTCATGATTTAAAAACCATGAAAAGAGAACACAATGAAATGTTTTAGTACCATAAAAAGAATCCTAGAAAAATAAAATAAAATAAAATAAAAAATTGCTTAGAAAAGCTAATCTAGGACCATTCTAATGAGATGGTGGATGAGAAAGAGCGTTGAGTCGCTCAAGGATGTGATTGAGGATGAACCTCATTTCCTCTTGGAATTCATGAACCATTACCCGGGTCCGATCAACGGTTTGGGCGGTTTGCTCACAAGTTGAGAAACCATGCCTAGGGGGTAGTATGGTTGATGAGGTTGTGGTGGTGGAATTGTATATGTGTTGATGTTGATGTTGGTGTTTGGGGTGGGGATTATGGAGGCTTGCAAAGCATTTTGCATTTGCATAGTCTCACTTAGGTGAGAATCCACCATATTTTTGAATTGGTGGAGATGTTGGAGTTCCGCTTGAATCTCCTCTCTTATGGGATGATCATCCCACATGGACTCCTCAATGTCCTATATGTGAGGGAACATTGATGTAGGGAGTGGTTGATCCCCATACAAAGGACCATGGATATCTTTGTGAATGGGGTGGAAGAGAAGAGGTCTTGGCCCTAACGGGGCGTTTGGGTCAAACGAGGGTCTAGGAGACTCATGAGCGATCGGCTCAATAGTGCCAAATGATGGCAATGGTGGTGGATGATTGGGCCTAGGAGGCAAATCTTCCAAGTCCTCCAAGAAAGGATTTGGAGAAGTGGGAGGAGTGAAGAATAACTCCAAAGGAATGAGGGTTGGAGACTTTGGTGGTGATGGTGTTTTTGATGTTTGGAGGGGTGCCGGTGGTGGTGAGGTTGGTGTTTTTGTGGGTGGTGGAGTGGAGATGACAATGGGTGATTGAGTAGGAGTAGCCAAGGTTAGGCTTGTGTCATCCCTTATGGGAGATGAGATTGTGAGTGGAGATGACTCGGATGAGGAGCTCAAGTTGACGAAACAACAAGGCCTTACGCTAATCCTAGCGGTTTTCTTGCAAGGCTTGGTTGAAGGTGAAGATTTTGTCATTTTAACTTGTGTTTTTACTAGTTGATGGTAAGAATGAAGAAGGTGTGAAGATGATTGATTCTTCCCGAACTACCTTCTTTTATTTCTCCGTCACACGAGCCAACCGCTTGTGAACGGTCAACCGTAACAGATGAAAAAAGGGCGACAGCCCGGGAGAGAATGATAGTTTACCGAGGATTATAATATCCTTGGATCGTTTATGTCCTGGTGAGGCGTGACGTTCAGGTACAATGACTTGTGAATTGTTGAAAATAATATTAGTATAGGAAAACAGGAATCTGATTGACTAACACTAGGAATGTGAATAGTGATAGCTCTGTCACAGCTATGTCGTTAAAAACGTACAATCAGAAACCTAAAAACGTAAAAGATATACAAACGTATGTTTAACATAAATTAAACGTAAACGTATAAAAACAAAACGATTATAACTATAGTAGGGATTTGCATGTCTTAGCGACTTAAATGCAAATTAAATATAATTAAAATATTTAACTATAATATACAAGTTATATAAAAGTTAAGAAAACTAAAAATCTGAAATGAAATACATGTATGTAATAATTACATAAATGTAACAAAATAAAACAGGAAAGGGATTATAATTAATTATACTAAGAAAGTAAAATATAAAAATTTTGAAGTCATTTTAATTCTATATTTACAATTGTTTAACGATTAAAATCTAAAAACGTACGTTTACTGAATTTTATGTAAGCGTACAAAATAAAAACGTGAATTCAGTCCAATACAACTCCCACAAATGTGAAAATTATATTTTTAGAATTCTAAAAAGATAAGAAAATTATTAGAAAATTAAAATAAATTTTTACACTATTAAATTAATTAATATAAATTAAAAATGAATTAAATGTATTTAATAATGAATTAAATAATAAGAAAATCTAAATTTAACTTAAATAAATGAAATAAAGAATCTGAAAAATCTAAAATATCATAAAATAATTTAAGAAACTGAAAATGTATTTTTTACACAATTATTCTATTTATTATTAATTATTTACTATTATTATTTATTAAAAATAATAAATGAAGGAAGAAAAATCTGAAACTTTTTACAAAATTATAAAATAAATAAAAGAAGCTAGGAAAAATATAAAAACTATATGTTATTAATGAAAATAAGCTAATAAGCAAATAAGCTTCCAAGGAAAAGCTATCACTTAGCTTTAAAATGATTCTTTTTGGTTTTTTCTTTTTCTGGAACTAAATATATACTGACATTATACATGTTTAATGAAGACAAAAAGCTACAAACTTAGAAATAAGCAAATTAAGAGCTTATGAGTCCAACAGTTAAGCTTTTGGCTTGACTGTTGGAACTCAAGCTATAAATAAGCTTGAAATAAGCTATACATAGGAAACAAAAGCAAAAGGCATTTATGTACAAGTATAATAGGTGTATATGAACAAAAATAAGCACTGAGAAGTGCTTATAAGCATGAGCTTATGGTTTAGTCAGTTTAGCCTTTTTGGGCTAAACTTGGATGGGATTGAGGCCTCTAAAGCCTGTAATAAGCTCCATACTAAAAAAGAAAGTGAAAAAGTATGTTTGTACAAGTATTTTAAACAATATTTACAAGCTGGAACACTGGTTTTGACCCATAAGCTTGAAACAAGCTTATAAGCTATTCTAGTGTAACAGCAATCCAAACACCCCTGCAACCTTTTAGTTGGCACAATTAAGCTCAGTAAATGAGCTTAAAAACCCAAATTGTGAATTGAGGTTGCAAGCTGGGTTGGCAAGGATTCCAAAAAGCCCAAGCTCACCTAGTGGGGTCCACTAGTGAGCTTGTAAAAAGCTTATGAAAAACCTCCCATTTGACTACATGTGACTGTGTACCAGCACACAAACCAAAATGGGACACAAAAGAAGCCACTTGCAAGCTCTTATAAATAAGCTGCAAGCATGGGAGTAAGCTTGGATCATGGAGACTAGTGGATAAGCTCCACATTGAACCAAATTGCACAAGCTGAGGCCAAGTACTAAGCTTCTTGTGAGCTTATGAAATTTAGTGATTTTGGATGAGTATACTAATGAACAGTAACTCATCCAAATGGTGATAGGTTTAAGCTGATTGCAACCTATGCAAATAAGCTACAATTTAAAAATAATGCACAGGATCTTGAAGTTTGGTGGCTTAGCTTCAAGAAAAGCTAAGCCACACAAGCTTTAGACCAAAAATGAGCTTGTAAGACATGATGGAAATGGTGTAAGATAACTGAGTGATCAGTCATCTGTTATGAGAGGGCAAACATCAAGCCTCATTTGAACCTATCAAATAAGCCTCGACAAGCTCAACTTATATTGAGGCATTGAGATGGACTGCTTGGCTTTTTGAAAAGCCAAGAGTCACAAGCTCAAGCTCATTAAGGAGCTTGTTAAGAGCTTTGGAATATCAGCTCACTTCACTGTTTGCTTCAATGAAGTGAGTTGATTAGTAACAAAAAGGTGTGGAGAAAAAGCTAACAAATAAGCTAATAAGAAGAAAATAAGTATAGATATAAATTAACAAGCGAGTAGGGTTTCAAAAGCAACAATAAACACAGCCCCGAGCTCCATGATCAACAAGCTGAAAGCTTGTGATCATGGCCTTGAAGCTGTGAGACAGGGCAAAAACTACCTAAAATAAGCACATAATTAAGCACTCAAACAAGAAAACTAAAAATTAACAAAATTATAATTAGACAGATAAGGAACAAAATATTAAAACCCTAAAAGCACTAAGATTAAAACTTCATAATAAAACCACAGTAAAATCAGACTTTTATTCAAAAACCTGAAAAACCAAAATTTGACTATTTCACAAGAACTAAAAAGTTGACTAATCTGAATTTACATGCTAATCTATGGACATATTAAGTTATAATAAGCTATAAAAACTTAAAATAATCAAAGATAAACAACATTTAAGCATATAGTAGAAATTTGGACATGTAATATCAAACAGACAGATAATTAGACAGATAAAAAAAATGTTGACTAAAACCTAAATAGAACATGGATAAACTGAGTTAAGAGATCAATAAGTACCACACAATCAAACACGAACAACAATACTCACAATCCTTAACACAAATTAAACAGAAAACATTCAGTGGATGTTGAAATATGTTTGAAATAGAATGTTGTTGCAGAAGACATGACCCTTAAACCTAGAAGATTGTCAAGTCTTCCAATAGCATAGTGATCATGCAGGAACAAAAATAAACATCAAAAACAATCTCAACACCCCAGATCTAAGCAATCCCAAACAGTCCTTAAAAGTTCAAGTGTCAAATGAATTTCAAGGTTTTCAATGAGAATGACCCAGAACCTGATTCCAAACTTAATATAAAGACATAACAAGCATAACTAGACAGAAAAACAACAATCATAACAACTTTAAAAAAGGATTACTCACAATCCATAAATACAGTGAAAAATTAAATATTAAGCAACTACACAAACTAACATATAAGCATATAATATTATACTTTAAAAACACTTAATAACAACTATTAAATAGGAAAACATAGAAATTAAAGTAAATTCAGAACATGAATAGTAACTTGCAGAAAATTAAGAAAATGCTTACAAGATGGCACAAGCTGAGAACCAAGAAAACCAAGGACAAGGGTTCACATATTGCTTACCAATAAGCTCCTAATACCCCAAGCATTCCATAATTACTCTGCTTCACCTTCTTCTTCATCAACCCACTATTTTTTATTATTTTTCCATTTTCTCTATTTTTAATGATTTTCTTAATTTAAAAGATCACAGTCTGTTTAATGGCTTCTAAAGGCTTGCTAAAGCTTACTGAGAGCTAAGTAGTGTCATATAGAGTCCATTAAAATCCTTGATCAAACAGAATTGAAAGACATGGTATGTAAATGACATGAAATTTAGAAACTTGAAATTTAAAATGGAATCCAATAAAACTGTAAATAATGGTATATTAAGCTTTAGAAAAGTTTAATACATCATTGAAAGCAATAAAATACATTGAATTTAAAGATAAGCAGTAAATTCTACATCTACGTGACAATGGCCTAATGCAAAGGTGCCTTCTCCTCTCTTTCTTCTTCCTTTTATACCCATATTAGTTCCAGTGGTATCTCTTTTGACCTCTGACCAAATCCCATGCGTTGAATTAGCTTTTGATTGATCCTAGCCTTTGATTGGATTTTTGGCGCCAAAATGGTCTTAACAGCTGGAGGGTTGAGTGAGTTGGGTGAGGGATCATTAAATGTTTCTTGGAATGTTGTTGAGGTGGGGGGAACAAGGTAAGGAGTATGTGATGTGGAGGAGAGGGGTTGAGTGATTTCAGGGATAGCAGTTGAGGAAGAAGACTAAATGGCGCGGGGTTGGTTTTGGTTTTAATTATTAAACGTGGGTGGGTCGGGTTGGTTTATTGGACGGGTTGGGAGTTGGGCTTTGTTTGGATCAAAAATAACAAAGGGGTCCGGTTTGTTAAGCTTAAAACACAAGGACCAAACATGTAATTCTGCCAAAGATAAAGGATTGAACATGCCACTTTTCCAAACTTGTCACAAGGACCAAACTTGACAAACTTTGATAGTACAAGGACCACTTTTTGCATAAAATCCCATTTTTAGAAATCCAATGACCATTTTTGCAAAATTTCAAAGTTTAGGGACCTTTCTTGCCAATTGACCAAAGAATCATTCAAGGATCATTTTTAACAACTTAGAATACTTCAGGGGCCTTGAATGATAAAATTCCACATTTTTGAATTTCAGGGACTAGATTTGACAACTTTTAAAACTTGGGGGGACTAAAACTGCCAATTTTGCAAACTTGAATCATTTTTCATCTGATTTTGATCTTTTTGCAATTAAAACACATAAAACACTGATTTGTGATATTTTGATCATTTTGATGTGTTTCTGAGTGTTTTCAGATGATTTTACAGTTTAGATTGTACAAAAATGATGAGTATTTAGACACTCATCAATCCCCCACACTGAGATATTGCTAGTCCCTAGCAATGATTTGAAACTTTAATGGATTTTAAAAACTCTTTACCAAAAGCCATCACTTCTGGAGTAGCCAAATGTTTCAGTTCAAGTAAGAACCTTGGTACACTGATAACCAAATGATTTTGAGCAAATCATAAGCTGTAAATGGATTTGATGTGTCTTTACCAGAAGCCGTACCCTTCTGGACTAGCCAACTCTTAGATAAATTATCAATATTATCTTTGGTGAGCTGATTACCAATTATGGATTTTCCACTGCCTTTACCACAAGCCATAATCTTGCGGGCTAGCCAACTCTTCACTTTTTAGGATATGGTGAGTTGAGAACCATACAATTTTGGGCAAATTGCAAGCCATAAACGGATTTGAGATATCTTTACCAAGAGCCATTTGCTCCTGGATTAGCCAATCCTTTTGTTTATTAGACAAGGCGGACTGATAACCACTTGAGTAAGTGCAAAACACTTACTCCAAAAAAAAAAATTTTGGCCAAAAATGGGGGAATTGGGCGGTATAAAATTCGTGAGAATTCCCCCTACACTTAGAAATGAATATTGCCCTCAATATTCAAAGTACCGGCGGTTATGCCGAAACAAAGAACGTAAAAAGGAAATACTACGGCCATTATTTTGAAAGATGTTTTTTTTTTTTTTTTTTTTTTTTTTTTTTTAACTTATATACACAACATGTGGGGCATCTCCCCCACACTAGGGTGGTAGAAAGTAGAAAGAAATCAGAGATACGGGTGAAAACCCGTATTGTGCTATTGTTTTTGATAACCGAGTCGCTAGCTTGACTCGACCCCGAATTGAATTGTTCATGGGGAAACTGAGTGGGATTGCCACTCAGAGATTGGGTGAGAAATTGGAGTGGGATTTCCACTCACAGAATTATGAATATTCATCACTTAAGATGAGTCTAAGAATCTTAGAAAGAAACTCAGAAAAGGCGAGAAGAATCTTTTTGATTTTTGATTTTATAAAAAGAAATGGAAAATATTTTTGTATTTTTTAAGTTTTTATATATAGATACAAAGAAAAGGAAAATCCTAACAATCGCTCCTCGAAAGGGAATCTGGGCTTGACAGAGCTCAGCAACTGGAATCCGACAACCGAACGATCAAACGTTCTCATTAGAGGAGTTAACAAACTGCGCGTTTCCGCCCCTTAAAAGGGAATCTAGGTTTGTAACGTCTACCAAATTGTTTTCAAACAGCCAACCACCAAATGTTGTAACTGAGGGACTAATCAAACTGGGCAAGTTGTGTGCAAAGGAAAAATATTTTTGTATTTTATAATGTTTTATGAAATGAAATAAGATATAGTATTCTTAAATCACTACTTCCCAGGCTTGTGTCCGGTTTACCACGCTAGCTAATCACTTGTGAATGATTAACTGTAATAAATATGTCCTGACAGCCTGGTAGTTGAATGATAAGGTTTAATATACAAACAAGGATAGGTATTTCAACAAAATACAAAATACAAGTCATAATAAGTAGCACAGCCTCCCCGGCAGCGGCGCCAAAATTTGATTCTTCCCGAACTACCTTCTTTTATTTCTCCGTCACACGAGCCAACCGCTTGTGAATGGTCAACCGTAACAGATGATAAAAGGGCGACAGCCCGGGAGAGAATGATAGTTTACCGAGGATTAAAATATCCTTGGATCGTTTATGTCCTGGTGAGGCGTGACGTTCAGGTACAATGACTTGTGAATTGTTGAAAATAATATTAGTATAGGAAAACAGGAATCTGATTGACTAACACTAGGAATGTGAATAGTGATAGCTCTGTCACAGCTATGTCGTTAAAAACGTACAATCAGAAACCTAAAAACGTAAAAGATATACAAACGTATGTTTAACATAAATTAAACGTAAACGTATAAAAACAAAACGATTATAACTATAGTAGGGATTTGCATGTCTTAGCGACTTAAATGCAAATTAAATATAATTAAAATATTTAACTATAATATACAAGTTATATAAAAGTTAAGAAAACTAAAAATCTGAAATGAAATACATGTATGTAATAATTACATAAATGTAACAAAATAAAACAGGAAAGGGATTATAATTAATTATACTAAGAAAGTAAAATATAAAAATTTTGAAGTCATTTTAATTCTATATTTACAATTGTTTAACGATTAAAATCTAAAAACGTACGTTTACTGAATTTTATGTAAGCGTACAAAATAAAAACGTGAATTCAGTCCAATACAACTCCCACAAATGTGAAAATTATATTTTTAGAATTCTAAAAAGATAAGAAAATTATTAGAAAATTAAAATAAATTTTTACACTATTAAATTAATTAATATAAATTAAAAATGAATTAAATGTATTTAATAATGAATTAAATAATAAGAAAATCTAAATTTAACTTAAATAAATGAAATAAAGAATCTGAAAAATCTAAAATATCATAAAATAATTTAAGAAACTGAAAATGTATTTTTTACACAATTATTCTATTTATTATTAATTATTTACTATTATTATTTATTAAAAATAATAAATGAAGGAAGAAAAATCTGAAACTTTTTACAAAATTATAAAATAAATAAAAGAAGCTAGGAAAAATATAAAAACTATATGTTATTAATGAAAATAAGCTAATAAGCAAATAAGCTTCCAAGGAAAAGCTATCACTTAGCTTTAAAATGATTCTTTTTGGTTTTTTCTTTTTCTGGAACTAAATATATACTGACATTATACATGTTTAATGAAGACAAAAAGCTACAAACTTAGAAATATGCAAATTAAGAGCTTATGAGTCCAACAGTTAAGCTTTTGTCTTGACTGTTGGAACTCAAGCTATAAATAAGCTTGAAATAAGCTATACATAGGAAACAAAAGCAAAAGGCATTTATGTACAAGTATAATAGGTGTATATGAACAAAAATAAGCACTGAGAAGTGCTTATAAGCATGAGCTTATGGTTTAGTCAGTTTAGCCTTTTTGGGCTAAACTTGGATGGGATTGAGGCCTCTAAAGCCTGTAATAAGCTCCATACTAAAAAAGAAAGTGAAAAAGTATGTTTGTACAAGTATTTTAAACAATATTTACAAGCTGGAACACTGGTTTTGACCCATAAGCTTGAAACAAGCTTATAAGCTATTCTAGTGTAACAGCAATCCAAACACCCCTGCAACCTTTTAGTTGGCACAATTAAGCTCAGTAAATGAGCTTAAAAACCCAAATTGTGAATTGAGGTTGCAAGCTGGGTTGGCAAGGATTCCAAAAAGCCCAAGCTCACCTAGTGGGGTCCACTAGTGAGCTTGTAAAAAGCTTATGAAAAACCTCCCATTTGACTACATGTGACTGTGTACCAGCACACAAACCAAAATGGGACACAAAAGAAGCCACTTGCAAGCTCTTATAAATAAGCTGCAAGCATGGGATTAAGCTTGGATCATGGAGACTAGTGGATAAGCTCCACATTGAACCAAATTGCACAAGCTGAGGCCAAGTACTAAGCTTCTTGTGAGCTTATGAAATTTAGTGATTTTGGATGAGTATACTAATGAACAGTAACTCATCCAAATGGTGATAGGTTTAAGCTGATTGCAACCTATGCAAATAAGCTACAATCTAAAAATAATGCACAGGATCTTGAAGTTTGGTGGCTTAGCTTCAAGAAAAGCTAAGCCACACAAGCTTTAGACCAAAAATGAGCTTGTGAGACATGATGGAAATGGTGTAAGATAACTGAGTGATCAGTCATCTGTTATGAGAGGGCAAACATCAAGCCTCATTTGAACCTATCAAATAAGCCTCGACAAGCTCAACTTATATTGAGGCATTGAGATGGACTGCTTGGCTTTTTGAAAAGCCAAGAGTCACAAGCTCAAGCTCATTAAGGAGCTTGTTAAGAGCTTTGGAATATCAGCTCACTTCACTGTTTGCTTCAATGAAGTGAGTTGATTAGTAACAAAAAGGTGTGGAGAAAAAGCTAACAAATAAGCTAATAAGAAGAAAATAAGTATAGATATAAATTAACAAGCGAGTAGGGTTTCAAAAGCAACAATAAACACAGCCCCGAGCTCCATGATCAACAAGCTGAAAGCTTGTGATCATGGCCTTGAAGCTGTGAGACAGGGCAAAAACTACCTAAAATAAGCACATAATTAAGCACTCAAACAAGAAAACTAAAAATTAACAAAATTATAATTAGACAGATAAGCAACAAAATATTAAAACCCTAAAAGCACTAAGATTAAAACTTCATAATAAAACCACAGTAAAATCAGACTTTTATTCAAAAACCTGAAAAACCAAAATTTGACTATTTCACAAGAACTAAAAAGTTGACTAATCTGAATTTACAAGCTAATCTATGGACATATTAAGTTATAATAAGCTATAAAAACTTAAAATAATCAAAGATAAACAACATTTAAGCATATAGTAGAAATTTGGACATGTAATATCAAACAGACAGATAATTAGACAGATAAAAAAATGTTGACTAAAACCTAAATAGAACATGGATAAACTGAGTTAAGAGATCAATAAGTACCACACAATCAAACACGAACAACAATACTCACAATCCTTAACACAAATTAAACAGAAAACATTCAGTGGATGTTGAAATATGTTTGAAATAGAA
The DNA here is from genome assembly GCA_019973895.1 of Chrysanthemum seticuspe. Taxonomy (NCBI): domain Eukaryota; kingdom Viridiplantae; phylum Streptophyta; class Magnoliopsida; order Asterales; family Asteraceae; genus Chrysanthemum; species Chrysanthemum seticuspe. The sequence continues at coordinate 41,040,372 of BPTQ01000005.1, forward strand.
TGTTGTTGCAGAAGACATGACCCTTAAACCTAGAAGATTGTCAATTCTTCCAATAGCATAGTGATCATGCAGGAACAAAAATAAACATAAAAAACAATCTCAACACCCCAGATCTAAGCAATCCCAAACAGTCCTTAAAAGTTCAAGTGTCAAATGAATTTCAAGGTTTTCAATGAGAATGACCCAGAACCTGATTCCAAACTTAATATAATGACATAACAAGCATAACTAGACAGAAAAACAACAATCATAACAACTTTAAACAAGGATTACTCACAATCCATAAATACAGTGAAAAATTAAATATTAAGCAACTACACAAACTAACATATAAGCATATAATATTATACTTTAAAAACACTTAATAACAACTATTAAACAAGAAAACATAGAAATTAAAGTAAATTCAGAACATGAATAGTAACTTGCAGAAAATTAAGAAAATGCTTACAAGATGGCACAAGCTGAGAACCAAGAAAACCAAGGACAAGGGTTCACCTATTGCTTACCAATAAGCTCCTAATACCCCAAGCATTCCATAATTACCCTGCTTCACCATCTTCTTCATCAACCCACTATTTTTTATTATTTTTCCATTTTCTCTATTTTTAATGATTTTCTTAATTTAAAAGATCACAGACTGTTTAATGGCTTCTAAAGGCTTGCTAAAGCTTACTGAGAGCTAAGTAGTGTCATATAGAGTCCATTAAAATCCTTGATCAAACAGAATTGAAAGACATGGTATGTAAATGACATGAAATTTAGAAACTTGAAATTTAAAATGGAATCCAATAAAACTGTAAATAATGGTATATTAAGCTTTAGAAAAGTTTAATACATCATTGAAAGCAATAAAATACATTGAATTTAAAGATAAGCAGTAAATTCTACATCTACGTGACAATGGCCTAATGCCAAGGTGCCTTCTCCTCTCTTTCTTCTTCCTTTTATACCCATATTAGTTCCAGTGGTATCTCTTTTGACCTCTGACCAAATCCCATGCGTTGAATTAGCTTTTGATTGATCCTAGCCTTTGATTGGATTTTTGGCGCCAAAATGGTCTTAACAGCTGGAGGGTTGAGTGAGTTGGGTGAGGGATCATTAAATGTTTCTTGGAATGTTGTTGAGGTGGGGGGAACAAGGTGAGGAGTATGTGATGTGGAGGAGAGGGGTTGAGTGATTTCAGGGATAGCAGTTGAGGAAGAAGACTAAATGGCGCGGGGTTGGTTTTGGTTTTAATTATTAAACGTGGGTGGGTCGGGTTGGTTTATTGGACGGGTTGGGAGTTGGGCTTTGTTTGGATCAAAAATAACAAAGGGGTCCGGTTTGTTAAGCTTAAAACACAAGGACCAAACATGTAATTTTGCCAAAGATAAAGGATTGAACATGCCACTTTTCCAAACTTGTCACAAGGACCAAACTTGACAAACTTTGATAGTACAAGGACCACTTTTTGCATAAAATCCCATTTTTAGAAATCCAATGACCATTTTTGCAAATTTTCAAAGTTTAGGGACCTTTCTTGCCAATTGACCAAAGAATCATTCAAGGATCATTTTTAACAACTTAGAATACTTCAGGGGCCTTGAATGATAAAATTCCACATTTTTGAATTCCAGGGACTAGATTTGACAACTTTTAAAACTTGGGGGACTAAAACTGCCAATTTTGCAAACTTGAATCATTTTGCATCTGATTTTGATCTTTTTGCAATTAAAATACATAAAACACTGATTTGTGATATTTTGATCATTTTGATGTGTTTCTGAGTGTTTTCAGATGATTTTGCAGTTTAGATTGTACAAAAATGATGAGTATTTAGACACTCATCAATGATCATGGTAAAACCTCTTAATTTATAGAAGTGAAAAATTATGAAGAAATGTGTTTGATTTGATGTTAAACCATAGAAGGGATGAGGTTCCTAATGATTTGGAAGTGGGTTAAATGCTAGTCGTATCACCCAAGTCAAGCCATACAAGAGGGATGGAGTGAAGAGGCAAAGATTTGAAATAAATGTGTTCTAATGATTGTAAGATCCTAACAATCAGATTACCCACGGATTGCAAGGTACCAAATTTTTGGTTCCTTCCTTTATGCAAAAGGGCTCTTTGGCATTAATTACTTCTAGTTAGGAAAAGTAAATAACACATACATAAACATAGTGGAGCATAGATTTTGAGCGAAGCCAAGTGATTTTCACATTATAGTGAAAATCGATAAAATTTGATAGCATACTTGTGCTATCCCCCTGCATAAGATTGTTAGCATACATCATTGTTTTTAGTTATATTATCATCCTACAAAATAAAAACAACCAAATTGTATCAAACATTAAAGATAATGTATTGTTCCAAACACTCCTTAAAAGGACCTTTGTCCAATTTCTTGTAAATCTTGTTCATCATCCTACCAAGGCACTTGAACATCCCCTTGGTTTGCTTGAACTCCGCTGATGCATTCTCGATCTCAGGAAGAGATGCATAATACTCATGAGGTGGAAGGCGAGAGTTTGGAAGACCATCCTCGGAGCTATTTGATGATGATGATGATGGAGTTGGAGGTTTTTCTCTCTTGCCTTTTGTCTTAGCAACTCTCTCATCACTCAAAGGCACAAAAATGTGAGGGATGAGCTCATAGTGAAGGTGCATCCCTTTTGGGCTTGGTGGAATCGGGGCATAGGCTCTATAGAGACGGGTGAGAAGCATCCCGTACGGAAGAGCAACCGATCCTTGAGTTGGGATATCAATCATTCTCCTAGCGATGTAGTAGGCTAAGTTGAATGGTTGACGGGTGGACAAGTTGTAGAGCATGTGGCAAAGGCAAGCATTGATGTGATCCCTATTCCCTATGGTGCTAATGACATTGGCTCTAAGTAGTTCTTCCCATTTCTTAAATTCGGGCTTAAGTTCATTGAGCTCCATTCCATGTGGATCTCGGTTCACTTCTTTTCCTTTTCGGGTGACTCGAGTTGTATCTCCCCTTGGGATAAATAGGTGCTCACGGATGACATCCTTATTTGCTAAAGGTGTTTGGTAGCGAAGAGAGCGGTCATTGATTGCATCAAGGATGGTGAGTGACCACTTATCCGAGTAGACACATGTCCCTCGGTTGGGAATTCCTAGCACTTAAGCAAAGTTGGTTAAGGATATGGTGTAGTCATTTTGATTGATCTTAAACCTAAGACTAAACTCATCATCTTAATCAATGAAACCGGTGACACTAGCATAAAACTCTAACACAAACCTAGGACAAATAGGTTCATCGATGTCAAGGAGACAATCGAATTGGATAGCGGCTAGCTCTTCACGGAGATTGTTATTTTTGATAAAAGAGGAGTGAATGGTTCTACCCTCATGGAAGTACCTAGTCTCTAGACTCTTAAAGATTTCGACTTGTTCCTTGGTGAGTCCTTTGGTTTTGTGATGTTTGGGAATGTAGCTAAGGGTATCCTTGTGATCATAGAATCTTGCGGCTACCATGGTTATTCCTAGGAGCAAGAATTAACATGTTAAAAATGAGAATAAGTTTAACGTTTTGGTTCTAGTGTGTGCCTATATGAAAACGATTTGGAGTTGCGGTTATCTCGACTCATTTTATGCACAAAAATGGTTTTAGAGGGGTGTTTGGCAAATACCATGAGATAACCCAAATGCTCCTAATTCAATATGGCTTCATTTGAATATACCTGGGAATGCATATTAGTTATGCAATACCTTTAGTATTCAAGAGCATGCAAGTGATGAAAATTTAACGTTTCTATTTGTATTAACAATGAGAAATTGTTTTCCTACAAGTGAGAAGCTTTTCAAAATATTTTGACATGGGGTGTTTGGTTATTTGAATAAGGCCTTATAGTCATTATCTATTGATTAGTGGGAAGCATGATTTGTTTATGCAATATGATAATGTAGTACCTAATTTCAATGACTAGTTATGCAATTTGCCAATTGAATCCATGTTTTATATAAGAATATATACAAACCCCATATAGTGATTTTGTGCACAAATAAGAATCCTAGACTAAGAATTAAGAGATAAAATGTAGTTAGGATACTTACAATGATGTTGTCTCCAGTGATTAGTGGGTGAGAAGGTGTCAATAATGAGTTGGGTTTAATGTTTACACGTTTTGGTAAAGTGGGTTTTAAGGAAGAAAATGTTTTGTAGGTAGCAGTTTTGCTTCTGTAGTCACCACGGACCAGACGGCACCATAAAAATGGTTCCGTCTTTGTTGTCGTTTGGTGTCGTGGCTACAGTAGCAGGTATAAAACAAAATAGTTTTGTTTTGATTATTCTAATGTTTAGGCTATGTTTATCCTACATGTTTGGTTCCATTAACCCCAAACCAAGTCTAAGAAGATTGAATGGTTTTCTTTTGAGAGGCTTAGTTAGGATGTCAGCAATGTTGTCTTCGGAGGATACTTTCTCGATTGAGATGTTTCCTTTTTGAACATTGTCGCGAAGAAAGTGATGACGGATTTCAATATGCTTTGTACGAGCGTGTTGAACGGGATTTTTGCTGAGATCGATGGCTCCTTTGTTGTCGCAAAGTATAACAATATCATTGAGATGAATTTCGTAATCTACGAGAGCTTGCTTCATCCAAAGAGCTTGTTGACATGCTTTTTCGGCTGAGACGTACTCGGCTTCAGTAGTTGAGATGGCTAAAGCCGTTTGCTTCTTTGCAAACCATGAGGTGAGACAATGTCCAACAAAAGTGCAAATACCACTTGTACTTTTTCTATCGACATAGTCACCGGCATGATCCGAGTCGGCATACACTATGGTTTCTACACCCGTTCCTTTGGGATACCATAATCCTAAACACGTTGCTCCCTTAATGTATCTAAAAATTCTTTTTAAGGCTTCTAAGTGTGATGCCTTTGGGTTTTCTTGAAAGCGAGCACATAGACAAACACTAAACATAATGTCGGGTCTACTAGTCATAAGATATAGTAGGCTACCAATCATTCCTCTATATTTAGTGTTATCTACGGATTCACCTTCCTTATCCTTGGTGAGTTTAGTGTCCGAGGACATGGGTGTCTTAGTTGATTTGAAATCTTCAAGACCAAATTTCTTAAGCATGTCTGATAATGCTCAGATAGTACATGTTTCTTGTAGCGTTATGTGTGCTTTTGTATATGATATTTGGTTATATTTGCGTGATTTTAGTGCTTAATCGCATCAAAAGATGTTTGTCTAGTGTTTATAACCAAGTGCAGGGAAACGGAAGGAAAAGTAAAATAGTGTTCAACAAATAGAAGATTCCCGTTTCAGTGAAGCATGTCAAGCACAAATCAGTATCTCTAGTACCTTTGAAGACCATAGTGATCAAAGAACCAAGTTCTACAAGATAAAGAGAAGTAAAGACCAAGTTTCTGTCACTCAGGAAATCCAACCGGATCAGTTACGAGTGCAACCGGATCGGTTGAAAACTGACAAAATAGTGCCAAGTTGCCATCACCAAGTTTAAAACTTTTATAAATTGCTCGTATGTGTTATTGGTAATATTGGTAATTCACCTTTTATAAATTTAAAACTTGTACACACGTAGCACATCAAGTTTTTGGCGCCGCTCCCGGGGATTTGATTGTATTTCAACAAGTTTTTGAATCCCCATCAGTCGATTCACCCCAAATTTTTCTCTCAGAAGATTCAACCGGATCCGGTTGCCATTCAACCGAACCGGTTACGTTTTAACCATATCAACCTGATCTAACCGATCGGTCGCAACCCGCAACTGATCCGGTTACCCCATCTGTCTCAGAAAAACTGTTTTCGTTGTTTGTCTGTGTGTTTAGATATTGCCTGGATTCTCTAGAGCATTGTTTGAACACTCGTGCAGCGGGAATAGAACCAATTACACCTCTTACCAACCCCGAACGTTTGATTCGAAGAAGAAGAAGAACACCTGTCACACCATTACAACCCTTTCACCAATTTACCTTTCCCAATGGCGGACGATCAACCCATGTGGGGAACCAACCGAGCAGTAGCACCAACCCCTGGAAGTGCTATTGTTGCTGTCAACCTTGGTGACAACTTCACCGTGAAGGGTCATCATCTTTCTATGATCACAGACCGTCAATTCGATGGCCGTGCGCGGGCCGATCCGCATAAGCACATTGCCGAATTCATCGCAATTTGCGGCATGTTCCGTTATGGCGACACCGATGTCAATGCCATCAAACTCAAGCTTTTTCCATCATCACTCGCCGGAGATGCTAAAGTATGGTACAATGAATTAACCCTAGGAATTATCAATACTTGGGAGGAGATGAGGCAAGCTTTTGTAAGCCGATTCTTTCCACCTGCCATGTTTGATCGATTAATGGGAGAAATTCGTGCTTTCACACAAAATCCAAACGAATCACTTGTCGAAGCTTGGCTTCGAATGAAAGATTTGCTTCGTAGTTGTCATGCACATGGACTATCCAAAGGAACCATTATCCAAATCTTTTACCATGTACTAGATGAAATCTCTCAAGGCATCCTTGATGCTGGAGGAATTTTTCTCTATAAGACTCCCAACGATGCACACCAATTGCTCGAAGATCGAGTACTTCTCAAACTCGATTGGTCCAAAGATTCCAAAACCAAACCTCTCCTAAAAACCGTTGCTTTTGTCGAAAACACCGACACCTCAAAACTCATGGAAAAAATGGAAGCCTTAACCTCAAAAATCGACTCGCAATACAAAAATATCAAGGATGAAATGAAGGAAATGCGAGACGGATGCAACTAGGGGTGAGCATGGTGTGGGTTGGTGCGGGTTTTGGTAAAAACCGAACCACATCCGCAATTGCGGTTTTTAAAAAATGAGAATCCACAACCACGCGGTTTTGCGGGTTCGCGGTTTTGCGGTTTGTGCGGTTTGGTTTTGCGGGTTTTGCGGTTTTTGAAGTTTTTTTTTTTTTTTTTTTTTTTTTTTTAATTTTATTTTTTGGTATATATTTATTATAGAATAAATATATCATTTAAGGATATATACAAAATGTTGGGTACTTATATGAAATTTTAAATCTCTACAATAATAAAAGTCAAATGAGATGAGAATTTTTTAAAATTCCGATGATAAATTGATAGAAAGTATATAATAATTAACCAATAGAATACGTTTGAAATAACTAATTATGAAAATATAAACAAAAGTATTTAATCATACAAAAATTATGAAATTTAGTTGGTTTATTTAACAATAAAAATAAAAATATATTTGAATATGACTTTGCGGTTCGGTGCGGTTATTGTGGTGTGGTTTTTTGGTGGAAACCGAAACCGCACCGCAAAATGCGGTTTTTTTATTTTCAGGAACCGCACCGCGGTTTTTGTTGCTGTTTCGGTTTTTGCGGTGTGGGTTTTGCGATTTTATGCGGGTTTGCGGTGCGGTTTCTGCTCACCCCTAGATGCAAAAATTGTGGAGGAAATCATCCATCATCCGAGTGCTACGATAAGCCTATGGGTGGACCTAACGAAGGAGAAGTGAATTACGCCCAAGGAGGATACCATGGAGGAGGATATCGTAGTAACTATTACTGTCGAAATTCTGGAAATTGGCAAGATCGCCGACCAAGGGATGACAACCGTGATTCTCAACCACGAACTAACAACCCACCACCACAAAAACCCGACAAAAAGATGGAAGAAACCGAATTCGAGAAAACCATGAGAGAATTCGTGGCTAATCAAAAATCTGCAAATGATTTTATCAAAAATCATTTTTTCAATCTCAAAGCCAAAGTTGAGCAAGGACAAAAAAATAATCAAGCATCTATCCAAGATCTTGAAAACAAGTTTGGCAGACTTTCTGACCAACATTCCTCTCAACCATCTGGTTCATTGCCAAGTAACACCCAATCCAACCCAAAACCATCAAACGATAAGACGTACTGTCCACCACAAACAAGAAATGAGCATATTAATGTTGTCTTCACAAGAAGTGGTCTCTCGTACGATCCACCAACAAATCCTAATGACAATACTCCTATCACCAATGATAGTGAGGATGAAGCCGAGGAACCAAACACAACTCAAACCACCAAAAAGAAAACCACCTCATCTGTCAAGGCGTATACACCAAAAATTCCTTATCCTCAACGCCTTAAGAAAGAAAAAATGGAAGAGCGTTATAAGAAGTTCATTGAAATAATCAAAGAGGTTAGACTCAATGTTCCTCTCGTTGATGTCTTAGCCGGAATGCCCAATTACGGGAAATTCTTGAAAGAATTTCTTAATAACAAAAGCAAGCTAGAGCAAATATTAGCTACTTTCCTCAACGAAGAATGTTCAGCTATTGTCCAAAAAAAGATCCCACCAAAGCTCGGAGATCCTGGGAGCTTTCTTATTCCATGTACTTCGGGAATAATATTAAATGCGATGCTTTAGCCAATCTTGGCGCGAGTATCAATTTGATGCCTTATTCGCTGTATTCCAAGTTGTGCAACAACAGCCTAAAACCAACAAAAATGAGCATTCGATTATCAAATCATTCTTATCAATATCCTATGGGTATTGCCGAGAATATGCTTGTTCAACTCGGTAAATTCATTTTTCCCGTGGACTTTGTAATCTTAGAAATGGAAGAAGATAGTAAAGTTCCACTCATCTTAGGAAGACCTTTCCTAAATACCGCTGATGCAATCATCAAAGTGAAAGGAAAAGAACTCAACCTTGGAGTTGGAGAAGATCGAATCACCTTTCTAATCGATAAATCTATGCGCTATCCACATTCCAGTGATGACACTTGCTTCAACATCGATGTTATTGATGAAGTCACTGACGAAGAATTAGATGCATTACTTAGCGAATCCGATCCATTCATGACTACTTCTGAAAAAATCAATGAAACAGACTTTGACAAAGAGTTTAATGATTTTATGAAAGTAGAGTTCGAAGGAGATAACTCGGAAGAAGAAGAAATGGACGAAGAAGAAGAAAACTTTGAAGAAATAACTTTCAATGACGATATGCGAATTAAATCCTCTATCGAAGAACCACCCACAGATCTCGAACTCAAACCTCTCCCAGATCATCTTGAATATGCTTACTTGGAGGAAAACTCACTTCTTCCAGTAGTCATATCTTCATTGCTCGAGGAAAATGAGAAAGAAAGTTTAATTTCTGTCCTCAAAAATCACAAACAAGCTTTCGCATGGAAAACATCCGACATCCCAGGAATTAGTCCTAATTTCTGCAAACACAAAATCAATTTCGAAGAAGGGATTAAACATGTGGTAGAACGTCAACGTCTACTCAATCCCAACATGAAAGAAGTTGTTAAAAAGGAAATCATAAAACTTCTCGATGCTGGTTTCATTTACCCAATTGAGGATAGCCCTTGGGTAAGTCCTGTTCACTGTGTTCCCAAGAAAGGAAGAATGACGGTTGTGACTAATGAACGGAATGAACTAGTTCCAACTAGAACTGTCACTGGCTAGCGCATTTGTATTGACTATCGGAAATTAAAAAAAGCCACCAGAAAAGATCACTTCCCACTCCCGTTCATGGATCAAATGCTTGAAAGACTAGCAGGAAATAAATTCTTTTGTTTCCTCGATGGATTTTCAGGATATTTCCAAATTCCAATCGATCCTAACGATCAAGAAAATACAACTTTCACTTGTCCTTTTGGAACCTACGCATATCGGCGTATGCCTTTTGGTGTTTTCAATGCACCTGCGACTTTTCAAAGGTGTATGATCGCCATATTCCAAGACATGCTAGAAACCTCCATGGAAGTTTTCATGGATGACTTTTCAGTCTTCGGAGACTCATTTGAAGCTTGTCTTTCTAATCTTGATAAAATGCTTGAAAGATGCGAAGCTGCACATCTTGTCCTTATCTGGGAAAAATGTCACTTCATGGTGACCGAAGGAATTTTGCTTGGCAACAAGATCTCCAATGCAGGAATGGAAGTAGACAAATAAAAAGTCGATGTTATCTCGAAACTTCCACCACCAACTAATGTCAAAGCCGTTAGAAGTTTTTTATGACATGCTGATTTTTATCGCCGATTCATCAAAGAGTTTTCAAAAATATCTCGTCCAATGACAAAACTTCTTGAGAAAGAATCTATCTTTGATTTCAATGCTAATTGCATAAAAGCTTTTGAAACGTTGAAATCTCAACTAACTAGTGCTTCGATCATGGTTTCACCTAATTGGTCACTACCTTTCGAACTTATGTGCGACGCAAGCGATTTTGCTGTTGGAGCCGTCTTAGGTCAACGTGAAGGAAAACACTTTCGGCCTATATATTTTGCTAGCAAGACACTGAATAGTGCTCAGCAAAATTTTACCGTCACCGAAAAGGAATTATTGGCCGTAGTTTTCGCATTCGACAAATTCCGATCCTACCTTGTGCTCACAAAAATAGTCATTTTCACCGATCATTCAGCATTCAAATATCTATTCACCAAGCAAGATGCTAAACCGTGACTTATTCGATGGATTTTGCTACTCCAAGAATTTGACATCGAAATCAAAGATAAGAAAGGAGCAGAAAATCTTGCTGCTGATCACTTATCTCGTCTTGAAAACCCCGATCTTGAGGAGTTAAAAGAAGAAGAAATCGATGATTACTTCCCTGATGAAACTCTCATGACCATCGATGGAACTGACGATCCTTGGTTTGCTGACTTTGCAAACTATCTCGCTGGAGGAATTCTCAAAAAAGGTTTAACTAATGCTCAAAGGAGAAAATTCTTTTCGGAACTTAAATACTATTTTTGGGAAGAGCCATATCTTTTCAAAATGTGTCATGACGGAAGGATCCGAAGATGTGTTTCTGGTTCCGAAACCCGTAAGATTCTTGACGAAGGTCATCATGGCCCAACTGGGGGACATTATGGTCCTTCCACCACAGCTAAAAAAGTTTTTGATGTTGGATTCTATTGGCCAACAATATTCAAAGAAGCACATACACTTGTTCAAAATTTTTACGCTTGCCAAGGAACCACCAATCTTTCACGAAGAGATGAAATGCCATTGACAAGCATCCAAGTGTGTGAAATATTCGATATTTGGGGAATAGATTTCATGGGACCTTTTCCTAAATCTCACAAATTCGAATACATTCTCGTTGCTATTGATTATGTGTCCAAATGGGCAGAAGCTGAAGCTTTACCAACGAACGATGCTTGTGTCGTCGTTAATTTCCTCAAAAAGCTTTTCGCTCGTTATGGAATTCCTAAGGCCTTGATAAGCGATCGAGGAACCCATTTCTGTAACCAGCAAATGGAGAAAACCATGAAAAGATATGGAGTTCATCACCGATTCGCGACTGCCTATCATCCACAAACCAGTGGGCAAGTTGAAAACACCAACAGAGCTCTCAAAAGAATACTCGAGAAAACAGTGAAGGACAATCCTTCAGTGTGGGCAAAGAAACTTGACGATGCTCTGTGGGCGTTTCGTACGGCTTATAAAACTCCAATTGGTACAACTCCTTACAGACTCCTGTATGGGAAGACTTGTCATTTGTCATTCGAAGTTGAACATCATGCTTACTGGGCTCTTAGAAACTGTAACACCGATCTCAAAATAGCTGGAGAAAAGAGATTCTTGCAATTGCACGAACTCGATGAATTAAGACTCCGAGCTTATGAAAATTCCAAACTGTATAAAGCTAGAACAAAAGCTTATCACGACAAAAAGCTAAGAGTTCGAAAAGAATTCAAAGCCGGAGATAAAGTTCTGCTTTTCAATATGAAATTCAAATTCAAAGCTCCTAAATTACAACCAAGATGGTTTGGACCATATATCGTTAAACATGGATATCCATCCGGGTATGTCGAACTTTATGACAAATAGGGTGGAAGTTTCATTGTTAATGGGCACCGAATCAAGTTATATTATGACAAGGCGCAAATGAATGAAGTTTCAGTTGCAACAGTTTCCCCTGAAAATGAATTTGAAACAATCACCTTTGTAGCACCTTTTCCAGGAAGAATCCCACAAATTGTTCCTTGGAAACCAACTGCTGAGTTTGTCTGGGACGATATTGAAGCTACTGGTGAAGAATTCATGTATATCCCCGAACTTTTCAAAATTTTCAAGGCTGCTTCTGTGGCCAAGTGAATTCGGGACGATTCGAGTCAGGCTGATGACTCGGTAATAAAACAAGCGCTTCTCAAGAGGCAACTCATGTGTTTCCGATTTGATTTTCTGTGGTCACACCCCAAAGTTTAAACCTTTGGTTGAACTTAAGTGTGGGGGGTGCCACCTCTTAATAAAACTTTTTGTTTGTTTATAAGATTTTGTGCATGTAATGATTTCTCCAGTGGATGCTAGGAATAAAGAGAAATTAAGCTGACAAACTCATTGGCATATCTGGTTTCATCTCTATTTTCCCTATTTCTATACTTTGAAGTTCGTTTTTCGCATTGAGGACAATGTCTAACTTAAGTGTGGGGGGGGGGGGGGGGAGTGAATAGGAAAAATTAGAGTTTTCATGCTTAAATTTAAAATTTTGTTTGCCCTTGTGATCTAGTCATTCTTCACGCTTTTAGGATTATATATTAGAATAACTCGATCAAACCACTGGTAAAACTGGTAATATTTGAAAACTTTGAGATGTGTTCCGATTACAATTGCAATCCATTCTGGGATCGATAAACATTTGCTAGCACATATTATAACCCTTTCCACTAAAATTGTGAGGATTTGAAGCCTATTCTATAAGAAGCATACATCTTTTATGCTTGGATCTTTTGCTATGAGTGTGCCGGTGATTTTATTTATTCTAGAACTTGTACTTGTAAATCATTACCAGACCGCAGTGAGATCGCATTCGTGCGATATAAGTGAATTCGTGTGATAAAGAGGCACCTTAGGATTTAACCCAAATGGCCTTCCATTTTTCATATTATGCTATATTAGCTAACCACATCGGTTAGTTAATCACCCACATGGACCCATTTTCAGTGCTCATTTTTAGCACTAGATACCCTTAGTTACACCCTCTGAGCCATCCTTTTCATTTTTGCTTCACCCAGAAAATACAAAAAGATTTTACACTTTAAACCTTAGCCTAACCCTTGTCAATGTCTAAACGGTTGGTTGCTAGTCACCTGGAAAGTGAAGATTGTTCAAATGATTATGAGTACCACATCTTGTGAGATTGATTGAGTTTATGTCAAAAAAAAATGTACTGAAAGTATGGATACATTAGCCAATGTGCTATGTTCGAAGAAAAATTTTCATGGCAAAGCAAAGCAAAAAGCTGTAGAAAGCCGAAAAGAAGAAAATGAAGCTATAATCATTTATTGGTTTGTAGATTGTTTGGTAGTGATCGGTGCAAAACCGTCAAGTTATCTCACGCGAGCTAGTCACTTGTGAATGACCAACTGTAAGAAACTCAAAACAGATTACACACCAATGCAATTTAAGATCAGGAGAATACAGTGGATTCCCGGGTCGTTATGTCCCACGGAGGATGACTGGTGTTTAACACAATCAGAGGTCGAATAACCACTAAGGATAGTGATCAGTAGGTATTTTGAGTTTTTATAAACTACAGGAGATTTAAAGGAAATTAAAAAGTTAAAATCTATTAAATAAACGCTATCACTATTTTTAAAATGATGTTTTTGTGTTTTTATGAAATAAAATATCTTAAATAAACTATTTTAACTAAAACGTAAACTCAAATTATCTAAAAACGTTACTTAAAATGGAAACGTACGTTATTTGCAAAAATTACGCTGGAGCGCAAGCAAAAACGTAAAATTTATGAAATAAAAGTCCTACGAATGTAAAAACAATTTTCTCACATACTACAGGACAAAAGAAAATTTTAGGAAAAAGCCGTGTATTTTTTCGACTTTTAAATTATTTATTATGATTTAAAAACTAATTTAATCTAATTTAATTATAAAAAATACTAAATGATTTTAGAAAAATCTGAAATTTTCACAAAAAATACTTTAACTAGAACTGGTTTTGAGAAAAATAAAAAAGAGGTACACTACTTGAGGAAATAAGCTACTAAAAAGCAAATAAGCTAACAAGCTTAAGAAACTGTTTTGGTAGTTAAATATAAAGTATTGCAATATTAAACCTGAAAAGACCCTAGGGCAGATGGTTTGAGTGTGTTGTGTTGTGAGCGTGAGCAAGAGGTCAGGGGGTCGAATCCCACCCCTGCACCTTTTTGCAAACCATTTTTTTTTTCAAAATTTTCTTTTTGAAACTTGCTTATAAGACCAAATTAAGCATTTTTTGTGAAGACAACTTTTACCAAAACCTTGGAATAAGCAGTTTAGAACTGCTTATCCACAACAGTTAACAAAAGCAAAAAGAAACAAACACCCTTTAGCAGTTTCTATTTAAGCACAAATAAGCAACAATAAGCAATAGGCTAATGTAACAAACTAATATGTATTTACAAGTACTAAAATAAGCTAAGAGAACAGTCCAAGGGGGGGCAGATAAGCAGTTTTTTGGAGATCCTAAGCTAAAAGGGGAACTAAGCCTAACAGTGGACAATAAGCTAGAATGTCCTAATAAGCTAAAAGGATTAACTGATAAGTATTAAAAAAGCTAAAAGCTAGTGAAACCTATTCTAAAAACACATGAGTAAGACTAAATAAGCTAGTGAATATCAACTAATAAGCAAAAGAAAATCAAATGGTAGTGCTACTGTAGCAACTGCACTTGCAGTTGCAGTGGGTTTGAACAGATTTTATAGGCAATTTAAGCTAAGATAAAATGATCCTAAGTGCAAAATAAGTAGTGACAATTAAAGATGGGTATGTGAAAATACAAGAAAAGTGATTTGGACAAAGTTTATGCTTAAAAATAAGCTGTAACAGTAGCTGCAAAAGGCTGCTGAAACAGTGGCTTACAATGGGTTTTGGACAGATTTTGAGTACAAATTTGACTAACCTAAAGCTAAACTAAGTACAAATAAGCTATTGAATTATGAAGATAGGTATGTAGGATGCAAGAAAAAGCACTTTGGACAAAATTTTGACCTAAAAATAAGCTGGGAAAAGCTGTGAAACAGCAGCTGTTGCTGCTGTTTGGGTGAGCAGGACAGAAAACAGGAGACCCTTTTTTTTTATCCAAACTTGTAAACTCAGGTAAAAACAGATTAAAACCTTTTAAACTTCAACTAAAACTTTGAAACATGTTTGACTTGAAGAGTCAAAACGGGTAAAAATTGATTTTTAGTTCTTCAAATAAGCTTAAACCAAACACCCCTTTATAGTGATGAAAAGCATCTCAACTCTAAACTTTCATTGAAAACTGAACTAAGGCTGAATTGGATTGAACAAACAAACATAAATCTTACTATAAAGCAAATTAAAACCAGAAATTATGCTAAAACTGATTTGACTTAGATATTGACTTTTCTTGACTTTAACCAAATCTTGAAATTAACTCTTAAAAACAGATTACAAAAGTAAATTAGCTTGAGTTTAAATAATACCAACACCAGATTACAAATTATAAACTAAATTAAGACATTGAATAAAAAAACGACACTAAGGAAATTTTAAAACTACATTCTTCTCCTTTGCTTGCTTCCTTTCTCTCTCTTTTATACCCACCTTCTTTCTCATTCTTTTCTGAGTGGATCCCACCATTTTTCCTGTCCATTGGATGATCAAAACCATTTTTGGCCTTTGGATTGACTTTTGGCGGGAAAAGCTTATACAGCTGTGAGATTGAGTAAAGGGGTTAGGAGGCACATTAAATGAAGTTTGGAGTGAGGTGAGGAGGGGGGAGACAGGTGAAGGGATAAGGTGATGGTGTGGGTTGAGTGTGCAGAGGTTTAGCAGGGCTAGTGGGGAAGAAGGAGTGTTTTAGGCGCCAAGGAATAGTCAAACCACTTATTTGACCGGGCAGTGTATTAATAAAATGGGGGGGTCAAAACTCATTATGACAGGGGGCCAAAATGTGTCAAAGGTCCAAAATTGGTTGAAAGGCTTTATTAATACAAGGACTAGTTGTGCCAATTTCTGAAAATCAAGGACTATTCCTGCCAATTCAACAAAGATACTTCAAGGGACCATTAATGACAAGTTTCAAAAGTACAGGTACCAAATCTGTCATTCTCCAATTTTCCAGGGGCCATTTCTGCCAAATTTCAAACTTGAAGGACCATTCTTGTAATTTTCTCAAATTTTTGACATTTTTCACCAAAGGACTAAATTTGACAAGTTATGATTTAAAAAGGACCTTTGGTGACTTTACTTTTGAAATTATGTGCTCAGGGACTGTTTTTGACAATTTTTGAAACTTGGGGGACTAAAACTGCAATTTTTGCAAATTTGATATGTTTTTCATCTGATTTTGATATTTTTGCATTTAAAACATATAAAACACTTATTTGTGATATTTTGATCATTTTGATGTGTTTCTGAGTGTTTTCAGATGATTTTGCAGTTTAATTGGTACAAAAATGATGAGTATTTAGACACTCATCAGGTAGCTAGCAACACGGGTATTAGACTTGATTTTATTTTTATTTTAACACCAATTCCATAAACATTCTCATGCCTTATCCATACCCCTTAACCCGAAGCCATATCATTATAACCTAAATAAAATTCCTCTTTAGATGTTTTTTCTTGGTGCTCACGCCACGTCGGTGGAGTTTTGTTTCTTGTACAAGCTTATGGTAATAATCTAATCATGACTGAGCAATGAGTGTGATTTATCTTGTTACTCCACTAAAATGAGTGATTGAGTGAATTATATTTCGTTCCTTTTCGTGAGGTGTTTTGAAAAGTTAATCATGCAATAAAATCATTGGATATTGTCAAACATCTTGAATGTTTCACCTTTATAAAGCATAATTGAGGAATCTTCCCTCGTATTTGTACTTGGTTGATTTGCATCACATTTTTCATATTTACGATCTTGTACCAGTGGATGTTTTTCCTAGATTTTCTTGAGGGCAAGCAAAGTTTAAATGTGGGGGAATTTGATAACGCTCAGATTGTACATGTTTCTTGTAGCGTTATGTGTGATTTTGTATATGTTATTTGGTTATATTTGCGCGATTTTAGTGCTTAATCGCATCAAAAGATGTTTGTCTAGTGTTTATAACCAAGTGCAGGGAAACGGAAGGAAAAGTAAAGTAATGTTCAACAAATAGAAGATTCCCGTTTCAGTGAAGCATGTCAAGCACAAATCAGTATCTCTAGTACCTTTGAAGACCGTAGTGATCGAAGAACCAAGTTCTACAAGATAAAGAGAAGTAAAGACCAAGTTTTTGTAACTCAGGAAATCCAACCGGATCAGTTGCGAGAGCAACCGGATTAGTTGGAAACTGACCAAATAGTGCCAAGTTGCCATCACCAACCGTTCGGTCGCCACCCGCAACCGGAACGGTTGGCCCATTTGTAGAAGACTAACCGGATCGGTTAGTCATGTAACAGATCTGGTTGGAGGAGCTGTATCTGCCAAATCTTCATCACTAAGTTTCCATTTTGCATCCAAACGATTCTAGGTCCTTCTCTTGGTGTATTCTAGTCCCTTCCTTACTCCTTGGAGGCCAAGTTCAGCAATTAATACCCTAGGCTTTGGAACTAGTATAAATAGAGGCCTTTTGTGAGCATATGAGACACATACTTCAATACAAATCTCTCTACTCATCAAATAAAGTTCTTAAGCTCTCAAAGTCGTCCTTAGAAGTCCAGGAAAGTTTGGAGTTCCAGAAGTTCCACATTTGGAGGCCAAATCACCAAGAAGTCTACCCCAATACTTTGGGAATCATTACTTCACCATTTGTAATCTTATTCCAAGCATTGTAAGACTTTTAATCATGTTTTCTAATGTTCAAAGTTCTGATTTTATGTTCATGTTTGCTATGAGTGGCTAGTTTCTTTATACACTTGCTTAAATGATTTTGATTATTATATGATTAGTTAGTGATTGTGTTAACATGTTTTAATTCAATTTCAAGTTGATTCTAAGATCCAATTGTGCTAAAGTTTCATAGTGACATTTGTTAATCAAGTTTGACTAGTTGATAGTAATCGTAGAGGTCGAAAGAACTTATTGTTATTCAACTAGTTATAATCATTTTGTCTATGGATGATTGTTTTTACCCATTATTCTTGATTATACAAAGGAACTAAGGCGTGGTTGTAATAAAAACGCTTTTTGATTATCAAATTGGATTGGTTGGAAACATCTAAAAGGTCGTAAGATTAGTTGTTGAGAATCAATTGTAGCCTTTTGTCTATGATCGGTTACCTTTTATATTGACCATTTCTTAAGCAATTTGATGAAACAAGTGGATGTTTTTGTGTTTAAGTTTATGCAAGTAAACTTATGAAACTTGAATTGATCTTGAATTGATTGGTTAAACGTAATGCTTGTTTTTATGAACTAAAATCTTGACGAAGGTTTAACTTGTAAGAACAATAGATTAGTACACCAACTAATTATCATAACCAACATGTTAAGAGGTTAACACAATCACATTAATCTTGGATATGAAACTAGTTTAAGCAAGTGTAGTTTTTTAATCATCTGAATTTCATTATATTTATTTGCTTTGTTATATATTTTGGATAGACTCTGTTGATTCGAACTTGTGCTTAGATTCACTCAAATCCCTGCGAACGATCCCGACTTACCTTCATAATCTTGCTATAACGGACGAGCATACTTACTCGTATGTGTTATTCGTAATATTGGTAATTCACCTTTTATAAATTTAAAACTTGTACACACGTAGCACATCAATGTCTTTTATATATTTAGATTAGTTAAAAAATATGCCATCTTCTAGTTGTTTAATTTAAAGTCCTAGAAAGAAGTTTAATTCACCTATCATACTCATTTCAAACTCGTCGTGCATGATTTTAGAGAAATCATCACATAGCTCTTGATAAGTTGATCTGAATATGATGTCATCAACGTATACTTGAACAATGATAATATGTGACTCCTTTTTCTTGGTAAAAAGAGTATTATCTACTAATCCCATAGTGTATTTGTTATTAACAATAAAAGTCTTAATTCGGTCGTACCAAGCTTTTGGTGCTTGTTTAAGACCGTATAATGCTTTCTTGAGTTTGAAGACATGATGTGGTTTCTCAAAGTCGGTAAAACCGGGGGGTTGAGCAAGATATACTTCTTCGTTAATAAACCCATTAAGAAATACACTTTTAACATCCATTTGAAATAATTTAAAGTCATAAGCACATGCATAAGCAAGTAATATTCTAATAGATTCGAGTCTAGATACCGGTGCATAAGTTTCATCATAATCAATCCCTTCTTGTTGATTATAACCTTGTGCAACAAGCCTAGCTTTGTTTCTAGATACTACACCATTTTCATCCATTTTATTTCGAAAAACCCATTCCGTTCCAATTATAGTTTGATCTTTAGGTTTTGGAACTAATTTTCAAACATCATTTCTAACGAATTGGTTTAACTCTTCTTGCATGGCAATTACCCATGATTCATCGTTTATTGCTTCATTCATGTTTTTCGGTTCAATGGTGGATACAAAACAAAAATAATTACTTTGATTTTGGGCTTGTGACCTTAAGGTTCTTTGATTAAGTTGTCCTATGACCGTTTCTAAAGGATGACTTTTAGATTCTTTGATGTTTATAATCTCTTTATTTAATGGTTCATTTTCCTTATCATTTTTAATTATTTCTCGACTTTCTATCATTTGACTTTCAACTAAGTCATCATCTACCAAAGGTGATGTCTTAGAGGGAGGTGGACTTTCGTCGAATGTTATGTTCAACGATTCCTCGACTATCATTGTTTCTTTGTTTAAGACAATGTAAGCTTTACTAGTTTGAGAATAACCAAGAAATACACCTTCATAAAACTTTGGGTCAAACTTGGTGAGATAATCATTAGTATTAAGAATGAAGCATTTACATCCAAAAAATCTAAAATATCCTAAAGTTGGTTTTTTACCTTTTGATTCGTGCCAAACCGTCAAGTTTTCTCACACAAGCTGGCCACTTGTGAATGGCCAACCGTAAGAAACTTAAAACAGTTCAAACACAGAATGCAATGAAGATCAGGAGAGTATAGTGTTTCCCCGGGTCGTTATGTCCCAGCGAGCTATGCGATGAATCACCAAACGAATAGTGATCGAGAGATTTGAACGGAAAAGAGTTGTGATTGATTTATACTTAAAGAAAAAGTATACAAATTACAAGGGCTTAAATGCAAATTAAAGAAAATTAAAAAGATAAAAAAATATTAAATAAACGCTATCACTATTTTCAAAATGATGTTTTTCTATGATTTATAAAACAAAATAACTTAAATAAACTATTTTAATTAAAACGTAAACCTAAATTATCTAAAAACGTTACTTAAAATGAAAACGAGCGTTATTTATAAAAATTACGCGAGTGCGCAAGCAAAAACGTAAAATTTGTGAACTAAAAGTCCTACGAGTGTAAAAATAATTTTCTTACATAATATATGACAAAAGAAAATTTTAGAAAAAAGATTTATATTTTTTTGACTTTTATATTTTTTATTATGAATTAAATACTATTCTAGACTAAATTAATTATTAAAAATACTAAACGTTTTTAGAAAAATATGAAAAATTCACAGAAACTACTTTGAACAATGCTGAATCTAGGAAAATTAGGAAGCTTGGTGGTTGTTTTGTGAAATAAGCTCAAAATAAGCTAAAGTAGCTTAAAAGCTAAAACTGCCAAACGCCCTTAAGTATTTAATAGTGTAATATTTGAATGAAAGAAGTCCCAAGGGCGCTGGTCATACAGGTACATGCTATCACTCTCATGAGGGAGAGGTCTCAGGTTCGACCCCTGCCTCTCCCTTTTTGCACAATCATTTTTTTTTTGGAAATTTTCTTTTGGAGGTTGAAAATGCAATCAAAACAAGAAAGTTTTGTAAAAACTTTGTTTATGAAAAACACACAATAAGCTGTTTTCACAGCTTATTGCCCACTGATTTGGACAGAAAGATAAAACACCCTTTAAAACTTGGGACCTCAATAAGCACTCAACCAAACACCCATTTATGAACTGATATGAACAAAAAGCAGTTGGGAAATGTTCATGAGCATAAAGCAATAACATTTTAACTAAAGTGTGCCTAGATAAGCTGAAAATAAGCAAAGTAAAAAGGGGAAAACAGGGGGCAAGAGAAAATAAGCTAGTGGGTCTAATACTAAAGGAAAGAGAGCAAACAAGCAAATAAGTAACAAATAAGCACTAACTAAGCTAAAATTACACTAAACCTAAGCTAATTATACTAAATGCACCTAAGTTTCTGAATAAGCAAATCTAGAAACCAAAAAGCACTTGAAAATTGAACTTAGCTGCTATGGTGGTTTGCAGCACATCAGTCCAAGGTGCTCACTTTGGAGCTTATTTGGAACAAGCTAGGAAGAGAGTCAGCTCCAGAGCTTCTAGGGAGTTGAAGTCAACCCAGCTGGCTCCCTTTTACCCCACAAGAACACCCTCAATAAGCTGTGTGCAGCTTATTAATAAGCTGAGAAAAATTGCTGAGATGGGGGAAATCCCCTGTGCACAGATCATGCAAATGCCCAATCCACCAACTTTGAATCACTTGCAGACCCCTTAAACCATTTTTTTGAATTTTCTCCTTTTGACACAAGCTACACAAGCTGGTGAACTTGTGATTTTTATTTTTTAGAATTTTTACTAACAACTAGAAATGCTAAAAAAAACTGATGAAATGAGACAGTTTGGACCAAATCAGTAATATGAAATCACTTTGGCAAAACTTGGAAACATTAGCACAGACTTGAAAACTCAAAAACTTTGGTTGAGACTATTCTAAAACAGATATCTAAACTCAGAAAACTCAATTTGCACTCACAAAAAGCATTATATCCTGTAAATCAAATCTAATCCAACCACTCCTTTATGTGACCAAAACAGATTTTTAAAGAAAACTTTTCATTAAACTTTGAAATTTTGAACTGAAAGGGACTTCTAAAAACTGAATTACTTATACTAAAAAGCTTTTAAACACAAATTACACTAAAATTAAGATGAGCTTTATCAGTTGACTTTCGTTGACTTTTTAACAAAAACTTGAATTTTTTTATAAAAACTGAATAATATTGCAAGCATAAACATGCATAAGCTCAAACCAGCTTTAATGAGCTTATATGAGCTTATCTTAACAGTAACTCTAACTCAAATCAATTCAAGCTTTTCACAACTAACTGACACGAATTAAAGAAGAAATTGAAAATTGCATTAAGTAGAAGATGAGAGTACTATTTAAAACAAGAATTACAAATGATTTAACTACTGAAAATAACTAGATTGACAGGAAATTAAAATACGACATACATGAAAAATAAAAAACTAACTACTACCCTGTTTCTTGCTTCTTCTTCCTCTTTTATACACCCATATGTTTTCTCTCACCTCTCTGAGCAAATCCCAGCTTTAATCCTGGCCATTGGATGTCTTGAGCTCATATTGGCCGTTTGATGCATTTTGGCGGGAAAGCTAGATATGCCAGTTGGAGAGGTTGAGTGAAAGGGGGAGAAACATTAAATGCATTTTGGATTGGTGTGTTTGGAGGGTAGGAATAAGGTGTGATGATGATGGAGGAGGGGCGAGGTGTTGCAGGTAGGTGTAGGGGGTGATGATGGAGGGAAACCCGTGAGGGGTTTGACTGGGATTTGACCAAGGGTTTAATATTATAAAGGGAAGGGGGTCAAAAAGGAAAGGTCCAAATGGTGTTATGGCAGGGGTCCAATTCGGTTATGACAAGGTCCAAAGGTTTAAAGGTTTAAGGTTTTAATACAAGGACTTGTTTGTAAATTCTGAAAGTTGGAGGACCAAGGCTGCCATTTTCACAAAGTTGTTCCAAGGGACCAAAAGTGACAAGCTCCAATAGTACAAGGACCAAACTTGACATTTTCCAATTTCCAAGGACCATTTTTGCCAAATTTTAAACTTGAAGGACCAAATTTGTAATTTCTCAAAACTTTTGATACTTTTCACCAAAGGACTAATTTTGACAACTTATGATTTTAAAAGGACCTTTGGTGATTTTTCTTTGGAAATTAAGTGCTCAGGGACTATTTCTGACAACTTTTGAAACTTGGGGGACTGAAACTGCCAATTATGCAAACTTAGCTCATTTTTCATCTGATTTTAAACATTTTGCATCTGAAACATATAAAATGCAATTTTGAGATATTTTCAGTATTTTGATACATTTCTGAGCATTTTTAAACGTTTTGCAGTTCAGATTTAACCAAAAATGATGAGTATTTACACACTCATCAATCCCCCACACTAAACTATTGCTAGTCCCTAGCAATCTTTTGAGAAAAACTTAATGGATTTGAATCTCTTTACCAAAAGCCATTACTTCTGGAGTAGCCAAATGTTTCAGTTCAAGTAAGAACTATGGTACACCGGTAACCATGTGATTTTGAGCAAACCACCAGCTTTCAACGGATTTGATTTGTCTTTACCAGAAGCCGTTTGCTTCTGGACTAGCCAACTCTTAGATAAATTATCAATATTATCTTTGGTGAGCTGATTACCAATTATGGTTTTTCCACTGCCTTTACCACAAGCCATAAACTTGCGGGCTAGCCAACTCTTCACTAATTAAAGATATGGTGAGCTGAATACCATACAATTTTGGGCAAATTGCAAGCTGTCAACGGATTTGAGATATCTTTACCAAGAGCCGTTTGCTCCTGGATTAGCCAATCCTTTTGTTTATTAGACATGGCGGACTGATAACCATAAGCTGAGTAAGTGAAAAACACTTACTCCAAAAAAAAAATTTGGCCAAAAATGGGGGAATTGGGTGGTATAATTATTTGATAAAATTCGTGAGAATTCCCCCCCACACTTAGAAATGAATATTGCCCTCAATATTCAAAGTACCGGCGGTTATGCCGAAACAAAGAACGTAAAAGGGAAATACTACGGCCATTATTTAGAAAGTTTTTTTTTTTTTTTTTTTTTTTTTTTTTTTTTTTTTTTTTTTAATACTCAAAACATTATATACAACAGCGGGGGGCAACTCCCCCACACTAGGGTGGAACACATGGGTGAAAACCCATGTTTAACTACTGTTTTTGATTACCGAGTCGCTAGCTTGACTCGACCCCGAATTAATTTGTTCATGGGGAAGTAAGTGGAGGAGACAATCTCCATCGGACTTTCATTCAAGATGTTTGGACAAACATTTGAAGCACGTGAAAGTTCCACACCGATGAGATATACATATATCCGGCTCAAAAATGATAAATGGAAATGCCGGGGTCAAAGATAGTGTCTTCATTCCCGAAGGAGTGAAGATGAAGAGAAATCACAAGATATTTGAGGAAAGGAAGAAAGATTTTGATAACAATCAAGATCCATTCTTCATCCTCAAATGTAGACATATCGGGAGGAAGGGTGAGGGTAGTTTCATTAATAAGCAAACTCGTATGATAGAGTACACCTTCCTCCGAGCCAATATCATCCTCAAGATCAAAATAGAAATGATCATGTTCCGGAGGAGATATGTCATGAGAGAGTTCACCGGAGAACTCTTCATGAAGAGAATCATTCACATGAAGTGAAATTGTGAACTCTTGTTCCATTGTGGGCTCATCACTATCCTCGGTCTGAGTATCAAAGAGTGGATTCTCAGAAATTAAAGTGAATTCAGAGTCGAATTCAAATAGAGGATTAGTGAGAGTTGTTTTGAATGCTTCAGGAACAAAGTGATCAACATTCTCTATTGGACTGTTGGGATAAGAAGTGAGTGAACGATCATTATCAAGGAGACTTTCAGTCTCTCCCAGATCGGCTTCGAAATCAAAGAGACCATCATCACTTCCCGATGAAAGTGGATTGATGTGAGTGAGTTCATCGGTGAACTCCTCAAGAACAGGATCAGACTGTGGGAGTGATGCCTCAACATACTCGATGTTTCCATAAGAAGCACAATCTTCGCTACAATTGGAGAAAGTTTCAAAATGATCATTTGAACACTCAAGAGGGGAAAGAGAATCACACATATGATCAGAAGTTCCCTGTGACTCTCTCGGGATTGGGACAAGGTTCTCAACACTAGACTTTATGAATTCGTCCGATTCCTTTTCAGGAACAGTGTCAAGATGCTCGTCCCCCATGTTCAGAGAGTGAGTGGGAGCTTCGGGTGTGATAGCAGTTGTTTGAGATGGAATCTCAACTGCTGGGATATCAACTGACTGAGGGAGTTGAGAAATATTATCTTTAAAAGGATAAAAACTCTCCTCGTCATCATCATATAGAGCTGCCTTAAGAAATTGGGAACGCCTTAGAGCTGCTTGCTCTAGGACTAATAATTCTTCCCTAGATTTGCGGGCCTCTCGTTCTTCGGCTAGCAATTCTCCCATGGTCTTTTCACCACTCACTTGATTCTTAAAGTTACTAATCATATCATCAAGTGTTTTCATTGCGGTTTCAAAATTTTGGGAGATTTCTTGAGACAACGGCTCAGGTGGAGTTTGAACCGTATGGTGCTGTGGAGGTTGGAAATTGTCAAACCTGTGAGAGTCATGATTGTTACAAGGAAATGGATTCCCTATTTGACAATCAGAGCTGAAGTGGGGACCTCCACAGTACTCACAACAGTAAAACTGTTGAGTCTGGCCTGATGAATTGTATGGATATTGGTCATAACCAAAGTTCTGAGCATCACAGGAAAACTTTTCATAGACAAATGTGTTTCCGGATTGACACTCAAATCCTTGGTGAGGACCTCCACAAAATTCACAGCAGTTATGTTGATTATATGAAGATAAGTCGGGCTGTGGTGGGTAATTGGAAAAGTTTGAGAGGTGGTTAAATGAGTTCGGATTAGGATCATAATCAAATGAATTCCTCGAACCACAAAACAAACAACTCCCGTTATGAATATCATTACCACATTGTACACACGTACACCAACGACAGGGTGAACCAAAAAGAGGCTCACCACTACCGACACAAGGAATAAACGATTTCATTTGAGAGTTATGAGAAGGAATCGGTTCATTCAAAGAATCAACAAAACCAACATGGTGATCCGAATGACTATCAAGTCTCGAAGAACATTTTGAAAAATCCGGAGGTGGGACAAGTGGTGTGCTCTGAGAGCTAGCAATTTCCACCACTTCCGTTATGGTCTCTGGTTCTGGTTCTTGAGAAACGTGAAGATTAGGCAAGTCATTCTTGCTAGTCACCGGTCTAAATTCTGCATGTTTGCTTTTAACCGTAAATCGTGAAAGTTTAGGATCAATTTTAGACAGCTTAGGAGCAATCGAGGGGTTAGATCTTTGGATAACCGTAGGTTGGACGTTTTTAGCACTTCCATTATTAGAGGGAAGTATCTGGTCCTTTGTCACCCCGGTTTCTCGTTCCATTTCCCTACGCAGAATTAATGGATCATCACGAACAACACGAATTCTTGACATTTGTGATAAAGTCTGAAGTTTTTCAACTTCGTCCCAGAATTCGTCGTAGTCGAGAGATTCCATGAGAATAGAAGAAGTTAGAATCAAATGGATAGAGGGTAAAGGGATAAAGAATCAAAAAGGGTAAGAGGGTTAAGATGAATATTTTTGGGTTTTTGGATAAACATTTTGCAAAAACAAAGAATGAAAAATCTTTTTGGGTTTTTGAATTTTAAGATGTTTTTGGATTTTATAAGAAAATATAAATACATATAGATGGTATAAACAAGGAGTGAATATTCAAATCACTAATCTGCTAAACGGAAGATAATTAGCACAGCTCCCCGGCTAGAAGAAGTTAGAATCAAATGGATAGAGGGTAAAGGGATAAAGAATCAAAAAGGGTAAGAGGGCCAAAAATTTGATTCGTGTCAAACCGTCAAGTTTTCTCACACAAGCTGGCCACTTGTGAATGGCCGACCGTAAGAAACTTATGTCCCAGCGAGCTATGCGATGAATCACCAAACGAATAGTGATCGAGAGATTTGAACGGAAAAGAGTCGTGATTGATTTATACTTAAAGAAAAAGTATACAAATTACAGGGGCTTAAATGCAAATTAAAGAAAATTAAAAAGATAAAAAATATTAACTAAACGCTATCACTATTTGCAAAATGATGTTTTTCTATGATTTATAAAACAAAATAACTTAAATAAACTATTTTAATTAAAACGTAAACCTAAATTATCTAAAAACGTTACTTAAAATGAAAACGAGCGTTATTTATAAAAATTACGCGAGTGCGCAAGCAAAAACGTAAAATTTGTGAACTAAAAGTCCTACGAGTGTAAAAATAATTTTCTTACTTAATATATGACAAAAGAAAATTTTAGAAAAAAGATTTATATTTTTTTGACTTTTATATTTTTTATTATGAATTAAATACTATTCTAGACTAAATTAATTATTAAAAATACTAAACGTTTTTAGAAAAATATGAAAAATTCACAGAAACTACTTTGAACAATGCTGAATCTGGGAAATTAGGAAGCTTGGTGGTTGTTTTGTAAAATAAGCTCAAAATAAGCTAAAGAAGCTTAAAAGCTAAAACTGCCAAACGCCCTTAAGTATTTAATAGTGTAATATTTGAATGAAAGAAGTCCCAAGGGCGCTGGTCATACAGGTACATGCTATCACTCTCATGAGGGAGAGGTCTCAGGTTCGACCCCTGCCTCTCCCTTTTTGCACAATCATTTTTTTTTGAAAATTTTCTTTTGGAGGTTGAAAATGCAATCAAAACAAGAAAGTTTTGTAAAAACTTTGTTTATGAAAAACACACAATAAGCTGTTTTCACAGCTTATTGCCCACTGATTTGGACAGAAAGATCAAACACCCTTTAAAACTTGGGACCTCAATAAGCACTCAACCAAACACCCATTTATGAACTGATATGAACAAAAAGCAGTTGGGAAATGTTCATGAGCATAAAGCAATAACATTTTAACTAAAGTGTGCCTAGATAAGCTGAAAATAAGCAAAGTAAAAAGGGGAAAACAGGGGGCAAGAGAAAATAAGCTAGGGGGTCTAATACTAAAGGAAAGAGAGCAAACAAGCAAATAAGTAACAAATAAGCACTAACTAAGCTGAAATTACACTAAACCTAAGCTAATTATACTAAATGCACCTAAGTTTCTGAATAAGCAAATCTAGAAACTAAACAGCACTTGAAAATTGAACTTAGCTACTATGGTGGTTTGCAGCACATCAGTCCAAGTTGCTCACTTTGGAGCTTATTTGGAACAAGCTAGGAAGAGAGTCAGCTCCAGAGCTTCTAGGGAGTTGAAGTCAACCCAGCTGGCTCCCTTTTACCCCACAAGAACACCCTCAATAATCTGTGTGCAGCTTATTAATAAGCTGAGAAAAATTGCTGAGATGGGGGAAATCCCCTGTGCACAGATCATGCAAATGCCCAATCCACCAACTTTGAATCACTTGCAGACCCCTTAAACCATTTTTTTGAATTTTCTCCTTTTGACACAAGCTACACAAGCCGGTGAACTTGTGATTTTTATTTTTTAGAATTTTTACTAACAACTAGAAATGCTAAAAAAAATTGATGAAATGAGACAGTTTGGACCAAATCAGTAATATGAAATCACTTTGGCAAAACTTGGAAACATTAGCACAGACTTGAAAACTCAAAAACTTTGGTTGAGACTATTCTAAAACAGATATCTAAACTCAGAAAACTCAATTTGCACTCACAAAAAGCATTATATCCTGTAAATCAAATCTAATCCAACCACTCCTTTATGTGACCAAAACAGATTTTTAAAGAAAACTTTTCATTAAACTTTGAAATTTTGAACTGAAAGGGACTTCTAAAAACTGAATTACTTATACTAAAAAGCTTTTAAACACAAATTACACTAAAATTAAGATGAGCTTTATCAGTTGACTTTCGTTGACTTTTTAACAAAAACTTGAATTTTTTATAAAAACTGAATAATATTGCAAGCATAAACATGCATAAGCTCAAACCAGCTTTAATGAGCTTTATATGAGCTTATCTTAACAGTAACTCTAACTCAAATCAATTCAAGCTTTTCACAACTAACTGACACGAATTAAAGAAGAAATTGAAAATTGCATTAAGTAGAAGATGAGAGTACTATTTAAAACAAGAATTACAAATGATTTAACTACTGAAAATAACTAGATTGACAGGAAATTAAAATACGACATACATGAAAAATAAAAAAACTAACTACTACCCTGTTTCTTGCTTCTTCTTCCTCTTTTATACACCCATATGTTTTCTCTCACCTCTCTGAGCAAATCCCAGCTTTAATCCTGGCCATTGGATGTCTTGAGCTCATATTGGCCGTTTGATGCATTTTGGTGGGAAAGCTAGATATACCAGTTGGAGAGGTTGAGTGAAAGGGGGAGAAACATTAAATGCATTTTGGATTGGTGTGTTTGGAGGGTAGGAATAAGGTGTGATGATGATGGAGGAGGGGGGAGGTGTTGCAGGCAGGTGTAGGGGGTGATGATGGAGGGAAACCCGTGAGGGGTTTGACTGGGATTTGACCAAGGGTTTAATATTATAAAGGGAAGGGGGTCAAAAAGGAAGGGTCTAAATGGTGTTATGGCAGGGGTCCAATTCGGTTATGACAAGGTCCAAAGGTTTAAAGGTTTAAGGTTTTAATACAAGGACTTGTTTGTAAATTCTGAAAGTTGGAGGACCAAGGCTGCCATTTTCACAAAGTTGTTCCAAGGGACCAAAAGTGACAAGCTCCAATAGTACAAGGACCAAACTTGACATTTTCCAATTTCCAAAGACCATTTTTGCCAAATTTTAAACTTGAAGGACCAAATTTGTAATTTCTCAAAACTTTTGATACTTTTCACCAAAGGACTCATTTTGACAACTTATGATTTTAAAAGGACCTTTGGTGATTTTTCTTTTGAAATTAAGTGCTCAGGGACTATTTCTGACAACTTTTGAAACTTGGGGGACTGAAACTGCCAATTATGCAAACTTAGCTCATTTTTCATCTGATTTTAAACATTTTGCATCTGAAACATATAAAATGCAATTTTGAGATATTTTCAGTATTTTGATGCATTTTTGAGCATTTTTAAACGTTTTGCAGTTCAGATTTAACCAAAAATGATGAGTATTTACACACTCATCACCTTTATAAAGCTCATATGGTGTTTTGTTTAAGAAAGGACGTATTAAGACTCTATTCAAAATATATGTAGAAGTGTCAACCGCGTTACACCAAAACTTTTAAAGAATGTTTTGTTCATTAAGCATTGTTTTACTCATTTCTTGAATTGTTCTATTTTTACGTTCTACTACTCCATTTGATTGAGGTGTTCGTGGAGCCGAAAAGTTATGTGTTATACCATTTGTATCACAAAAGTTTCCAAATTGAGTTTCGTTGTCAAATTCATGACCATGATCCGTTCGGATCGACACAATTTTAACACCTAGTTGATTTTGAATTTTCTTGCTAAGAATTTCAAATTTATCAAAAGCTTCATTTTTGGTTTTCAAAAACAACGTCCAAGTAAACCTTGAGTAATCATCTACTATGACAAAAGTGTATAAGTTGCCTCCGTAGCTTCTTATAGCGGATGGACCAAACAAGTCCATATGCAATAATTCTATACACTTAGATGTGGACACCACATTTTTAGATTTATGACTACTATGGGTTTGTTTACCAATTTTGCAAGCGTCGCAAAAGTGTTGGTCATATTTAAGTTTTGGTAAATTCCTAACTAGTT
Source organism: Chrysanthemum seticuspe (assembly GCA_019973895.1). Lineage (NCBI taxonomy): Eukaryota > Viridiplantae > Streptophyta > Magnoliopsida > Asterales > Asteraceae > Chrysanthemum > Chrysanthemum seticuspe. The sequence goes on from BPTQ01000005.1 coordinate 41,071,064, forward strand.
CTTTTGAAGATAGGTTTTGTATAATTCTCATATTAGCGTGACCTAAGCGTCTATGCCAAAGAGATGAGCTATCATCTAACGTTGTTAGACAAAGTTTGCCATTAGATGTTTTATCTATTTTCATGATGTATATGTTATTTTTCCTAATTCCTTTAGCTATGGTGATACCATCTTTTAGTATTTTACTACAATTTTTATCAACTAGTACTTTATACTTTTTATCACATAATTGGCTAATACTAAGTAGATTAAATCCTAACCTATCTACATGAGCAACATTTTCAATAGTTAGGGAGTTATGAGCGATCGTACCTTTGCCAATGATTTTGCTTTTGAGATTGCTACCAAAAGTGACATTACCTCCGTCATACTCTTGGTATGATGAGAAGAGACTTTTGTTGCCCGTCATGTGCCGTGAGCATCCACTATCTTTTATCCACTCATCAGGTTCCAATCCAACTTTCAAGCATACCTAAGAAGAAAATAACTCAAGCATTTGGTCCCCAATATCTCATGGGTCCGTTTGGGTTAAACATACCATTTATTTGATTCATGTATGGAAACGATGGGTAAGAGTTCCATGACATGTAATCTGGAGTTTGATATGGTCTAGGAAAGTTTTGATTCCAACCGTTGTGTTGGTAGTTGGGTTGTCGAGTTCTTTCCAAGGGTACAACCACTCCCACACACAATGTATTTTGAGGACTAAAATATTAACCACTCACACTCACAAGATTATGATAGTTTAGTACAACAATGAAGTATGAATCAACACAAGATCATACAACACTATACAAACAAGACTTCCAACTTCTCGTTGAAGCTTGAATGTGACTTGATCTTCTTTGCTACAAAAGAGATCACTAATATGATATGAAACTGAGTTAGAAAGGTTAGAGAGAAGACATGTATGAGAGTATAATGGAAAGGGATGAAAAACTACTTGGTTTGGCTTTGTTATTTATAGCCAAAACCATCAGCAGGCACCACGGACCGCGGACCCCTTAAAAGGGTTCCGCCCGTTATGGCTTTTGGTGCCGCCGAGGTTTGACAGCAAGATATCAAGATCTTGCTAAAGTCAACAATATCTATGCAAGATTGTGTAAGATATGAAGAGTACAAATCTACACAAAATATCTAATGAAATCTTCCAATGATTTCCATGATGCATCACATGATGTCATATGTTGTTTTTCTATTTTTAGAAATATGCAAATACATAAGTAATGTTTAGTTTTTAAGAAACTAAAACATTCTAAAAACTACTATCATACATTATGGTTAGAGTCACATTAAGATATGATTAATAACAATGTAAATGCTTGAGTGATGAAGATATTGTTTGAAAAATCTTGTTTTAATATCTATTAAACTTGACAAGCTTTAAGCTTCATAAAAATTAAATTTACTTTTGTCGTTAACAAAACTTAAGTAAAGATCAAAAATATAAATAACGTTTAATGACAATATTTGTATTAACAGTATAGATGTGTGCCAAACAAAAGAGATGATAATTTTTAAGATTTTTTCAAAGTATTTTCTTTCGAGATATTTAATACTAAAAGTAAGATTAAACTTGACGAGTAAAATAAACACTAAAAATGTGACTGTTTGATGTAAAAGTAAATTGTAGAAAAACCCAAGTGGATCTTTAATCTAAAAAAAACTTGACGTGTTGTTTTATAAAAGTTAAGGATTTGGTCATTAAATAGGAACGAAACTTTTTAAATATACTAATGACAAAAGTTCAATGCAGAACACATCATTTCTAAAGAACAAATGGTTAAATCTCCACCATTAAATCCTTTTAGATCTGATAGTGTAGATGAATCTTTATTAAAAGATGGAGGGGCTGTTTTGTAATTATTTAACTCTACCTAACACCCAACTTTACACACTCACACTCATACGTTTTTTTACACACACACACTCTTTTTCTCTCTCATCAAAATCTGCATTTTCATCATATCTAAGTTGTCTCCATTTCCCAAATTCAAGATGCGGAAGTTGTACAAAATGAAACAACAATGACTTTCAAAATGCACATCCAAACATCCCCTAAATTCACCACTCAGAGTATTGTAAAATGCATTTCTTTTGGATCAAAGTATAGAACAAAAATATAAACTTTGTTGGTTAACGAATTTGTATTTGTGCAGCTGGGAAACTTCCGAAGCATAATAATGTGTCATGGAGGGGGTAACTCATGTTTGAAAGTCGGACAAATCAGGCGATGTGTTGAAAGATCTGGTTGGTGGTTATTATGATGCTATGGAATTGTTAAAATTACGTATAAAACCCATTTTAGATGGTGCTTTTTTTCATTCCCGTTGTGTTGCTGATGTTATAAATTTATCCGTTCAAGCGGCATTAAAAATATGTGAGAGATTACGTTTGACATTTAGGGGTATGTTAACAAATATATATCGCTCGAGTAATGAACGACAAATGAACTATAAACGTTTTCGTAAACAATGTGGTGAACCATGGCTAGGACCGAAATTTGATACACGTACTAGGTGGAATTCTACTTGCATTATGTTTGAAAATATATTACGACAACGTACTACTTTAGATGCTTTTAATGAATTACTTGTTGAAAAAAACCGTTCTACTTCGATAGATGACCAAGATTGGCAACGACTACATGCTTTAACTATTTTTTTACAAGTTTTTAAAGAGGCAACAACTATAGTATCGGGTGTTTATTACCCAACTAGCCCATTAGTTTTAAATCAAGTTTATGCTATGACGGAAAAATTAGACGAATTAAAAGACTCACCTACTCAAATGTTTAGAAAAATGGTTAAAGTTATAAAAAAGAGATTTATAAAATATTTTGCTAGTTTACCTTTGGTTTATACTTGTTCCGCCGCACTTAATCCATGTTTAAATGTTGGAGGCGTAGAACTTTTAATAAGAAGAATAATGGAAAATTTAGAATTATCTTTTGGGTTGGACGGTGAAGATCCCAACTATATAGAATCTCAAGTTTTTAAATTTAATGATTATTTTAAAAAATTGTTTGAAATTTATGCAACAAAATATGGTCAACAACCAAACCCAATTCTCGACCCAATGCGGGCTGGTTCATCTCGAATGACAAGGGACATTAACATAAACCTTTATAATACTTTACGTGAAGACGCTACAAAGCGTCAACGATCATCGGCCCCGACAAGCGAGTTGGGACAATATATGGCTACAAACTTTTTAACAACTTTAAGTCCCGATGAGTTTGCAAACTTTGACATTTTGGCTTGGTGGAAAGAATGGGAAATCCAATTTCCAATTTTAGCCGCTATGGCTTGTGACTTATTAGCGGTCCAAGCTTCGACGGTAGCTTCCGAATCGGCCTTTTCTCATTGTGGTCGAATTATATCGGATAAAAGGACAAAACTTAGCCCCGAATCCGTGGAAGTATGTGTATGTTTGAAAGATTATATGGACGGAGTAGATAGGGTACAACATCAAACATCGTTGGAAGGTTCGATTGAAGAAGTTGAAGAAACTATAGCACAAGAAGAAGATGACATGGGGATATCACCTCCGGCTACCGAATTAGATGAAGGTGAATTTGAACCATTTGATGTTGAAGAGTTAGATGTAGAAGAATTTTTGGATGATTTAATTTCTTGAGTATACACGGGTGATGGCAATGCCGAAGCTCGATATACTTGAGTATACTAATATGTTTTTGGGTGATGGCCATGCCGAAGCTCGAAATGTATTAGTATTTATTTATTTTTAGTTCTATAATTGTATTGTTTAAATAAAAGTTATGATTGTATTCGAAATGTATTAGTATTTTATAGTTCTAGTTGTATGATTGTATTGTTTAAATAAAAGTTATGATTGTATTCGAAATGTATTAAATGTTTTAAATTCCGAAAAAAACCGAACCTGTAAAATACCGATAAAAAACGGATCCGAACATTTAAAACCGAAAAAACCGAACCGGTAAAAAACCGATTCCGAACATTTGAAACCGAAAAAAACCGATTCCGAACATTTAAAACCAAAAAAAACCGATTCCGGAAAAACCGAAAAAACCGAAACTGATTTTTGGCAAAACCGGTTTTTTAAAAACCGGTTTTCCAAAAACCGAAAACCAGTAAAAACCGGTTTTTGTGCACCTCTAAGTAGAGGTACACATCGTAACCGGTTAACCGAACCGTATCCGACAAGGCTGTCAAGATCGCATGTAAACTCGTAGGATCGTACGAGTTTACGTGTTTACTAGCTAAAATCGTGTAGGATGGTGGTAGGATTGCACATGTAGTAGGATCGTAAGTAAGATCGTAGGATTGCACGTAAGATCGTAAGATCGTCACGCGACCCGAGTTCACTTTTTTTTTTTTCTTTTTACTTTTTCTATCTTTTAAGTCCATCTCACTTGCTTAGACCAAAAAACAAACATGTGTTTTACTAATGTCTAATAAGTAAACAACTGCTATTTCATTTTCTAAATAAATTACAGTTTATAGCTAGTTTTCTACTTTTCTAAATAGATTATAGTCTAAAAGTGTTCAATAATTTGATTTACTTTACTTCATTGTGATTAAACTAATCAAAGGGTATGTTTTGAAATGCCACTAATGAAACGTATGTTTCCTTGAAACTTGATTTTCTTGTGTTACTATTATTTTGGTGTTTGAAATTTGAACTTTGTCATTTTCAAGAGGATATCATATAAATTTATCTTTGACGTTGAGTAGAAATGTAAAACAGTTTGACTCATTTATCATTTATTTACAAACTATGACAAATTGGTAGGATCGCAGGATCGCGATCCGATCCTACGATCTCGATCTTGCAAAGACAAAAACGATCCCACGCGGGATCGCGATCTTGACAGCCTTGGTATCCGAAAACAAATCGAAAAACCCAACCGGTCAAAACCGGTTTTGACCCAAACCGGTCCGGTTTTTATCCTAACCGCCGGTTAGGAACCGGTTCCCAGTCTTGAGAAAATCCCCGGTTTGAAAACCGGTTTTTATTAACCGGAAATCGTAACCGGTTCGGTTAACCGGTTAGGAACCGATTTTTTTTAAAAGGGGCGGGTTTTTGCAAATTTTTTGAATTTTAAAAGTTTGAATTTTGAAAGCGGGGCGGGAAGGAGCCGGGGGGGGGGATATTATTAAATATGTTCAAAAATTACCATTTTACCATACAAATATTAGTATAAATAGATGTGTTATGTATTTGGTTAATTACCACTTTCAAGCAATCAAAAAACACTCAAAAAAATCAAAACCGAAAGTATTTTACTAAACACTAATGGAAAGCTCAAACACCAACAACACTACCAACACCGAAGCTGGTTCAACAAGTACAGCGACGGTTATCAAAGTTTTACCATGCGACCGTGTAAAAGATCCATGGGAACACTACAACTACGTCCTAATGTCGGTCGGTAAGAAAAAGGCTCAATGTAAACTTTGCTTGAGTATATTGTCTGTCGGTTCCAACTCGACGTTGAGGGCTCATATCAAACAAAAGTATTGCAAGGCACTCAAATCGGTTCCGGAAGCCGGTCAATCGTCCATGGCTTGAGACGGGACTATTTTTTCATACGATCATGATTTACTCCGTAAAAAATTGGCCGGTTTGGTGATTCAACGTGGTTTGCCGTTCAACCACTATGACGACGCTGCGATGACGGAAGTGTACCAGAATTATATGCAACCGCAGTACCATCATGTAAGTCGTATGACTCTAAAACGCGATGCTATGAAAATGTGGAAAACGGCTAAGCAAGATTTAAAAAATACTTTTTTAAATTTAGATGCTTGTGTTAATTTAACAACCGATGTTTGGGCAGCTCCTCATAATTTGCCATTTTCGTACCTTTGTGTTACCGCACATTGGGTTGATCCCGAAAGTTGGCAAATGATGAAGCGAGTCGTAGCATTTGAAGACTTTCCGGTTCCTCACTCCGGAGAAGCTTTATACAAATTGTTGAGAAAAGTGTTTCATAAGTTTAACTTGACAGAAAAAAAATTTTCAATAATGTTGGATAATGCTAGTAACAACACAAATGCAATGGCTAGACTAAAAATGGAATACGAGCCACCTTGTAGTGGCGATTTTTTTCATGGTCGATGTGTTGCACACATCATTAACTTGGTCGTGCAAGCGGGATTAAAAGATCCGCATTTGAGTGAAGTGAAAGAAAGTTTTAAAAGAATATTAACCGATGTTTTTAAAAAGGGTAATAAAAGATATAATGCATACATTCGGTTGTGTGAAAATGCGGGGAAACCTTGGTTACAACATTGTTGGGATATTGAAACAAGATGGAACTCCACTTATCTTATGTTTATAAGTGGTTTAAAACAAAAGGTGACTTTGCAATATTTTCATGATGAGAAATTGTCGGGAAAGGGTAGGTGTGCTCCATTTCATGCTGATCATTGGGATACTATTGAAAAACTAACCCGACTACTTGAAGTTTTTTACAATGCAACAAAAAAAAGTGTCGGGAGTTTATTATCCAACGGCTCATTTGGTACTCGAGCAACTATTCTTGATGTCTTCACAAATTTCCGCATTTGAATTTCATGGTGGTGTTTATACAAGCATGGTTTCCGGGATGAAAGAAAAGCTTTTGAAATATTTTGAAACTTTGCCAGCTTTAATTACTTGTGCGGCTGCATTAAATCCATGTTATAATGTAAGCGGGGTAGAGGTGCTTATCGACTCGATTGTGACTGGTTTGGTTTGTTTCGCGTCAAACCCGAACTATGCTGATCGTGCAAAAGAGTCCTTTGGCAATTCTTTTAAAAGTTTGAGGGAATATTATTTTGAAAAATATGGTAACCCACCTCCTACTGTGACCGAGTCTTCTTCATCATCATCAAGGGGTTTTAGAGGGAATCCGATACTTGCTTTGCATAAAAAGATAAGAGATAATCCCAAAAAACGGTCAAAAATGATCGTTTCGCAAACAGTGAATATGAAAGATATACCACAACCGATTTCTTCTCACATATTCCGCCCGAGCAAGTTGAAAACTTTGATGTGTTGGCGTTTTGGAAAGCGGCTAAACCGGGTCCCAAACCGGTTAAATCGGTTACTTATTTTTAAAAATTCGAATTTTTGAAATGGGCGGCAAGTAAAATTTTTGAATATCCGGGCGATTAACCGGTTAAAAACCGGTCAGAAACCGGTCCAAAATTATAAATTTAAATTTTTAAAATTTCAATTTTTTTGAGCGGGAAGGGGGGGTAAATTTTTAAAATTTGATTTTTTTTTTAATATTTACAAGTTTGCCATTGTAAGACTAGTATAAATATATAGATTGTGTTTTTATTTCTTTGCAACTTTTATACAATTAAAAATACACTATATAAAATAAAAATCGAAAGCATTTCACTAATGGCTGATGCTGATCCTGCACCACCCCCGCTACCGGTGATTGTTCGTTATTTACCGGTAGACCGTGTACCCAATGTTTGGGCTCACTACCACTACGTCGAAATGTCGGATGGCATGCGAAAGGCTCAATGTAAGAATTTTTTATGTTTCTTCAAACCCACTTCAAACGTGGCGTTGAGGGTTCACACACAGAAGAATTGCCGCCATGCACCTGCACAATGATGCTTGATTCTCGAGTCGACCTTGAGTAGCTTATCAAGTTATCGATGTTTTATGTTTATGTTATTATGTGTTGTGTTTTAAGTTTATGTGTAATGTGTGATGTATCATGTATTCTCCGTTCTATTAAATAAAAGTTCTAGTTTATTAATACACGAAACAAGAAAACGATTACAAACGACGAAAAAAAATATATATATATATATACTAGAACCGGTCAAAACCGGTTAACCGGTCTAGACCGGTCCCAAACCGAGCCCAAACCAGTTTGGACCGGTTGGGTTTTACTCTCCTCACACCCAGTTCGGAACCGAACCGGTTAACCGCCCGGATCGGTTTTTTTGGCCGTTGACCTAAACCGGTTCGGGTTTGACCAGTCGTCAAACCGAACCGGTTAACCGAAATGTGCACCTCTAGTGTCAAGACCTTCAATTCTATCTTTTTAAATAGAGTAAATTCCCAAACTAGGCCAAAAATTAAACCATGGTCCCTTTTGTGGTCACTTTCATGTTCTCTTTCCTATTTTGGTCATGCTCGACTGCTCAACCCCACTAGATTTATGCCACGTGTCCACCCACTTGTACCTTTTATTAAATATTCGTGGCCCACCAAATCTGCACCATATCTTAGTTACTGTACACCCTTTTTGTCTTTTAACAAAAGTCAGTGCTCGACTGACGGCGCTCGACTTGCGGCTGCTCAACCTCGTCAGTACTTTTGCATGGGAAATGTAAAAAGAAGCATTGGAAAGTACACACAATCTTTTGCTTAGATTGTGTGTACTTTAATATTAAATTGAATTTTAACTTTTGTTATGTAATAAAAATAAAAGAAAAACATACACAAACACACACTAACACACATAGATGATCGCCTCCTTGATTGTGTGTTCTTGATGATCGTCTCCCCGAAAGTCTTGCTAACTTGTTCTGCCACTGCCGAGTGTTGATAACTTCTTGATCATCGCTTCCCCAGTTCTCAGATATGGTGAGTGGCTATTAAGTGCTTAAGTGGGTATTTTTTGTAAGTAAGTTGTTAATTCTTAAGTGCTTAACTGAATATGTAAGTTATTTTTTGTTATCTTTTGTATGTTAATTTATAGGCGTTTTCATGGTTTCTCAGTTTTTAATCAAAATAAGTGCGTCTATATTTTGTTTTTATGGTTTTTCAGCTTATTTGTATGTTCATTAGGTTTCTTTAGTTTATTTAACTGTTTTTCAGAATTTCTCATTTTTTTTATCCAATTTAGTGCGTAGAGATTTTGTTTTTAGGGTTATTTTTGTGTTACTATGGATTAAGTAATTGCGATTTAGGGTTTTCAAGGGTATTTGTACGTTAATTTATAGGGGTTTTCATGGTTCTAATCAAAATAAGTGCGTGTATGTTTTGTTTGTATGTTCATTTGGTTTCTTGAATTTATTTAACTGTTTTTAGGGTTTTTTTTGTGTTACTATAGATTATGTAATTGCGATTTAGGGTTTTCAAGGGTATTTGTATGTTTCTCGATCTACCGTTTAATTCTTTACTTGTTATTGTTAAGTGATTGTTATGGTTTTTACTGCTTATATGCCTATTTATAACTAATAAATATAAGTGTGTAAGTACCTAACAATAAGCAGTAAAAACCAATGAAATGTTCGTGTGTGATCTTAAGTCTAAATGTTATATGCTTCACAAGTCGGATCAACTGTTAATTTTTTTCATTCTGTTATTATTTCTTTTTTGTAGGACTATGATGCGAAAGTTATTGTAAGAAGTAAACTAAATTATTTGTTACTTCTGAAAGATATATTAGACCAACCGTGTCTTACAATGTTCAAGGCCTCATGTTTTGGACCTTGGCTAGATCTGACTTATCTAGATAATGAGGAAGAGCTGGTGCATTGTATGCTTCAGAAACAACTCCGCCAATATGATGATAGCTATGATCTTCCATTGGTTTACTATGTGAATGGACATACTTTTGCCTTTGGTCGACTTGAATTATGTCTGCTAACTGGGTTCACATTTGGTATGCTAAGCTTTAGGAAATGGAGAAGTGGTGATATCCCTTTCCGTGATCGTGTTTTTCGAGATAAGATAGGGCAGTATGTTAAAAACATTGATCTTCTATCGGTTATTGAGGACGAAGATATTTTCTTAAATCTGTCGGATGAAGATGCTTTACGGGTTTATCTGCTGCTAACACTGGAGGTTATTTTCATGGGTAAAGAGTTGTCTGCTGTCATTGATGATATGTTGCTCAGGATGGTTGAGGATCTTGATGAATTCAATGCATTTCTATGGGGAGAGCATGTTTGGAGGCAGTTGTATGCGTCAATCAGAAATTTCGCTTCTGAGCATCGACCGGGTTACAGTCAAACATTTACTTGTAAAAAATCCAAGGATGTTCCTACCTTCTGCTTGTCAGGATTCATTTGTGCTTTCAAGGTTAGTACTAACACAATTTCCTGATGTTTATTTAAATGCTCATTTATTATCTTCCTGGACCTTGTAAATTATAAGGATTTCGTTTTACTGTTTTCAAGACATGGATTATAGAGCTTTCGGATAAAAGTAATCAGTGGTGGAACAAGGATCCAGGGGTTATCCCAAGAGCACTTGCATGGTCTAAACACAAATCATTTGGTAAATCTGATAATTTCGACCAGCTTTTTGCTAAGGTAAAAACTAATGTTCAAGTGTTTATTTATTATATTTCTGGTCCTTGTAAAAACTAATATCTATATTTTTTGTTAGGGCACTACACCAAACTACACTGTCTTCCCAACTAGAGTTGAGGCGTAGTCGCGATGGTATACAGAAAGTGAAGAATTTTTTAGGTGGTATACCCCTAGAGCGCCGCCTGTTGTAAAGGGAGGACTTTATGAAGAGTATTTTCATAAAGCAAAGGCTGCTGCTGCACGCATGCCTAAGCAAATAACCAGTCTAGAGGATTGTGAAGTGGAGAGTACTCGTGAAGAGGTAGATGTTGTTGCTCTTCAGGCTGTTCCTAAGTCTTTGGATGCTCGCACATCGAAACTTGAGAGTATAGTTGAGGTTAATGTTTTAGCTTTGTGATTTTTGTCCAATATATTTTCTTTTTAAACAGTTATCATGGTATACACTAATAGGCATGTTTTGTTCCAAATTACTTTCATTTGCAGATCATTTCAAAAAGAAGAGACCAAGTCAACAAAGATACCTATGAGAAGGTTATTTATTCATTTTATAAATGTACTTGTAATTTAATTAATTTGTGTATAATAATATTTGGTAAACAAATTTGGTATGCAGTTGTACACTTCTAAAAGAGAACTGGAGGAGAAAGTCAACAGCCAGACTTATGAAAAGGTAATTAAATCAGTATTATAATTGTAAACTTGCATTTTCGATCCTATAATATGTGGTATATTCTTTGTGTATATCTTTTATTACTGTCTACTAATACGTGGTAAAATCTTTTGTGTGCAGTTTTATACTTATAAACCCGAACAACAAGACAAAGTTATCCCATCCGGTGTTGAAAAGGTAAATTTGCTTGTAGATTATATGTTTTCTTGATAATGTGTCAACTTTTCAGTTGACACATTATAGGTTTCATGCTCCAATCCATAATGCAATTGTGTCATTTCATTGACAGGGCCTTGATCTTGTTGACGAGTATTGCAGTGAAGTTAATAATTTTATGAAGTTGTTTGATTCCCAATTTCTTAATCTTCCATCATCACAGGAAGATTTTGACAAATCACCACAGAAGGATGGTGTTTTTCATCCTATGGAAGAGCCTAGGGAAAAGAGGTTGAGAATGTCCCAATCTCACATGATGTCATCTCACATGAAAATTGCTCTAGAGCGTTGTGGAACAAAGAAGAGGAGGTTTGAAGATGTTATTAGGTCACCTTTTGTGCAAGCCCCAAAAACTAGAACAGTTCCTAGTGTTGATGAATTGAGAAATCGAAGGAATCTTCTTGATCCTATTATGGTTGAAAGGTTAAAATTAGTCAGACCTTGGATCAAGGTACAATGTTTTTAAATATGTCAGGTTTTTTTATATAATTGTAATCATTTTATAATGGTTACTTATGTTTATTTTGTTTTGTCTATAGGTTCTTGATCGACCATTTCAAAACACCGATCGAATTTTCCTTGGATACGAAATTGAGCGGTTTCTGTGTATGGATGGGTGGCGGAATTGTAAGTTTCCTTGGTGTGCTGAAATAATTGTGGATCGTTATTTTTGGGATGCTATAATTGGCCTTGACGATAAGCGCAAAGGATGGCTGCTTGATGAGGTAAAGTAAATATATCTTTTATTTACTTTACTCAGAATTATATAATATTTTGGTTTTAATTGTCTGTAGCTGATAATCGATATCAAGTAAATTTTATACTAGAAACACTGCATATTGTTAAACAGAAACACTGCATACTTTCTCAATTATCATGGCAGGGTCTATCTAATTATCTAGATGGGTTCCATTGCATAATTTGAACCCCGTCCCTAGTACAATTTGTGTGCTTGATCTTTATCACAAGTTTTGGCTCTTTCAATAACGGAAGCTCGTTGTCTAGAAAATATTATATAAACTCGACAACCATCTTCCGTTCTTGTAAGAGCCAAAACTTGTGATAAAGTTCAAGCACACAGATGGTTGTAGGGACGAGGTTCAAATTAGGCAATGAAACCCATCTACATCCTTATATATATCTGCTATGATAATTGAGACGTGTTGTTTGTGATAATGATATAGTGTGTATTGTTCATGACAGGCCACACTACGTTATCCCATTCAACACGATTATATAAACTCTATATGTCTTGTATAAAACGCACTTGATATCGATTTGTAGGTAGAGTAAATGAAAATCTCAATTTTATATAAATTACTGATTATATATATTTTTTTTTGTTTATTGTTCTTACAGCACATTGATCTGTGGATCAGTTACATGTGGCATACTAGACCAGATGATATGGATTGGTCAATGGTTAGTTGCTTTTTTCTGCCACTATTGATGCGAGGAGGATCATTGCCTGTGTTCTACGCCAACAAAGAAAAATACCCTTTTGGTTGGGCTGATGTTGATCGTGTTTTTATCCCAATAAATGAACCTGAGGTTCATTGGTCTCTTGTTGTGTTTCACATCCAGACTGGTAACGACACATTCTATGATAGTGGCGTTGTGTTTGATAATGAATCACGTCCTTTTTATCTGGATATGAGGAATACTTTAGAGACAAGGCTGCCCGAAGTCCTAAAAGAAGTAGGGGTCTTTGAGCAGAAGGGAATCGATCCTAAGTCCTATAGGATTATGCTCAAGAACGCTGAAAATGTTCCCAAGCAGGGTGGTTTGTTCGATGATTGAGGTGTGTGGCTATGCATCTTCTTATCCAGGTTAGTCATTTAACATTGCATTTTAATAGCTTAAAATATATCAATTTGTTCGTCTGTAGGATAACCATTTATTACAACAAACACCATCTTTACAGTACAAGTGGACAAACACAAACTTATGCTAGGCGAATACTTAGTTAACCGGACAAACACAAATACAAACACTATCTTTAAGTTGGTTGGGATGTGCAAGTGTCACGAGTGACCGGTTTCCGATCGTGTCTATACAACGGTTATAGTCACTATATGCAATCGGCCACCCGTGACACTTGCACATCCCAATCAACTTAAGCATAGCCCATTCCAATGTTAGTCTCAAAATGGCACCTTACCCTTTAGCTTGTCGATAAACTCATCAATCTCAGTACACCTATACTCTATCTCCTTCGCCAAAACCTCCAACTCCCTCATTTTAATGTTATCCTTTGCTTGAAGCTCCTTGAGAAACTCTGTTGTCATCTGAGGCACAGTCTTCCCAACCACAGTCTCCAACTCGTCACTGAAAGAACCCATCTCATGAACCGCAGTAGACAGTTTCATGCAGAACCCATTGATCTCTCTCGATAGCTTAAAATACTCTAGTGATTTATGTCGGCAATAGAAAATCATCATTTCATCCCACTCAACGGTATTTGAAGATTGTTGCAGCTCAGCACACCTAAGACGTCTCGCCATTATGTTTGTTTGTTTTGTTTTGTTTTATATTTTTTTATATTATGAACTAAAATTGTGAAAATAGTATAGCATTACCCCTCTATTAAATACTAAAAGTATTACCCCAAAATATCTCACATGCTAGTGGTTTTGAATGACACTTGATTACTGACCTACATCACATGTCTATAGTTTTCCTTTGGTAACTTGCTTATTTTGATATGTATAAACTCTATTTTGTTCACAAGAGTCTTATTTTAGTAGAACTATTTTGATAGAATATATTACGCGACATTTGTGTTCAAGATGCTGTGATGATAAGTATCTTAATAAATCAAGCTAATGATGTGATTTTTTGTGTCTTGGCGTGGCAATTCTATATTTTATACTATTGCAGCCATGGCGATTATATCCTGATGTTTTTGAAACTATTGATTTATACAAATCTGAGCCTCACTATTATGTACAAATAATTAGTCAAAATGTGTTTGATTGTGTCATTTGGTTGTTGGATACACTCTTATGGGAAAGGGCACATGAAAGTCACCACCATGTAAAGGACCATGGTTTAGTTTTTGGCCTATTTAGTGAATTTTCTACAACCTTTATTTGAAGCGTTACTTAAGTAGGATATTATACAAATAACTATCTTTTAGAGAACATACACGTTAGCACAACTGACGACACAAACCTATATTGGGCAAGATCCTAGACAATTACGGACCCTTAGAAACAGATCCTTGTTGGTTTGGTACATGATTATTGGCAGACTTGCCTTTCTTGCAATGTGGTACCCTGGTGTTAACACTACCACGTGGTTTACCACCTTCTACTTGTTCAGTGCTGTAAACTTGTTGTCTTAGGTCTTCTAGAATTTTAGCGGGTAATTGGTCCTTTGGTTCAGCAGTTAGGCCATATCTCTCTTCAATCTCAGGAAATATGACCTCTCTTAGTGCCTTGATTGACCATTCCCTATCATCAACATTATGCTTGAATGTAACTTTTTTAGCATTTGACATATTTAGAATAAAGTGAAGTAGGTTAATGCTGAATTAAGTGTGTCCACTCTTAAATAGGAAAAACCACACCTACAAAAGGCAGTCACATGCTAACAGTCCACATTGTGTACCCTCTTTAGTAGATAAACACAATCCACATATTTAGTCATTAAACATCTGTGGCTATTGACATCTCAGTTTATTCTAGTGATGTTTATATTATTCACATTTGAGTCTTTTTATAACATAAACGCTGAGGTAGACTACCGACAAATATTACAAAAAAACTAGTATTATTGGCAAAACTGTTTGGCACTATATCAATACTGTTTGGCACTATATGACACTTGAAAATCTGACATTTGATTCATGACCTATATTATTGGCAAAACTGACATTTAAAAATCTGAAAATCACATGCAAACAATTGCTGAATGACAAAATATTCCTGATCTACAATACCTAATTTGTAGATGTTATCATTTTAAATAGACTAAAAAAAGACTTTTGACTGGCAACAGTGCTGTGATATGTAAGAGGCTGTGATGACGAACCATCTTATTTGATGACACAAATGATATGATTTACCATATCTTGGCATGGCAATTTTATAGCATGATTTTGTAGCCATGTGTGGTTACATCCTGATGTTGTTTTACAGATCTGAGCCTTGCTAATGCATATCACAATACTTACCGCGCGAACCCATGGTCGTTTACAGATCTGAGAAAATTCCCTTAATGGGGAAGAAACTGAAACATGGTCCTTTGCATGGTGATGAGTGTGTAAATACTCATCATTTTTGGTTAAATCTAAACTGCAAAACGGTTAAAAATGCTCAGAAATGCATCAAAATACTGAAAATATCTCAAAATTGTATTTTATATGTTTCAGATGCAAAATGTTTAAAATCAGATGAAAAATGAGCTAAGTTTGCATAATTGGCAGTTTCAGTCCCCCTACTTTCAAATATTGGCAAAAATAGTCCCTGAGCACTTAATTTCAAAAGAAAAATCACCAAAGGTCCTTTTAAAATCATAAGTTGTCAAAATTAGTCCTTTGGTGAAAAATATCAAAAGTTTTGAGAAATTACAAATTTGGTCCTTCAAGTTTCAAATTTGGCAAAAATGGTCCTTGGAAATTTGAAAATGTCAAGTTTGGTCCTTGTACTATTGGAGCTTGTCACTATTGGTCCCTTGTAGCAACTTTGCAAATATGGCAGCCTTGGTCCCTTGTTTTTCAGAATTTACACAAAAGGTCCTTGTCTTATTAAACCTTTAATACCCTTGACCTTGTCAATCCCATTGTGACCCCTGCCTTTTACCAATTGGACCCCCTTCATTTTGACCCCTGCCCTTTTAATATAAGCCCTGGTCAAACCTCCCAAGTCAAACAAACACTACCCGCCATTTTCTTCTTTCTTCCCCACTTGCTCCTCTGCAAAACCCAGGCATCCCACACCTCCAGCTCACCTTATCCCCTCCTTATCACTCCACCTCCACCAAACTACAAAAAACATTAAATGCCTCCCCCCTCTTTGCACTCAAACTCTCCAGCTGTTAAAAGCCATTTTCTCGCCAAAATGTGATCAATGGCCAAGATCCTTCCATGTGATCCAATGGTTGTAAAAGGAAGTGGGATTAGCTCAGAAGTCATGAGGAAGCAATTTTGTATAAAAGGAAAGAGGAGAGAAGCAAGAAAAAAGCAGTAGTTATTTTTTAATTTCAATGTATGTCGTTTTTATAAAAATGTCTTAGTTTAAATCTTAAAGTGTAATTTTTCAGTTTCCATGTATTGAATTTCAGTTAATTAAGAGTTTTTAATCAAGTTTAAGTCCTAATTCAAAGTTTCACTTTAGTTTCAAATTTTATGCTCACTGTTAACAAATTCAGTTTCAAGCTCTGATAATTAAAACTTCAAGTAACTTCATTTTGATTCAAATAGGCTTATTTAAGCTTATTATAGTTTTTAGTAGGCTTATAAAACAGATTCAGTCACATTTGGTGTTTGGTCAACTAAAGTCAACTGAGAGGAGATTTTGGTTCAAGCAGTTTGGAAATGGTTATGGGTAGATGCAGAGCTTGATTTGGGTTGGATTTGGTTAGGTTAGCATAGTTTTGGTTTGGTATAAGCTGCAAAATAAGCTGCACCATTGTAAGTTTGTATTTTACTTTCTATTTCTAATACAGTTTGCATAAAAATGTTTGAGTTGGAACTTGTGATCATTAAATCTCTTAAACCTTTTTAATTAGTGGTAATTAGGATGTTAGATTTAGTTTAAGTGGTGGATTGAGTTAAATCAGTAACTGCTTAGTTTAAATGTTCCAAACAGTTGCATAAGGGGTGTTTGGTTCAGAGTGTTGTGCTACCTTTGAGTTGGTTTCAGGAGATAATATGTGCTCAGTTAGTCTACTTTAAGGCTAGTATAAGTAGTTTTAGCATAATTTCAATAGCCATTCATTAAAAAGTCAAAATTCCATTTTATGCTCAATAATTGTTTACTGTTAAGGATTTATAAGTCCACAACTTGCATTTAGGTGTAGAATCAGTTAAGCTAGCTTGTTTAGAACTCATTACATCTAATAACATCAGTTTCATTCCATTTTATGAGCTTACAATCTCAAAATAGTCAAACCTTCATATCTGTCAAAAGTCAAAAACATGAAAAAGTCATTTTGAGCCTAACTAGGGTGATTTTTCATGGATTCATTTCTGGGTCAAATCAAGTAAAACTCTAGGTTTTATAAGTTCAGCTAGTCTATTTTCTTATTGTCATTTTTTCTGATTTTTAGTAATTTTGTTCAAGCTTGAAAGTGGCTTGTCAAAAGGGCTTAAAGTGCCCTGTGCACTGACTCAGTATTCACTGAGTCTGCACAGGGACTTGCAGTCTTTGCACTGAGCTCATAAGAGCTTGTCCAAGTCTTGTTTTTGGTTTATAAGCACCTGGCCAGGTCTTCTTTAAGTTCCAATATCTGGTCTTTGATTTCTAGCTTATTAAGTGGCTTATTATTAGGCTGCAAAGTGGTGGGTCAAATCTGTTTTTGCACATTTATCTCAAATCATCAAATCATGGCAGTGGGCACTTAAGAGGTTTGGATTAGTTGTAGTTAGTTGCTTTTAAGTAGTTTTAGCTTATCCTAGCTTCTGTTTCAGTTTGGTGCTTATTTGTGGCTATTGGCTTATTTCAAGTGCTTATTCTCTAGCACTTTGCATTGCAGTTGCATAATCCCACACACAAGCCCCTGTTTTTACATTTTTCCTAGATTCTTAATATTATATTAGACTTTTCTTGAATATTTCAGATTTTTCTAAGTCTGTTTGGTATTTTTCTTGATTTAAATCAGTTTTTAGGCTTATTTAATTAGCTTTTAATACAATTAATTCAGAAAAGTTTCAAAAAAATAATTTTTCATTTTTATTAGGTTAAGATAAATATAAAAAGTCAAAAAAATATTTTTCTAGATTTTTCTTAGTTAAATTTGTATTTTTAAGCAATTTAAGTAGTTTTAAATAGTTTTTAATTCATAGAAAATACAAAAATAATCAGAAAAATATAAAAATAGTTTTGAAAATTCTCTTTTATTATTTTAGATTTTTACAAGTCAAAATTTTATTTTTCTAGCTTTATTTCATATTTTCTTGTATTTTAGGCTATTATTAAATAGTTAAAAATAGTTTTTAATTAATAATAATTAGATAAATAGTTTTAAAAATAATTTTCTTTTTCTCAAAATTTTCTCTTATCATTAGGTTTGTAAAAATGTCATTTTCATATTTTTAGGATTAATACTGTTTCACTGTCACATTTTCTTCTGTACGTAACGTAGTTTTTTTAATTTAAAGTTTTAAAACAGAAAAATCAAAAACATCATTTTGCAAATAGTGATAGCGTTTATTTAATATATTTTATCTTTTTAATTTTCTTTAATTTGCATTTAAGCCCCTGTTGTTTATATACTTTTCCTGTAGTTATAATAATTCAAACCTCTTTTCCGTTCAAATCATCTCGATCACTATTCGTTTGGTGATTCATCACATAGCTCGCTGGGACATAACGACCCGGGGAAACACTATACTCTCCTGATCTTCATTGCATTTGTTTCCAGACTGTTTTAAGTTTGTTACGGTTGGCCATTCACAAGTGGTCGGCTTGAGTGATAAAACTTGACCGTCTGGGAGCGAATCAAATTTTTGGCGCCGCTGCCGGGGAGCTGTGCTGATTATCTTCCGTTTAGCATATTAGTGATTTGAGTATTCACTCCTTGTTTATACCATCTGTATGTATTTATATTTTCTTATAAAAATCAAAAACCCAAAAAGATTTTCATTCTTTGTTTTTGCAAAATGTTTTTCAAAAATACCAAAAATATTCATCTTTACCCTCTTACCCTTTTTGATTCTTTATCCCTTTACCCTCTATCCATTTGATTCTAACTTCTTCTATTCTCATGGAATCTCTCGACTACGACGAATTCTGGGACGAAGTTGAAAAACTTCAGACGTTATCACAAATGTCAAGAATTCGTGTTGTTCGTGATGATCCATTAATTCTGCGTAGGGAAATGGAACGAGAAACCGGGGTGACAAAGGACCATGTACTTCCCTCTGATAATGGAAGTGCTAAATACGTCCAACCTACGGTTATCCAAAGATCTAAACCCTCAATTGCTCCTAAGCCGTCTAAAATTGATCCTAAACTTTCACGATTTACGGTTAAAAGCAAACATGCAGAATTTAGACCGGTGACTACCAAGAATGACTTGCCTAATCTTCACGTTTCTCAAGAACCAGAACCATAGACCATAACGGAAGTGGTGGAAATTGCTAGCTCTCAGAGCACACCACTTGTCCCACCTCCGGATTTTTCAAAATGTTCTTCGAGACTTGATAGTCATTCGAATCACCATGTTGGTTTTGTTGATTCTTTGAATAAGCTGATTCCTTCTCATAACTCTCAAATGAAATCGTTTATTCCTTGTGTCGGTTTTGGTGAACCTCTTTTTGGTTCACCCTGTCGTTGGTGTACGTGTGTACAATGTGGTAATGATATTCATAACGGGAGTTGTTTGTTTTGTGGTTCGAGGAATTCATTTGATTATGATCCTAATCCGAAATCATTTAACGACCCCTCAAACTTTTCCAATTACCCACCACAGCCCGACTTATCTTCATATAATCAACATAACTGTTGTGAATTTTGTGGAGGTCCTCACCAAGGATTTGAGTGTCAATCCGGAAACACATTTGTCTATGAACAGTCTTCCAGTGATGCTCAGAACTTTGGTTATGACCAATATCCATATAATTCACCAGCCCAGACTCAACAGTTTTACTGTTGTGAGTACTGTGGAGGTACCCACTTCAGCTCTGATTGTCAAATAGGGAATCCATTTCCTTGTAACAATCATGACTCTTACAGGTTTGACAATTTCCAACCTCCACAGCACCATACGGTTCAAACTCCACCTGAGCCGTTGTCTCAAGAAATCTCCCAAAATTTTGAAACCGCAATGAAAACACTTGATGATATGATTAGTAACTTTAAGAATCAAGTGAGTGGTGAAAAGACCATGGGAGAATTGCTAGCCGAAGAACGAGAGGCCCGTAAATCTAGGGAAGAATTATTAGTCCTAGAGCATGCAGCTCTAAGGCGTTCCCAATTTCTTAAGGCAGCTATGTATGATGATGATGAGGAGAGTTTTTATCCTTTTAATAATATTTCTCAACTCCCTCAGTCAGTTGATATTCCAACAGTTGAGATTCCATCTCAAACAACTGCTATCACACTCGATATTCCCACTCACTCTCTGAACATGGGGGATGAGCATCTTGACACTGTTCCTGAAAAGGAATCGGACGAATTCATAAAGTCTAGTGTTGAGAACCTTGTCCCAATCCCGAGAGAGTCACAGGGAACTTCTGATCATATGTGTGATTCTCTTTCCCCTCTTGAGTGTTCAAAAGATCATTTTGAAACTTTCTCTGATCTTAGCGACGATTGTGCTTCCTATGGAAACATCGAGTATGTTGAGGCATCACTTCCACAATTTGATGTTGATCATCTTCTTGAGGAGTTCACCGATGAACTCACTCACATCAATCCACTTTCATCAGAAAGTAACGATGTTCTCTTTGATTTCGAAGCCGATCTGAGAGAGACTGAAAGTCTCCTTGATAATGATCGTTCACTCACTTCTTATCCCAACAGTCCAATAGAGAATATTAATCAGTTTGTTCCTGAAGCATTCAAAACAACTCTCACTAATCCTCTATTTGAATTCGACTCTGAATTCACTTTAATTTCTGAGAATCCACTCTTTGATACTCAGATTGAGGATAGTGATGAGCCCACAATGGAATATGAGTTCACAATTTCACTTCATGTGAATGATTCTCTTCATGAAGAATTCTCCGGTGAACTCTTTCATGACATATCTCCTCCGGAACATGATCATTTCTATTTTGATCTTGAGGATGATATTGGCTCGGAGGAAGGTATACTCTATCATACGAGTTTACCTATTAATGATACTACCCTCACCCCTCCTCCCGATATGTCTACATTTGAGGATGAAGAATGGATCTTGATTGTTATCAAAATCTTTCTTCCTTTCCTCAAATATCTTGTGATTTCTCTTCATCTTCACTCATTCGGGAATGAAGACACTATCTTTGACCCCGGCATTTTCATTTACCATTTGTGAGCCGGTTATATGTATATCTCATCGGTGTGGAACTTTCACGTGCTTCAAATGTTTGTCCAAACATCTTGAATGAAAGTCCGATGGAGATTGTTTCTTCCACTTTGCTTCCCCATGAACCAATTAATTCGGGGTCGAGTCAAGCTAGCGACTCGGTAATCAAAAACAGTAGTTAAACATGGGTCTTCACCCGTGTGTACCACCCTAGTGTGGGGGAGTTGCCCCCCGCTGTTGTATATAAGTTTTTTCAAAAAAAAAAAAAAAAAAAAAAAAAAAAAAAAAAAAAAAAAAAAAAATTCAAATAATGGCCGTAGTATTTCCCTTTTACGTTCTTTGTTTCGGCATAACCGCCGGTACTCTGAATATTGAGGGCAATATTCATTTCTAAGTGTGGGGGGGGGGGAATTCTCACGAATTTTATCATATAATTATACCACCCAATTCCCCCATTTTTGGCCAAAATTTTTTTTTTTTTGAGTAAGTGTTTTTCACTTACTCAGCTTATGGTTATCAGTCCGCCATGTCTAATAAACAAAAGGATTGGCTAATCCAGGAGCAAACGGCTCTTGGCAAAGATATCTCAAATCCGTTGACGGCTTGCAATTTGCCCAAAATTGTATGGTATTCAGCTCACCATATCTTTAATTAATGAAGAGTTGGCTAGCCCGCAAGTTCATGGCTTGTGGTAAAGGCAGTGGAAAAACCATAATTGGTAATCAGCTCACCAAAGATAATATTGATAATTTATCTAAGAGTTGGCTAGTCCAGAGCAAACGGCTTCTGGTAAAGACAAATCAAATCCGTTGGAAGCTGGTGGTTTGCTCAAAATCACATGGTTATCAGTGTACCATAGTTCTTACTTGAACTGAAACATTTGGCTACTCCAGAAGTAATGGCTTTTGGTAAAGAGATTCAAATCCATTAAGTTTTTCTCAAAAGATTGCTAGGGACTAGCAATAGTTTAGTGTGGGGGATTGATGAGTGTGTAAATACTCATCATTTTTGGTTAAATCTAAACTGCAAAACGGTTAAACATGCTCAGAAATGCATCAAAATACTGAAAATATCTCAAAATTGTATTTTATATGTTTCAGATGCAAAATGTTTAAAATCAGATGAAAAATGAGCTAAGTTTGCATAATTGGCAGTTTCAGTCCCCCTACTTTCAAATCTTGGCAAAAATAGTCCCTGAGCACTTAATTTCAAAAGAAAAATCACCAAAGGTCCTTTTAAAATCATAAGTTGTCAAAATTAGTCCTTTGGTGAAAAATATCAAAAGTTTTGAGAAATTACAAAATTGGTCCTTCAAGTTTCAAATTTGGCAAAAATGGTCCTTGGAAATTTGAAAATGTCAAGTTTGGTCCTTGTACTATTGGAGCTTGTCACTATTGGTCCCTTGGAGCAACTTTGCAAATATGGCAGCCTTGGTCCCTTGTTTTTCAGAATTTACACAAAAGGTCCTTGTCTTATTAAACCTTTAATACCCTTGACCTTGTCAATCCCATTGTGACCCCTGCCTTTTACCAATTGGACCCCCTTCATTTTGACCCCTGCCCTTTTAATATAAGCCCTGGTCAAACCTCCCAAGTCAAACAAACACTACCCGCCATTTTTTTCTTTCTTCCCCACTTGCTCCTCTGCAAAACCCAGGCATCCCACACCTCCAGCTCACCTTATCCCCTCCTTATCACTCCACCTCCACCAAACTACAAAAAACATTAAATGCCTCCCCCCTCTTTGCACTCAAACTCTCCAGCTGTTAAAAGCCATTTTCCCGCCAAAATGTGATCAATGGCCAAGATCCTTCCATGTGATCCAATGGTTGTAAAAGGAAGTGGGATTAGCTCAGAAGTCATGAGGAAGCAATTTTGTATAAAAGGAAAGAGGAGAGAAGCAAGAAAAAAGCAGTAGTTAGTTTTTAATTTCAATGTATGTCGTTTTTATAAAAATGTCTTAGTTTAAATCTTAAAGTGTAATTTTTCAGTTTCCATGTATTGAATTTCAGTTAATTAAGAGTTTTTAATCAAGTTTAAGTCCTAATTCAAAGTTTCACTTTAGTTTCAAATTTTATGCTCACTGTTAACAAATTCAGTTTCAAGCTCTGATAATTAAAACTCCAAGTAACTTCATTTTGATTCAAATAGGCTTATTTAAGCTTATTATAGTTTTTAGTAGGCTTATAAAACAGATTCAGTCACATTTGGTGTTTGGTCAACAAAAGTCAACTGAGAGGAGATTTTGGTTCAAGCAGTTTGGAAATGGTTATGGGTAGATGCAGAGCTTGATTTGGGTTGGATTTGGTTAGGTTAGCATAGTTTTGGTTTGGTATAAGCTGCAAAATAAACTGCACCATTGTAAGTTTGTATTTTACTTTCTATTTCTAATACAGTTTGCATAAAAATGTTTGAGTTGGAACCTGTGATCATTAAATCTCTTAAACCTGTTTAATTAGTGGTAATTAGGATGTTAGATTTAGTTTAAGTGGTGGATTGAGTTAAATCAGTAACTGCTTAGTTTAAATGTTCCAAACAGTTGCATAAGGGGTGTTTGGTTCAGAGTGTTGTGCTACCTTTGAGTTGGTTTCAGGAGATAATATGTGCTCAGTTAGTCTACTTTAAGGCTAGTATAAGTAGTTTTAGCATAATTTCAATAGCCATTCATTAAAAAGTCAAAATTCCATTTTATGCTCAATAATTGTTTACTGTTAAGGATTTATAAGTCCACAACTTGCATTTAGGTGTAGAATCAGTTAAGCTAGCTTGTTTAGAACTCATTACATCTAATAACATCAGTTTCATTCCATTTTATGAGCTTACAATCTCAAAATAGTCAAACCTTCATATCTGTCAAAAGTAAAAAACATGAAAAAGTCATTTTGAGCCTAACTAGGGTGATTTTTCATGGATTCATTTCTGGGTCAAATCAAGTAAAACTCTAGGTTTTATAAGTTTAGCTAGTCTATTTTCTTATTGTCATTTTTTCTGATTTTTAGTAATTTTGTTCAAGCTTGAAAGTGGCTTGTCAAAAGGGCTTAAAGTGCCCTGTGCACTGACTCAGTATTCACTGAGTCTGCACAGGGACTTGCAGTCCTTGCACTGAGCTCATAAGAGCTTGTCCAAGTCTTGTTTTTGGTTTATAAGTACCTGGCCAGGTCTTCTTTAAGTTCCAATATCTGGTCTTTGATTTCTAGCTTATTAAGTGGCTTATTATTAGGCTGCAAAGTGGTGGGTCAAATCCGTTTTTGCACATTTATCTCAAATCATCAAATCATGGCAGTGGGCACTTAAGAGGTTTGGATTAGTTGTAGTTAGTTGCTTTTAAGTAGTTTTAGCTTACCCTAGCTTCTGTTTCAGTTTGGTGCTTATTTGTGGCTATTGGCTTATTTCAAGTGCTTATTCTATAGCACTTTGCATTGCAGTTGCATAATCCCACACACAAGCCCTTGTTTTTACATTTTTCCTAGATTCTTAATATTATATTAGACTTTTCTTGAATTTTTCAGATTTTTCTAAGTCTGTTTGGTATTTTTCTTGATTTAAATCAGTTTTTAGGCTTATTTAATTAGCTTTTAATACAATTAATTCAGAAAAGTTTCAAAAAAATAATTTTTCATTTTTCTTAGGTTAAGATAAATATAAAAAGTCAAAAAAATACTTTTCTAGATTTTTCTTAGTTAAATTTGTATTTTTAAGCAATTTAAGTAGTTTTAAATAGTTTTTAATTCATAGAAAATACAAAAATAATCAGAAAAATATAAAAATAGTTTTGAAAATTCTCTTTTATTATTTTAGATTTTTCCAAGTCAAAATTTTATTTTTCTATCTTTATTTCATATTTTCTTGTATTTTAGGCTATTATTAAATAGTTAAAATTAGTTTTTAATTAATAATAATTAGATAAATAGTTTTAAAAATAATTTTCTTTTTCTCAAAATTTTCTCTTATCATTAGGTTTGTAAAAATGTCATTTTCATATTTTTAGGATTAATACTGTTTCACTGTCACATTTTCTTCTGTACGTAACGTAGTTTTTTTAATTTAAAGTTTTAAAACAGAAAAATCAAAAACATCATTTTGCAAATAGTGATAGCGTTTATTTAATATATTTTATCTTTTTAATTTTCTTTAATTTGCATTTAAGCCCCTGTTGTTTATATACTTTTCCTGTAGTTATAATAATTCAAACCTCTTTTCCGTTCAAATCATCTCGATCACTATTCGTTTGGTGATTCATCGCATAGCTCGCTGGGACATAACGACCCGGGGAAACACTATACTCTCCTGATCTTCATTGCATTTGTTTCCAGACTGTTTTGAGTTTGTTACGGTTGGCCATTCACAAGTGGCCGGCTTGAGTGATAAAACTTGACCGTCTGGGAGCGAATCACATGGTCACTTTTATGTGTTGTCATTATTTTGTGCCTTTTCCCATTTTGCTCATGCTCGACTGCTAGGCTGCTCGACTGCTCAACAACTCAATCGAGCGAATTGTCCACCCCTCTTTACCTTTTTAGAAAAGTACAATGGCCCACCAAATCTAAACCAAATCTCAGTCGTTGTACACCACTCAACTTGCGGCTGCTCAACTTAGTCAGTACTTTTTGCATGGGAAATGTAAAAAGAAGCTTAGGAAATGACACATAATCTTTTGCTTAGGCTGTGTGTACTTTAAAAGGTGTATTTGGTACATGCAAGAGGCTGTGATGATGATTATCTTATTTGATCAAGTAATTGATGTGATTATCCGTCAGCTGGCATGGCAATTTTATTACATTATTTTGCAGCCACGGCGGTTATATCCTGATGTTTTTGTGTTTATTAAGCTTTTTACAGATCTGAGCCTTGCTAATGCATATAACAATACACCCCTGATTTGTATACTCACATAGATGATTAACATCTTCGGGTCAATCATGTTTCATTGTGGTTGGCATCCTATGGCAACACATGAATATATATTTTCTGTGAGAGTATATAATCATTTCTCCCTAGCAGACGCCCGTCCCAATGAACCATGATTGGCTCGAAGATTTGTATCATCTATGTGAGTATTATACTTTCCGTGGATAAGAAGTGTGTTAAACTAGACATGTAACTTTTTCAAACAATTCCTGTACGTTATATACATTGCATAATTTGTAAGAGGCTGTGATGACAAGTATCTTATTAAATCATGCAAATGATGTGATATTCCGTGTCTTGGCGTGGCAATTCTATACTATTGCAGCCATGACGGTTATATTGCAGCCATGGCGGTTAATATCCTGATGTTTGTTTTACATATATGAGCCTTGCTAATGCATATCACAATACTGCTTGTAGACTGTTGGTAAATGTGAAACTTAGCAAATAATTATTGTTTATATATGTTAAGGAGTTAGTTAAGAAAGTTAAGGATCAATACGTTATACGTGTGGAATCTATAAAAGTGTTTCAATTAGAAGTTGGATGTAACAAGGTGCACACATTACATTGTGGATGAGTGTGGAATTTCAACATAGTTAACCCTTTTGAGTTCCCATGCAGTGTCTTTTGTTTTTTCAACAATCTAGCAAATCGCCTGGTGCAGGCCTTTGCTCAAAGGGAGTTGAAACAACAAAAGTCACTGTAGGGGGACTTAGAAGGGTTAACTATGCTTCTTTTTTGAGCAAAAAACCTTTTTTATGATCTTAAAAAACATAATTAACCCTTTTAAGTTCCCATACTGTTCCTTTTGTTTTTTCAATAATCTAGCAATTTTCCTGGTGCAGGCAATTGCACAAAGGGAGTTGAAACGACAAAAGGACCAGTAGGGGATCTCAGAAAGGGTTAACTATGTTTCTTTTTTATTAAAAAACTTTTTTTACGAACTTAAACCACCCATCTACAAAGTAATGTGTCCATACACTGCTTGCTACATTGAACTTCACCTTGAAAACCTCAATTATCACGGTCCATCTTTCTAACTATGTAGATGGGTTTCGTTGCTTAGTTTGACCGAGTTACCTAACACCATTTGTGTGTTTGATCTTGATCCCAATTTTTGGTTCTTTTTGTGCCGAAAAAATGTGATCAATATCAAGCACACCAATGGTTTTAGGGAACTCGGTGTGACTAAGAAATGGAACCCATATACATCGTTAGAAAGATGCGCCGTGATAATTGAGGTGTGTTGCTTGCGATAATGATATAGTGTGTATTGTTCATGGCAGGCCACACTCCTTAATTATCCCATTCAACACATACACTTTTGTAAAATCGATAATTATTTATTCGGCACACCTTGGTACTTTGAGCTTCCCCTCGAAAACCCATTCCTATGTCACTGTCATAGCAATAGATTTGGTGCAAATCTTTGCAGCCATTTCGTAGACATGGCAATGGGATTTCGAGTGGACGCTCAAAGTACTAAGCTGTCTCCACTTGCTTGCTTATAACATATTGACATTTAACTTTTTTGACCATCCCCTTTACATGTATAAACTCTATTTTTTCATAAGTGTCTTACTTTGATAGAGGCTGTGATGATATATCTTAATAAATCAATCAAATGATGTGATTTTCCATGTCTTGGCGTGGCAATTCTATATTTTATACTATTGCAGCCATGCCGGTTATATCCTGATGTTTTTGAAACTATTGATTTATACAGATCTAAGCCTCATTATTATGTCCAAAAAATTAGTCAAAATTTGTTTGATTGTATGGTAGATGGGTTGCCTGTATAGGCTTTTGGTCTTTTCATCATTGTAAAATTATTTGATTTTTTGTTATATAGTTTTCCTTTGTTAACTTTTTGTAGAATCGATAATTATTTATTCGGCACACCTTGGTACTTTGAGCTTCCCCTGGAAAACCGATTCCTATGTAACTGTCATAGCAATAGGTTTGGTGCAAATCTTTGTAGCCATTTCCTAGACATGGCAATGGGATTCAGAGTGGACGCTCAAAGTACTAAGTTGTCTCCACTTGCTTGCTTATAACATAAGTGTCTTACTTTGATAGAGGTTGTGATGATATCAATCAAATGATGTGATTTTCCGTGTCTTGGCGTGGCAATTCTATATTTTATACCATTGCAGCCATGGCGGTTATATCCTGATGTTTTTGAAACATATTTAACCATTAGAAAACTGAGCCTCACTATTATGTGCAAAACATTAGTCTTAATTTGTTTGATTGTATGGTAGATGGGTTGCCTGTATAGGCTTTTTGTCTTTTCATCGCTGTAAAATTATTTGATTTTTAGTTATATACTTTTCCTTTGTTAACTTTTTGTACATTTACAGGTTAGGAAATGGAAAGCTGTTGGATGTTGAAAATCTCATTCAAACTGCCTTAGCATATCGCGAGAGGATGATCAAGTTTTATTTCAAGCATAAGATACATGTTGCTTGAATCTTGTAAGGCGTGTTCCACAAAACAATTCGCTGTCTAAACATTTGGTTGATTGTCTGTTGGTTGATTGTCTGGACAAAGTAAACATTTGGAAAACAATTTGTAAACAGTAACGGTTGATGGAATCAACTGGAAAACAGCTTCAGCGGGTTATGTTTACCCAACATTTTTGTATTTCCTCCCGGATAACTTTGGGTTTATGTATACCCACTTTGTAACCACTAATGGGGGATGGAATTGTCTGTTAAGTAGCATGTAGTTGCGGGTTATGTATACCCAAACATTTTGTATTTCCTCCTGGATAACTTTTGGGTTTATGTATACCCACTTTTATTTCTAGTGAATTCAGGTTCATAGTTTCCTTTCTTGCCATGCTTTTACTAATAAAAGTCTAGAATCATAACATTTAATTTCACTTGCAAAGTAGCAGTCCTGAATGTTTCTAGTACATAGTTTATTACAACAAAACATTTCATTAAGTAGCAAGGTAGCAGTCCGGATTCAAAACATACATAGTATTGACACTACTTTTCATCAATTATGGTTCATCCAAGTTGTATGGTTCCATGCTCCAATCCATTTCATCGTCATCAGCTGTACCATCGTTATCAGACAAATTATGTTCGATTTCGTTATCAGACAAATCCGGATGATATTGAAACGCCTTTGATGGTTGTCCGCTACTTGAGCTTCCCACGTATTCCTGTAAATTTAAATCAAAGTTAACAAGATTATAGATTTGGATAGTTAACTAGATTACGCATTTCAATGCAAATATTATTCAATATATGACCTTTTTCTTTGGTAATGGTTCCACGCATGATCGTCGCGTGTGTCCAAGAATGTGGCACCTTCCGCATCTTACATGGCTTGCTTCCTCTCCTTGAGATTTTATACGATCTTTGTTTTTTGGTCTTCCCGATTGGTTCTTATCTGCTCTAGGTGGCTTCACTTTTTGCAGTCCATGAGGTTTCTCCCAACTCGAGGGTTCCCCTATGGGATAAACCAACCCTTTGTATGTAGCTTTTAGCGTGGGTTTCTTAAACCAATCCCAAGCCAAATGATTACAATCCGACAATTTAAGAAATCTAGCAACCGCTAACGCATGACCACACGGTAAACCTGAAAATTGCCATTTACAACAACTACATGTCCCATTGGTTAGATTGACTAAATGTTGTCTTCGACCATCCTCCACCTGATAAAGTTTTGTTGCTTCAATGCCTCTTACAATCCAAGTTGCGCTTTTTAACATTCTATCTTTTACTTTTGCAGTAGACCAATCACTAAGCTCCCCCGCGGGTGCATCTAAAAAGCGAATGTCGGTATTATTTAAAAAAAATTATAAAATTATAAAATAAAAAATATATGAATACTTACTAAAAATAATCTTTACCTTCATATTTTTCTCGTTTATCACAATACCACTTTTGTAAAAGCTCTCGATACCACTCCATTAGCATTGTAATCGGTACTTTTCTGACATCTTTTGTAAGTGAATTTACCAACTCTGCACTGTTGGACGTCATATAGTTGTACCGTCTAGCAGGACAGTATGCCCTATACCATCTCTCAAAGCCAGCTTCACGAAGTTTCTTCTCAACACCTGGTCTAAATGCATCAATAGCAGAAAGTGCCGCATGAAAATCCTCCTTACTGTAAGCTTTGCATGTCTTCCAATACAAACTCCTGAGCTTTCTACTTTTGTTTAAACCGCAATTCATCATTAGATGCCTACAACAATACCCATGAAATGAATTTGGGAAGACTATTTTACACGCAAGTCCAATTGCATAATGTCTATCAGATATGATAGCCAAATTTGGAACTTCCCCTATGCATTCTTTCAACTTCGACAAAAACCATGACCACGACTCCCCCGTCTCACCTTGAGAAACACCCATAGCAATTGGTACAATTTGATTATTACCATCCATTCCAACGGCTAGCAAATTTGTTCCAAGGTACTTCCCTTTAAGATGTGCTCCATCAATCATTAGCAATGGTCGCAAGTGGTTTAAGAAACTTTGAATCTGTTTGATTTTACAAAATATTAGTTGTACATTAATAAAATACCACAAATATATATAAAAACTGTGCTTTAACGCATAAACAATATACACATACTTACCGCAACACCAAAGGCGATAAAACACATCTTAAAGTGTCCTTCATTATCGGTGTCAGTATGAGTCACCGTACCGTCATTTGCCAACTTTAGATTATGACAATAATACGGAAATTGGTGAAACGATTTCGTAGGATCACCACTGAGCATCTCCAATGCTCGGTTTTTTCCACCCCATGCTTTTTTATACGAAATGTCTATTTTGAATTCTTGAGCAATATCTTCTTGTATGTCCTTTGGAGTGTAGATTCGACTCTTATCTCTCAATTTCGGAGCGAGAAAACGTCCCAAAATTTTTTTTGTTGCATTACAGTGATTAGGAAAAAATTGTGTTTTGGGACAAGTGTGGACATCGTAAACTTTGCCTAATTCCCATTTAACACTATTTTTCATCTTAGACGACACTATTTTCCATTCGCAATCTTTATTCTTACAAATTACATCGTACCTGCTTTTATCAGATTTTCTAACCTTAAATTCATACCCATCTGTGAGAGCTTTTTTACCAATTGCATACATGCATAAGTCTTTGTTATCAAATTCCTGCCCCTTATAAAGGATACAAGAGCTATTGTTTTTGTATCTTATGGTATTCGGGATCTTGATATTAGGCATCGGGGGATCGGGTGGACAAGGCATATACTCGAATGTATTTGTTTCCCATTTATGTACGAATTGATCATTTGAAGGAAATGTAGGCCAAAAATTATCAAAAGGTTCATTTTTTTATAGAGACGTATTGATAAATTCATTTTGTGGTATTTGACAATTATTGTAAAAAGCATATGGTTCAAAATCATCATGAAATAATGAATCATTAAGGTCGAAATCTAAAGAGTTGGAAGAGCATGGATTTATCTTTACGTTTTTGACAACCATTTTAATTAAAAGTTTCGGTAAGGCAGCCTTCGGTCTACAGACTTCATTAATGAAAAATGCTACATCGTCATCATCAACTATGTGGACCGCCCCGTGTGGCATTTTGTAAGAAAAACATAAAACGTATGCATTTTTAAGTTTTAACTTTTTTTCAACGAATGAAACTAACCGTAACTTTTTTTGAACGTATGTAATATCTTTGCTTAGTGAAACACCGTAACTGGATCAATCTTCGAAAACAAGATATACACGGAATTTATTATTAGAAATACTCATATTTATTGATTGACTATAGATTCCAATGGAAATAAAAGGCAATTTATATATACAATATTCACTTTAAAAAATTCAAGGCTCGACTGACGGCGCTCGACTAGGGGCTGCTCGACCACCGGTACTTTTTGCTATGGAAAAGAAAATAATTAGTTGTGTTTAATAAATGTATTTAATAATTATGAAATGGTAGTTAAAGTATTTAATTAGAAGTTCATCACATTAAATATACACCATTAATACTACCTACCCTAAATTAATTAACAATAAAAAATTCAACGCTCGACTGACGGCGCTCGACTGGGGCTGCTCGACCACCGGTACTTTTTGCTTTTGAAAAGAAAATGATTAGGTGTGTTTAATAAATGTTTTTAACAAATATGAAATGGTGGTTAGAGTATTTAATTAGGAGTATATCACATTAAACATACACCATTAATACTACCTACCCTAAATTAATTCACGCTCGACTGACGGCGCTCGACTGGGGCTGCTCGACCACCGGTACTTTTTGCGTTGGAAAAGAAAATAATTAAGTGTGTTTAATAAATGTCTTTAATAAATATGAAATGCTAGTTACAGTATTTAATTTGAAGTACATCACATTAAATAGGGTAGTTAGAAACTTTATTTAGTTAAGATTTAATATATATATATTTATATATATATATATATATATATATATATATATATATATATATATATATATATATATATATATATATATATATATATATATATATATATATATATATATATATATATATATATATATATATATATATATAGGTGCTTTTAATAAATGTGGAATGCGTTTTTTTTTTTTTTTTTTTTTTACATTATTGTCTTGGTTATTTTTTACGCAGCGATAAACATTTAAAAAGATAAAATACTTGCAAAGCGATAAGAAATTAAAAGCGTACAAATTATATTACAAAGCGATAAAACATAATATTACAAAACGATAAAACTTAATATTACAAAGCGATAAAACATAATATTACTATATTAAACCCAACAAACAACTCGATCTTTAATTTTCCCAAATCATTATAAAGCTCGTGAAGTAGTGGAGTTGATTGATATGTGTGGTTCGCTGGATCATTCATCATTTCTATTGTTGCCTCCAATATTTTTATCTTATTAGTCAACAACTTGCAATTTGAGCAACCTGCATTTCCATAATTTGGTTTTGAGGTTCCTGGAGAATATCTTGGTGGTGTGGAGGATCCTGTCATATATGTTGAAGGCGATGAAACTTCCGGAGAACCGATAAGTAGACGGATACGTTCCTCTTTCCATAAAAAAAATTTACATCTATGATCTTCTAACCCAGGCTGTTAAATAATAGAGAAAATTATTTTTACGAACATATACTTAATATATTACACAAATAACAAACACTTATAATTGTTCACCTTCGATAAAGGAAATGCATAGTATAGTTGGCCAAGGCTGTGACGTCGATGTGATTGTCGCAAAACTACATTTCCTTCTCCACAAGGACAAGGAAAAGCTTCATATTCAGCCATCTTCATGATAACAGTTTGTATGTTTGTTCTTTTGAATTTCGTTGTATATATTTTTATATAATAGAATGGAGAAATACATGTGTAAGTATATATAGTATATTATTTTGGCGGGAAAAAATTGGTGGGAAAAATTTGGCGGGAATGTTTTTGGCGGGAAGTATTGGCGGAAAATTCAATGGAAAAGAAAATGTTATCTTGGAAAAATGAATATAATTTAATATTTATTTAGGTTTTTTTAATGAATGCACCACATTAAAAACCACCTACCCTATATTAATTCATATTTAAAAAGTCAATGCTCGACCGATGGCGCTCGACTGGGGGCTGCTCGACCATCGGTACCTTTTGCATTGGAAAAGAAAATAATTAGGAGTGTTTAATAAATGTGAAATGGTAGTTAGGAGTATTTAATTAGGAGTACATCACATTAAATATACACCATTAATACTACCTACCCTATATTAATTCACTTTAAAAAATTCAACGCTCGACTGACGGCGCTCGACTGGGGCTGCTCGACCACCGGTACTTTTTGTTTTGGAAAAGAAAATAATTATGTGTGTTTAATAAATGTGTTTTATAATTATGAAATGGTAGTTAGAGTATTTAATTAGGAGTAAATGTAGTTAGGTGTTTTTAGTTAAAATTTAATAAACAACATTAAAGTAAAAAACACTAAAGATGCAAATTAAATTCGATGATTGATAAACATTAAAACATTAAATTGTACGAATTACATTAGGAAATCGATAAAAGATAGAAAATTAAAACAAGTACAGTAAAATTAAAATAAATAAAGCACTAATACCACTGCTTAAACACAAGATAAACTTCCACTAACACCATCACCATTGTTATCTTCAAGAAGTGTATCTTTGGGGAAAACCTTAACCAAAATTTTTTATTGTAATGTTAAGATAATGGCTAGATTCATTGGGAGAAAATACTGAAACATTTTTTAGTATCAAAACTGCCCCAACAGTAATCGCCTTTACAAGTTTCTCATCCGTAAAGACTTTGTGATGAATTGAACCCGAGATTAAACCTGAAACGTCTTTCAATGTTACTGTTAGATCACCCAACACATTCGGAGTACATGACTTAATTATCCCAACAACCTTCTCAACTTTCCCTTTGTTGCAATTTTTTTGATATCAGCAAAACAACCAACCAATATCCCGCCATCAACTTGCATAAACTCAACCGCACGAACCTATGGCCCACTTCCCTCATCATAAACAACTTTCCTAATATACTCCTGTGTCATCATCAAACCATCATCCACCCCCCCCCCCCCGAATATCCGCAATTTTACCTGCAGGACCAGGTATTTTCCTAACAAACTTATCAACATTAGGGCTTTCATATGAGACCATGTTCTGAGTCATAGCGGATAGTCGGAGATCAGAGTCATCTATATCAAGTAGTTGTTCTCATTCATCATTTGGTGGCGAATCCATTTGGAGGTGGCGAGTTTGACAACTAAAAAGTTTGAGACAATTTTGGATGAGAATTCCCTATGCTATGTGGTCATATTTATATGTGAATATCATCTACCCTATCACATTAAATATACCATCTGCCCAACTACTAGTCGAGTGATCGAGCGACTTACTAGTCGACTGTATACAAGATCTTATTCCCTAGTTTCAACATTCAAATTTTAACCATTGCAGTTAAAAGTTTAGAACTTGATAAAGATCTACCAAAACACGTAATCTTGATCTTGTTCAATGTTTTATAAATGAGTAAACGCCACACGTAATGTATCGAGATAAGAAGAAAAAAATAAAGTTTTCAAAACAATTGTTGAACCATTACACATGCGGAATAGAACTGTTTAGATAATCTACAAGATACATAGGGAATGAGATGTTTCACCAATGCCTACAAGATACATAATGTTTTAAGTTTAACCAGTTACACAAATGCCACAGCCAAATGTTTTAAGTTTTCACCAGAAAGCCACACAAATTAAAATGTTTAGCAGGCCATTCATTTAGGATTTTGGAACTGGAATCTTGTATTTCCACAAAAATTCGGACAGATGCTCACGATATGCCAGTGCAGCTTGAACTGTGTCTTTGAAGTCCAGTGGAATGTAATAGGCCAACCTGTATAGAAATATAATGACCCAAACACCTCAATCCCCATACCTCCCACCTTGTATAGGGACATTTTCTGCATACCGAAAGGAAACGGAGTAGGAATTGGGATCTATATTCTTCCTCGCCATCACCTCACTCTCTTCCAGATAAATCGGTAGTTGAGCTTGAAAACGTCGCATCATATTTATCCACCAAGGACGGTCTTCAACCTGCCTGCTCCCAAGGCTATCGTATAGCGTTATAACACCAGTGCTAATAGAGAATTCACCCAGGCACCAGTGTACATCAGGTTGACAAATGGGAAAAACACCTACAAAAGTAGTAAAGATAACCAATCTGTAAGAGCTTTTTTACCAATTTACATCGTTCCTTTTTTTACAAAAGCTCTAAGTCTTAATTCTTAACAGCTACAAGCAAATCCCAAACAGCCTAAATTCTACAAAAATCTGAGAACTAAAATACACACCTTTTCAACACCTTCACGAAACCACGGGATACCATCGGTCACCCCGTCAGCATAGTATACCGGCATTCGCCCGTCAATGATCTGGGAGCAAAAGAATGGGCTAACCATGACCCAATCAACATTTTCAGGTCTAAAATGCATCATTAAATCAACCCATAATCCAATATGCTGTAATTTAAAAATAGATTAAAAAAAAGAAACATTAGCTATGATCAACCTGATATCTCTACACATATATTATTGGGTTGTAATAGTTACATACCGAATCACATAGCCAACCGGCGATCTTGGCGTCCCTGCCCAATAATCCTAGCCAGAATTGAAGATTAGCAGTCATACCTCCGCTGCCCCATGGGAAGCGAAATAACTGTTGGTCCTCCTCTTTCTTAATCTTCTTTTGACTGTCAATCCACAACTGTATGATTGGGTGGATAAAGGCTCTATACTTTGTCGAGTTAGCATTACATTTGAGACTCTGCATTATCATATGCAAAACATTTAATAATAAATTAAAATCAAATAACCTAAATAATTGCAATTAACATTAAGAACAAAAATATGATAATGAGTACCTCTTTCCAAGGTCGGAGTGATATTTCTTTCCCATTAGGTCCAATGACCTTGGGAATATCAGGTTTAACATGTCTCTTTTGACGTTTTCTTAAAACTCTTGTATTAGTTTCTGGCTGCTGCATATATGGGGAATGGAACACCTTGCTCAACTTCTTTTCCCGTTGAAAAGGGACTCGTACAGTTGTGACCTTATTTTCAAGAGGGTTAAAATTCTTAAAACTAAAGACATTAACAGGGCTGGTAATTACCTGAAAAAATAATAAAAGTCGAATTGCAGAATGTCCATGACGGTTAAAATGTAATTAGATTACATGTTTAGTGTGTATTTACCGGACTGATAGCAGACTCTAACTTTTGCTCACTCTTTATCTCCTTCATCCCAACATCTTGATCAGGGTCTCGTACCTTCATCGGAACATCTTGATCAGGGTCTCGTGCCTCTTCATCATTCATCACAGGCACATGTTGCTCATCATCAAAAG
Organism: Chrysanthemum seticuspe; assembly: GCA_019973895.1. Lineage (NCBI taxonomy): Eukaryota > Viridiplantae > Streptophyta > Magnoliopsida > Asterales > Asteraceae > Chrysanthemum > Chrysanthemum seticuspe. Next base: position 41,108,211 of record BPTQ01000005.1, read on the forward strand.
ACATCAAGTCCTGAAAAAAGAGTTAAACTTGATTGAATGTGCGTATTGGTTTATAAAATGATTAAATTAACTTGTTCGACTATATTTACCTCACTGATAGCAGACTCTAACTTTTGCTCACTCTTTAGCTCCTTCATCTCAACATCTTGATCAGGGTCTCGTACCTTCATCGAAACATCTTGATCAGGGTCTCGTGCCTCCTCATCATTCATCACGGGCACATGTTGCTCATCATCAAAAGACAAAAGTCCTGAAAAAAGAGTTAAACTTGATTGAATGTGCGTATTGGTTTATAAAATGATAAAATAACACCTGTTCGACTATATTTACCGCATTAAAAGGAGACTCTGGGTATTTTTGATCACTTATCACTTCTTCCTTCATTGGAACATGTTGATCATCATTCATCACATGAAGATCCTGAAAAACAGTTAACATTGCGTGACGAGTGAGTTGGTTAAAATTCGAATTGATTAATCTCTTCAATGTATATTTACCTTCACTAGGACATGTTGCTCATCCTTCGCAATCTCAAATTGTTTATCTTCCTGATAAAATGAGCGTGTAAAAAAGGGCAAATCTTAGGCATGCATTTACTCATAAAATAAACAAAATAACATGTTATATACTACCTGCCAATCTGTCGGAGATGAGCCAAAGAGGTTGCCTAATACTTTTTGAACATCTTGTGTGGACAAATCTCCAACTGGATCGGTAAAATTCATGCCAGGTGACTACAAAAAAGAAAAAAAATATTACTATTCTTGAAGGCAATCAACATACGTAAACCATATATTATATGCTACAAATACTATTGTAAACAACAAACCTTTGAATCACGATGTACATCCATATTCTCTTCATTTTTAGATGATGTCTGTAAAATACAGTAATGTTAAATAATTGGTTTACTAATTAAGGTGACTAAATAAAGAAACAAAAACAAAAACAAAAACACACAAAGAAAAAAGCACAAAAGTTAAATTAGTTCTATTATACATAACACTTATAGAAACTTACAAACAACACAGTCTTACAAACAACTATCTTAACACAGAACAACTATCTAACAACAATACTAAAGTCTATCTAATATACTAATATACAGAACAATCTCGATAAGTAAGCAGAAGAAGTGATTCGTTGAAGGAGCTCATGATTAAGGACCCTGCATCTGCTTCGACACCAAGATTAATAAGTTCTTGTGACCAAACTTGGAAGACTTCAAGTGTGTGATCCATTTGATAGGGCTATTTGTAAATCCAAGTAATTTTAATAACAGGGGAGTAAAAATGTTAAATAGTGTTTTAACGGATTGTAGTTCGTTAAAAGGACCCAACGTTAGCTCCCATATACAGAACGTGTGCCACTCATCCCCTATCATGTTCCTAAAAATAACAAGAGACTCTCTTAGGTTTGAAATATAGAAAGGTACAGGAAGCCGAGCTTGTAAGCTGTCAGGTATATCTATGACAGAAAATTTATACTTAACCAAATCAAAGGACACAATCATATAACGTTTATGAGAAGTAACACCATCAACACCAAAAAATATTTCAGAAGCCGCCCAATATATAAAATTACCAATAACCACCTGACTTGACCGTTTAACTCGGATTGATTGACGAGGAAGATGTTCGTTTTCTAATTTTGTCCATCGCTTGGAGCTCAATGTAAATACTAAAACATTTGACGGTCCATGTCCATGAACCGGATAGGAAATCCTTAGAATGGTAGGGTCAAAAGTATCAGGATTCACACCAAAATCCACTGCAACTTTATGAGACTCATATTGACTTGACCAAAAAGGGAGTACTATAGCAACTGATTTTCTTATTGATGGGTTCCAGAGAACAGCCATCTTAAAAGCATCAGAAAAACATATCAATCCATGAGAGTTGCCAATTGGGATAAGATTCAAATATATTAGATTTGTATGGCGGATTACGTGAGGAAGAGTTGGGAGAAAGCTACGTTGTTGGGACAAATTGCCATTTTGGTCAATAAAACATATAAATTTTGTCTCAAGAAAATCCTTCTTATACCCTACAAGGAATGAACATGGCTGACACGGGCGAACACCGAAACCGACAACGAAGTTGGCGCTATCAATAACAAACTTCCATGTCTTTGAAACGGTTCTAAACTGAAGTAAAGATTTGACAGGAAGTTTGTTAATGATTTGCATTTGAATTTCAAAAGGTATGTTGTCAGACATTTGCTAACAATAAAGGAAATTAGAACTTAAGTGGGGAGGTGGAAATGAATTGAGTAACAAGTAGTGTGATAAAGAAGTCTTTAAATACTACACTCTCACTAGTGTCATAAATGCTAGTGTACTAATGACATAAATACCTATCCTAATGTGTTACTCACAAGTCAACCACCAACAATTTTATATAAAACATATACAAAAAAAGAAATAAATGTGTCAAAGGGTTAAAAAGTAATAAAACCTTTTCAGCGGATGGATCACCAATCTGCTCGCTAACACTATCAGTCTTTAAATTCAGGATTAACTTTTTCAGTTGTAAACTCTGCTTTTGCATACTAGCCATCTGAGATACTAGAGTTGATCTAGGAGGCATGTCATCCATATTCGGCAATTCACTAACAACATCTGGCTTCAATTGTTTGAGCATTTCACGAAGTCCATGAATCTGCTGTTGCATACTATACACTTGACCAGCAAGGCTTACGCTAGATGGCATCTGTGCATCAATATGAGGCATGACTTCATCCACATACCTACGCACCTCTGTACGGATATGTGTCGATCGATGAACTTTAGTACGTACAACAGAAGATCTTTTGCGTACTGTCATCTTCACCCGTTGAGCTGATGTACAATCTGTTGTGGTGTATCGTGGGCTGGAGTATGTGGTGTATCGTGAGCTGGACTATGTGGTTCATCATTCAAAGACCATGGTGGTTGAAACTTCCTGATGTAGTCTATACTTGAAATCCACCAAAGCTTATTTTTCTCAACATCTGTGTATAAAACATTATTATCCAACAACCCATGCTATAGGATACAATATAATAATCCTATTGAATTCGTGTAAAAGCGTATATTATCACCTGTAGGTAGGAGGCGAACAATCTGATTACCAAAGAAAAGAATATCATAATCCGTCTTATCAAACTTCTGCCCGTCATCCCATGCAAGTGCTCTAGGGATCACAGTATCATCTTTAAACCACCAGTTTGTAGAATTGGGGAGGGTTTCCAAAAGCCAAATCTGCAAAAATTATACAATACAAAGTTATAAACATCAGCTAATTAGTGCCAAACTATTTAAATACTCATTATCATAATTATACTCACCTTGAGAGCAAAAACAAATCCACAAAGAGTATATGTGGTTGTGTATTCTTTTCCCTTGGTAGCAATTTCAGAAAAGTGTCTGTCTCTAACCTTCAAAACCACATTGTATACCCTATGGTGAAACTCAACCCAAATATACTCGCCCCATGGAAATGAATTCCAAGCATGCAAGTCATCCACTAAACACAGAATCTCGTCGGGAATGACAGTTCTTTCCTGTTTGCCCATAAAAACGTTCTCTAAAATTATCAAAAGGCAAATGCGTACAGCATCATCATTCGAAAGCTCAGAAAACTCGAGAGGATCATTGACAATCAGTAAAAGCTGCTCGGTCTTTATGCAAGTTATTTTGACATGTCGCCTTTCTTTAAGAAAAAGTAACATGCGCTTAGCAAAAGCAGATTCACGCCCCTTTAAATGACCCATGGAAATGTCACCAAATCGAAATCCTAATATCAAGCACATTTCCTGCCGACCAAATTGTAAAACTTTTTGCCCAATATCGAAATACAGTGGAGTATTTATATCATGATTTTCCACTTGTCGTTCATGTTGCAGTAAATAATGCAGCAAGTGATTTACATGGTCATAGGATTTTAAGTTCAACCATTGGCCAAAAACTGTGCTCTTAAAAAGGTTAAGACGCTCAACATAATCTAGGTTCGAGCTCAACTTTTGCTTTATTGTTTTCAGGAAATGCAACTTCGTTCTCGTACTAACCTTGGCAGAATACACCTATAAAAATTGAAAGGGGAATTTATATTTACAATTAAGACATTAAGACATTACAAATAAGCAGATTACAAAGGGAAAAAGCAAACCCCCAAAAATATGATGTTTTTGATGGAAATTCATACCAATGTAAAAAATATATGATCTTTTTGATTATGCTTGTAGCAAAAGATAAGTTTTCCTTAAAAAGAACTTCTAAAACTTAATCAGCACTAAACCTTAAAAAAAACACTAACAAACAAAATCAAAACCGTAATAAACACAAACGAAATAAGCAGTAGTGACCTAAAAACCTTAATAATCTTTGCTCAAACATTCACCCACAATATATTTTTAACAAATGACGAAATAAGCAGTAGTGACCATAAACTAGCAATTTAAAACCAAATCAAACCCGTAATAAGCAAACCCTAGAATAAGCAAACCCTAAACACAAAATAATCAAAATAATAAACAAAAACATAAAACAAAAACACTTACTTGTCTAGCAGCCATGATCGAGCACGGATCGAGCACTCAGGTGTGTTTATGGGTTGTGTTTGATAAGTGTGTAAAGGAACCAGTTGAAACGACGATGATCGCAGATCTGAAGTGTGATTGTGTTTGTGTGTGTTTTTTTTTTTTTAATTTTTTATCAAAACAAAATTAAAAAATAAAAATAAAAGTAAAAAATAGTTTAAAATTAAAGTACACACAATCTAAGCAAAAGATTGTGTGTCCTTTCCCAACCTTCTTTTTACATTTCTTATGCAAAAAGTACTGACGAAGTTGAGCAGCCGCAAGTCGAGCGCCGTCAGTCGAGCGTTGACTTTTATTAAAAGACAAAAGGGGTATACAGTAACTTAGATTTGGTACAGATTTGGTGGGCCACGAAATTTTATTAAAAAGTACAAGTGGGTGGACACGTGGCAAAAAACTAGTGGAGTCGAGCAGTAGAGCATGACCAAAATGGAAAAAGACAAATGAAAGTGACCACAAAAAGGACCATGGTTGACTTTTTGGCCTAGTTTGAGAATCTTCTCTCTTAAATATTAAAAGGGTCAAATTTTCATTTTTTGGATAATAAATTTCATGTTGTTGCGTTTTAATTGATTATTTAATGTTTTATGCAAACAACTGATTAAAGTTATCTCATAATGGTCCTTAATAAAAAGTTACATTTTTACCTTAAATCACATGTGATTTATCACAAATCACGTGTGATTTACCGCAAATTACATGTGATTTTAGCTTAAATTATTTTTTGAAAATGAATCACATGTGACTTACTCATTTTTAGATTAAAACTGAATCTCACGTAATTTACATCTTTTAATAACATAGCAAAAAAGTAGATAATAGAATCACGCGTGATTTCAGGAATTTGTTTTATAAAATGAAGGAATAAGTTGATTTGAAATTAAAGATCACATGTGATTTATTACTCTAAAGATCGAATGTGACTTGTAAAATCACATGTGATTTTTTTTAAACTGTGTTTCTAACTCGGCTAAAATCACACATGATTTTTAAAAAAAACAGAATCACGTGTGATTTATACACGAATCACAAAAAAAAAATCACATGTGATTTTTTTTACGAATCACGCGTGATTTTCCTGGACGGAAACTTTGAAAACAAAGTTCGTCGAAAGTATATAAAAGTGCATATCTATAGAAAGATGATTTAATTCTCGTCGCGATGGTGTATTTTTCGTAGCTTGAAGATTTACCGTTTACAAGATATGTTGTTTTCTGAAAAAGGTGAAAAGTGGGTTTGTATACATCTACATTTCTACCATTCTTTTGTTAGTTTTTGCTTTCATCTCATCTATTGAATGAAAAAAAAAATAGATGATTGAGATCTTATGATTTAATTAAATTAGATGTGTTCTTTATTGATCTCACCTTATATACCAATTTAATACCTGAACTAAAAAATATCTCACTTAATGTATCATACTTTCACTTTTTCAAAAATATTCCGAAGTTGTTTTTGTCATTCGAATGGATGTATATTGCTAGATGATGTTGAATGAATGTATATGTATTGTTAGATGATGTTGACGCTTCCCGATAACATAACCACGATTCATTTTGTAATTTATACATGTTATATTACTATATATATTATAAGGCATTTGAAACGACGTTACTATATATATTATAAGGCATTTGAAACGACGTCGCACAAGAAACAGTATTTGGGCCATTTTACAGGCCTATTGTTTCAGCCCAATATATTCATATCCTCATCCGGTAATATAGCTATTTTCATGTCTTTGCCGATTTCGTAATCCTCTAGAAGAGTCCCAAATACTCTCCATTCATCGCCATCATTTTCACCGCCTCACGAGAAAGAATGAAAGAATTGGGAGCAAAAATGTTAAAGGTTAACTCAGAGATTCGACCATCAAACTCCTGTTTCCTTAGCTTAAAATATGTTCTACTTTGTTATATCTAATGTTATTTTTAATTGTAAATTTGTAGCCCTATGTCGATTTAAGGAAGATAACTTATTCAATAATTCATGCTTTGGTTATTGCTTCATATACAAATCGAACAAGATCAAATGGAGGATTATTGAAAGACCTTTAGGTTTCAAGTAAGTTTTTTTTAGATTGCTCAGCTGTTGTTTCATTTTTGTTTCAAATGTTTTGGTTTCTGTATATAGTTTAAGCCTTGATAGTTTGAGAATTCTTCTTGAAAGGAGTACCCACGGATGGGTCGACTGACTTTGGTTGAGGGAAGCGGCGACCAACTTAACGAATCTTTATTTGTTCACCAGATTGGCTGTTGAAGATTGGGCGACGAAAGAAAGTACAAGCAAAGATGAATTGGAAAAGAGTCGATATTTGAAGATTGGCCGACGAAAGTACACCAGCCGTCATCAAGTAAGTTGTATATGATTATATCTTACGTAGATTCAATTTAGTTTTGTGTTAAAAGTAATGGCTTCTTAAGTTTATTTAGTTGGTTATGTTCTTGGATCACATGGATCAAAACATGAGTTATTTAATTTGGTCCTATTTCTTCAAGGTGTGTCACTTATGATAATTGTTTCAAAATTTTGGGTGCAAGAAAATTTCAAACATGTCTCAACTTTAAAAGGTTTTGTTGGTGTTCTTGGATGATCAGATTGATCGAAACACGAGTTATTAGATCATCTATTTTTTGTTGTGTTATGAGGTTATTTGTGATTATTGTATTAAAACCCATTTATGACTAATGAAAATTGGGTCACTGTTGTATACAAGGTTATTTGTGATATAAACTTAATCATATTTTTCTTCTCTTTGGCTTCTTAAAGTACAAACCGAGAGCTGGTCTGTCGCTTATTCCTCAACAGTTTATGGCAATGTTCACGGATGGCAACGGTTCAATAGGCAAAGCTGGTATGTGCAATGCTTATCTCAGATCCAAACCCATATAGTAAGTAATTTTATAAAAAGATGTTTATAAATTTTTTATTATGTTTGTTTATGGTTAATTAGTTTTAGAGTTTTTTGGTTTCCTGGATTATTGGATGCCTCTCTGCGTGTCTGATTAAATTTTTGAATTACTAATCATTTTATGTTACAGTCATTGTAACCAATTATAAATCGGGAGGAGGCCCTTCGATCACTGGCAATGGAACAGAAACCACGTCAGCAACCATACATAAACGTGAGTGGTCCACTATTATTTTATTCTAGCATTCTTATACGAAATTTAAGGTTCTTACATGTTGTTGCCGACTTAGTTATTCGAGTCAGGCAGACATGCCATTTATTAGCAGCCATATGTTTATGTGTCTTTTGTATATTTGACACTATTGTTATTTTAGGTCAGCTGATTTGCCTTCAACCCCTGAAACAGCATACGGTCAAGCGACAACGACAACATCAGTTGACTACCAAGGTGCGTCATATGCGGCTGATGTGAATTGACAGGTTCCTTTCTGTTGCTTTTTTGTAGAGCAGCTACGTTTTCGTTACAGTTGTTTTAATTGCACCATACTTTTTGACTTCGTCGTTTTAAGTATGGTAATTGCACCATACTTGTAAATGATACCTTTACTTTTTCTTATGACAAACCTGGTAATAAGTGATGCTTGAATAATCTTCATGATACATGGAACTTACCAAAGCTTTCGAAGCCTTGGTCATAGATTAGGCCTCTGACCACGGTTTTGAAAATTTCACAACAAAAAAATGAAAAAAACGCAACCGATAGGTATTGGTGTTGATTAATAAAGTTCTTCAAGTATGATTCTGGATATGGCTAAGCATAAGATCGAACTTACTTCGGGTTCCTAAGAATTGGAGGTACGGACTGTTAATCTTTAAGTTGACACTCACGGGGGTGCTAGACGTCATGGAGTAGCAAGTTGGTACTAATCTAATCTGAACTCCCATCTGTGAGAAGTGGAGCAGGTGGTGTTGGAAGTATAGACTGGATATGGTGTTTGCATCTTTAGGAATTGTACAGAGAAGTGGAACAGTGGTTTCTTATGCCAAAGCGAACAAAGTGACGGGCGATATGCCCATAATCTCCAACGTCCGACAGGTTCGCGTTTTGGTCTCTTAAAACATGTTGTTTGATTTACTGACGTTATGTTTTGGTCTCTTAAAAAAGTGTCATTTAATAGGTATTTTGGCTAATGAAAAAAGACCGTTTTAAAGGGGTTTTGGGTTTCAATAGAGTTCTTAGCCTTATTTGTTACCATTACGCGTGCGTTTGTTTTGACATACAAATGGTGTAGCTAGATGATTCGAAGGTCAAATTAAGTGGATCCAATAAGAAAATGATAAACTCGAGAGGGTATGTAATCTCATAACTTACACTCTTCTTGACTTATTCACTTTTCTAAACATTTATCTGAACACCTTTTCATAAAATTTTAACACTTTTCCATCTTCTCTTCCCACATACAGGTTCTGATCATATATGGAGATTTGAGGTTTCTGATACGATCTAAACAGGAAGATGAGGTACACATATGGAATGAGCTACGTTCCAGATACAACAATTGGTACAAGGGGTGGGTTTAGTGGGTTTGCTTGGTGAATTTTATTCCACTGTCACTTCAATCCATTTATTTTGTTTGCAACAGGTTGGAGCTAGGAGCGGCTTCAATGGGTTGCTGTCATGTGTCACGTATGATGCTTTCTCTGGTAAGAGCATATAGTTAACTTTAATGTGTTGAATAAATGTTTGCGATGACTTTTTCCATGCTATCCTGACGGTGTCAAACAACATGTTTGCAGGTGCTTTAGTTACATGTTTGTTGATGAATCATTTCAGTTTTTCTGTTTCCTGACATTGCCCTCTTAATCACAAAGATTAAGTTACTAAGTGAGGTGTATTTGCGGTTATTGATATATTTAATAATAGAGTAGTGATTTAGATAGTGCCTAACCACCCATAAATTGTTTTTTTGATTGTTAAAGACAAACTTCTGATATCATACAGTTGAAATTTATCAAGTTTAAGCTCTTTAATTTGGGTTTTATGTGGTTATCTATCATTGGAATTTTAATTTTTCCCAGGTCTATTTTTATCTAAAGTGTTGTGCTTGACATGTAAGTTGAAGTTATAAATTACCAGATAAAAATGTCAAAAAAAAAAAGCTCCGCCGCAACGCGGCGGATGGTCGCTACACTCGTTTTTATGGATAGCGGATGGTATTGGTTTTTTGCATTTAAAATTAACAATAAAAATCAATAATAAATTTTCGGTAAAACAAGTTTCTGCGTGTGTGTTAGCAGAGGCGGTGATTAGCATGTGCAAATTGGGCAACCGCACAGAGTCATTGTTTGTAAAGAGGCTTCCGATTTAGTATGTGAATTGGTATTTATACATGTCTAAGTATATTTATACATGTCTAACTTAAATTTTTAGAGTCCTTTTTAAATATTATGTTAGAGGGCCCCCGATTTACTATACATCCATTAATATTTATACATGTCTAAATATATTATGTTTTGAATTTTTCATAATAGTTAAGAGTTTTGTGATTTAAGAGGCTTCATTCGTAGTTTCGCACCAGGCCACCCAAATCAATAGGACGGCCCTGCGTATTAATACAAAAGGTGAAAGTTTGTTACATTGAGGGGAACGCTTTTTATTTCACATAACAAATTGATACATTTAAAAGAATTCGTAGCTATTTTATGACTAAACCCTTAATAATACATGTATAAGGCTTGTCGCATTCGTTGCCTTCAAATCGGTTGGGCATCAAAAATATACACCCTCGACCGATCTTCAATTCGGTTGTCACCTTTGTGGCACTTGGGTCGCAACATCGGTTGAGCTTTCAAAAGTGAGATATCGGTTGAAATCTCGCTCGATTTCAACCGTTGTATACCTTCTTAAATTAAAAAAAAAAAAAAAAAAAAAAAAAAAAAAAAAAAAAAAAAAACTTTTTTTTTAAACTTTACCACTTTTCATATCTTATAAATACCAATCTCAAACACACTTCTTAACACACAATTTCAAACACAATTCAACCTCAAAATACTTCTCAACACAAGATTTAATATGGCTTGCCGTCTCCCCAATTCTGTTGAAGATATGCAAGTGTACGTTCAAAATCAATGCAATATCGACGATGAGGCTCGAAAAAACGCTATTATAAGCGTCATCGAATTGTTTGACCAGGCGAAGGCGGAGAAGGAACAAATGAGACAAAACTACCAGAGTTGCAACGACATTACTCCTGAAAGAAAAGCTGTGATCGACAAATTTTTGAAAGATCAAGCCCGCAAAGATCGCGAGGTTGCTGACAAGTTATGGCGGTGTGTTTCGAAGATAACGAACAACGTCAGCACCAAAATCAATTGGAGCTATCGGGAGAACAAAGACGATGGTGTTGGTGCATCAACTTCGACTACCAACTTCGAGCTACCAAGGGAACCTCTGTTCGAGGGATTTGCCGGTTCTCGTACTCCCTCGTATGACTCTGCATGCGGGGAGCATTCAGATTAGATTTATGATTTATGTATTTCGTCTTGTTTTTATTTAGCATTGTAACATTTTAATTATTAATGAAATTTTAGTTTATGTTAAAAATGTTTTTTTTTTTTTTTTTTTTTTTTTTTTTTTTTTTTAAATTCATTGGGTCGTCGACTGGGGCATCCGGGTTGTCCCAGGTCGCTGGAGAGAGAAAGCTGACGTGGCGCAGGTTGTCCCAGGTCGTCACAGGTCGCGACTGGGACCAGCCTAAAATACAGCCAAAATTATTCTTTTCATGGCTGTTTATTCCGTCAATGGCTTTATTTTATAACAAAAGACATAATGAATACATAGACAAACATAATTGCATATAATTAATTCTATAAAATACCTGCTAAAACATTGTGATGACCACGTCTAAGCAATAGTTTCCTATATAAGCCATAGAAATTAAACTGAAAGTACCTTATTCAACGATCTGTACTCCTTTCAAATGGCAAACAGTCATGATGCTTCAGAAAGAGTACAAGACCTTGAGTACTTATATGCATCAATTGTCAATTTATCTAACTTTGTTTCTGTGAAGCTTTCCAGCGACCGCAACTACCATCTGTGGAAGACGCAGATGCTTTGTCTCATGAAGAGTCACAACATGGCTGGCATTGTAGATGATGCATATGAGAGTCCGAGTACTTCAAGCAAGAAGATCATGGACCAATATGATAGTCTTCTCAAAGGTTGGATTTTCGGTTCAGCAAGCGAGAATGTACTTGGTGCTGTCGTTGATCTTGCTTCAGCGAAAGATGTTTGGGACCAACTGAAATCCTTCTATGATGTAACTGTTAGTCATCAACAAGGTATGTCCTGCGTTTCAAACTGTTAGAGTAAAATAGTGATATTATATATTTTGTATAAATAATTGTAATTAGGTGATACTAGTTGTGTATCATTCCTGCAATTCATTCCTTATATATATCCATCTAATCTCACCTAATTTGGTGTGGAGATTATCTCATTTTACATGGTATCAGCCAGAATATCGCCCTTCTCCAAATCTCTCTCCTTCTTTCTTGGCTTTCATCAACAAATTCCATTTTTCTGCTACAGCTGATTATGGCTTCTTCTTCCATTCTTCTGATGGCACTCTCCCCATGGCAACCATCTTGCATATGATTTCTATCAAGCTTAATTCATACAATTATCTTTTATGGAGAAATCAAATGATCCCTCCCCTCTCATATCAGAAACTGATGTCACATGTGGACGGTTCTGCAGCCCCTCCGCCTGTCACGATTATTGATGACAACAAAGAATTGCCGAATCCAGCGTATACAACCTGGTTCGAAACAGACCAACGTTCTGTCATCCTTTTGAACTCTTCTCTTTCGGAGGAAGCTGCTGCTGAAGTTAGTGGACTTTCTTCTTCTGCACAGATCTGGGATGCTCTCAAAAATGCATATAGCCACTCTTCGGTTGAACGTATACACAATCTACGTGATCAAATTTCGTGTCTTGGTCTTATGTGATCAGTTATCAGCCATTGGACAACCTGTTGATGAATCGGACAAGCTTCACTGGTTTCTTTGCGGTCTCGGTGCCTCATTTGAGACTTTTTCTACAGCCATTAGAGCCTCTAAACCACATCCATCCTTTCGTGATCTTCTTTCTCAAGCCGAAAGTCAAGAACTTTTTCTGACATCTCTACATGGTTCGACGTCCACACCCCCTGTTGCCTTTGTTACAGATCATTCTCGACCTTCAAACACTTCTCGTGGCAGAGGTCGGTCATCACGTGGGGGTGGCCGCGGCCGTCGAACATAAGTTAATCAGAGTAGTTGCTACCCAATATAATACACTAACAAAATTATTTTCTCAATCAAACAATGTTATTTAGTCAACTTAAATTACTACTAATTAGGGAAAGTTACCAAGAAATGTAACATAAATAAAATTCTACCAGCATGGGTATCTACTACCTATTGGCTTACCATAATACACCAACATAAGTTAATATTTAAAATTAAAATGAATAAATTAATGTTTTTATTTTGAGTTGTGTGATTTGGGTTTTAAAGGTCCGTTTGGTTTAATATTTTGGAGTGGGTTTGAGCTTGATATGACAATATTCATTTGTTGGGTTTGTGTTTTTGATAAGAGAAATGATAGAGGGAATGAAAATTTCATAGTGTACTAACATGGTGGGTATTGGCAAGGTTTGCTTATTTTTGTGGGCTCCTTTTCTTTTATCTCTCTATCTCTCTTTATATCTTCTCATATTTTTTTTTTATTTCATTATTTAAATAAATTTTTTATTTAAAATTTATTATAAAATATATTTAAATATATATAATTTCTAGCTCCTACTCTAATTTTAAATTCAAATCCTATAACAAATCCAAATCCTAATCTAAACCCACTTACAAACCAAACAGAAACTAAGATTTTAAAGAACACCTATTGTTTTTTGGCAATTTGATGCATGATTATTAAGGTTATAAATAGCGCGAAGCGTGGTGTGACGGCGTCACCAAACCTTACGATTTAGCGGTCAAAGTAAAGTTTTTGCGTTTATAAACGTGACATATGGCGACACAAAATATAAGAAAATTTATATATTTATATCATATTTTATATATATTAAGCTCACAAAAAGACGTGGCATAAGACGACATAAAAGATGGCGTGACAAAATAACCAAACCCCATGCTTTTACGAAACCTTTGTGCCGCCATAATACGCCTTTTAAAACCATGGTGTATACATGTCTCATTAAATAACAATCTTCCCTTATCCAGTACTGTACTAATTATACACAACAAGGTTCATTTCATTTTAGGTTAATACTTAATATCACCAAAGTGTAATTTAGTTTCTTAAAACGTTAACCTAACCTTAGATAATTTATCATTTTATTATTTATTTAGGTCAGTGTATTTACTTTTTATTTTTTTATAACCGACATCACCTATCTCATAGATTTTGTCTCACATGTATCTCAGAAAACTTGAACGCACAATTTATAAGTTGATAGGTCACTCACATACTTCTAGGCCAAGAGGCCTTTGGTACATTCATATGTTAGTTTAAATAAGGGATTAATTTCATAAATCTTCTTATTTTCATGATTAATTGTATACTAGATGAATATTCGTGCAAAACGACGACGTGTGACGTCAAATAATTATACATGTGGACTTGTAGTTTAATTTGTAGTTACTGCGAGAAAATAGTTTATGCGTTTATAACGATACAAATTTGAGAATTAAAAAAGGGCAAATGGTACAAAAATGCACTAAACTTAATGTCCTTTTCTAATAAAGGGTACTCTTATTTTTTTCTTGCATAAAAAGGGGTTCAACAAATTTTGCAGTCGATTTAGGTTTTTTACAAACTTTCGTTAACCCACTTCGTAAGTAAATAACATGTTTAGTCCTTGAGTTTATATAATCATTTCAAGCAACATCCACCACCATCACCCACCTCCACCACTACCGTCTGCCACCACCACCACCACCAACAGCTGTGGTAAAAAAATTCGTCATATGTGAAAAAAAAAATCAATAGAAAAACAATTTTTAAAAATAATAATAAAAAAATGTTCTTAAAATATTAAAAAAAATAAAATCCTTTTCGAAAATTTTTTTCGAATTATTTTTGTAAACTTTTTTTTTTTCGAATTTTGTTTTTAGAAAATTCTTTTCCAAAAACTTTTTTTCTTTGAAAATATTTTTTCGAAAAAATGTTTTAGAAAAAAAAAATCAAAAAAAAAATCGGTAAAAAAAGTTTCCAAAGAAATATTTTCGAAAAAAAAAAAATTGAAAAAAATATTTCAAGAATTTTTTTTTTAAATAGATGGGTGGGTGATGGCGGCGACGGTTGGTGGTGGTGGTGGCGGCGGTTGGTGGTGCTGCTGGCGGCGATGGTGGTGGTGGTGGTGGTGGATGTTGCAGAAAATGATTATACGAATTCAAGGACCAAACATGTAATTTACTAACGAAGTGGGTTAACGAAAGTTATGAAAAACCTAAAATGAAAGAAAAAAAAGAGTACCCTGATTGAAAAAGGAACTTAAGATTAGTGATTTTTTGTGCCATTTGCCTATTAAAAAATATATATAATATTAATTTAGTAGTAGATATTGTTACCATTTTTAATCAAGTGTTTTATAAGGTTTATATATTACTCAAATTTTAAGGAATCTAAGTTTAATCATTAAATACATAAATGTATAATGTTTTTTAAATATGATTTAAGTGTATATGAATTTTTCAAATAAAAAGAATAGGAAGACATGCGGAGGTGATGTAGCAAGGTGACACAAGTCATCTCTACATGCCTTCTTATTTTTTTATTTTATGTTAACCCAAACGTATGTGTGTGTGTGTGTCTATTTGGTCCTTGTGGTTTGCTCTGATTTCAAGTTTAGTCCCTAAGGCGTTTTAATTAAATCAGAGATACCTAATTTTGAAACCTTGCACACATTTAGTCCCTATTTTGGATAGGCCGTTAGTTTCTCCGTTAAGTTTTTGCACCGTCAGTCCCTCCGTTAATAATTTTTGCACCGTTAGTCCTATTTTTTCAAATAATGGTTTTCGCCAGTTCGTCCTTTCGTTAATAATAGTTTTCGCCCTTTTTTGTCTGTTTTTATCCGTTTTCGTTCATTTTTTATCCGTTTCCCCCGTTTTTGTACGTTTTTCATCCGTTTTTTACGTTTTTATCTGTCTTCTTCTGTTTTTATATGTTTTCGTCCGTTTTTTTTTACGTTTTTGTGCGTTTTAATCCGTATTTGTGTGCTTTTATCCGTTTTTGACCATTTTTTCACATTTTTGTTCGTTTTTATCCGTTTTGTTCGGTTTTTATCCGTTTTTGCATATTTGTTTCATGTTGTTTGTCCGTTTTTATTCGTTTGCATTTGTTTTTCATCCATTTTCGCACTTTTTTTCGTTTTTATATGTATTCGTCCGTTTTTTTGTGTTTTTGTCCATTTTTCACCCCTTTTGTCTGTTTTTTTTATCCGTTTTGACCTCCTTCTTTTACGTTTTTATCTGTTTTCGTTCGTTTTTTATCTTTTTTTCCCCATTTTTTTTACATTTTTATCCGTTTCATTTGTTTTTTTATCCGTTTTCGCATGATTTTTACGTTTTTATATGTTTTTTTTTTATGTTTTTATCCGTTTTCGTCTGTTTTCTTACGTTGTCACCCGTTTTTTATGTTTTGTCTGTTTTTATCCGTTTTCGTTCGTTTTTATCCGTTTTCGTCTGGTTTTTCTACGTTTTTATCCGTTTTCGTTCGTTTTTTACGTTTATGTACTTTTTTTTATCCGTTTTCATTCGTTTTTTATCTGTTTTCGTTTCTTTTTTTTAATCCATTTTCGCCATTTTTTTACGTTTTTATCCATTTTCATTCGTTTTTTATCTGAATGAAAACGGATAAAAAATGAATGAAAACGCTGAAAAACATACAAAAACGTAAAAATGGGCGAAAACGGATAAAAAATAACGAAAACGAATAGAAACAGACAAAACGTAAAAAACGTAAAAAAAAAGGACGAAAACGGATAAAAACATAAAACGAATAGACGAATGAAAAACGAAAAACGCAAAAACGTAAAAAAAGGACGAAAACGGATAAAAACGTAAAATCGTGCGAAAACGGATAAAAGCGCAAAATATATGGGCAAAAACAGATAAATAAACGAATGAAAACGGATAAAAACGGACAAAAAACCGACAAAAACGTGAAAAACGGACAAAAACGCAAAAAAACGAACGAGAAAATATAAAAACGAAAAAACGTGCGAAAACGGATAAAAAAACTAATGAAAACAAATAAAAACGGACAAAAAACGTAAAAAGAATAAGCAAAAAAGGATAAAAACCGAACGAAAACGGATAAAAACGAACACAAATGTAAAAAAAAATGTCAAAAACGGATAACACAGACAAAAACGGATGAAAACGGACAAAAACGTAAAAATACTGACGAAAACATATAAAAACAGACGATTACGGATAAAAACGTAAAAAACGGACAAAAAACGTAAAAAAACGGAGGAAACGGATAAAAACGGGCGAAAACTATTATTAACGAAAGGACTAACTGGCGAAAACCATTATTTGAAAAAATAGGACTAACGGTGTAAAAATTATTAACGGAGGGACTAACGGTGCAAAAACTTAACGGAGAAACTAACGGCCCATCCAAAACAGGGACTAAATGAGTGCAAGGTTTCAAAAATAGGTATCTCTGGTGTAATTAAAACGACTTAGGGACTAAACTTGAAATCAGAGCAAACCACAGGGATCAAACGTGTAATTTTCTATATATATATATATATATATAAAAATATATATATATATATATTGAATCCGGATCGATTGAGAAGGTTTTTATTTTGAAAAGGTTGAGAAGGTTTTCAAAAACGATAGATTATTAACTTTGATTGATGTTTTTCAAGCGTAAAACTCATTTTAATGTGATTAAAATTCAAAATGTGTAAAAAAATTTTGAATCAATGTTAAAAATCTCTCGATTTTGCGATATATATAGAATACTGAATCATCTGTACAAATTTAATGAATCATCATCATAACTCGATTTTAACAATGATTTGTGAATCAAATTTGTGATTTATAGATTCAATTCACCATAAAATGATGTTTACTTGTAAATCAAATAAAAAACATGAATCAATTTGCTCAAACGAAGATTTCTCAATCTTCTCAAAATAAAAACCTTCTCAATTGAACCGTAGCCTATATATATATATATATATATATATATATATATATATATATATATATATATATATATATATATATATATAGGGTGAAGTTAAAATAAAAAGACAAATATCCGTAAAAAGAATAAAAATATTTGTTTTTTTTTTAAATTCTCCAAAAATTTCAAAAAAATTCCACAAGATCGGGTATGTTGGTGCATAAAACTGTTGTGAAAACATTTTTTATAATTTTGAGTTTTCATACATTTTTTTAATGCACAAAAAACAAATTTTGATGCGCAAAAAAATTTTGATGCACAAAATTTTCAACATGTTTTAGTTAGATGTGTAATGTTATTTTGATGAAAAAAGTCAAAAGAAGTTGGGTCCAAAAACCAATTTTTGATGCACAAAAAAACGATTTGATGCGCAAACGTATTTTTTCATAATTTTTTTTCGGAAAAAATATCTACTTTTAGAAAAAGGTTTTTCACAACTTTTTCATGCACCATCATACCCGATCTTGTGAAATTGTTTGGGAATTTTTCGAGAACATTTTTCGAAAAAAAAAAATATTTTTATCTTTTTACGGATATTTGTCTTTTTATTTGATCTTTATCCTATATATATATATATATATAGGGGAGGGTTAATGTAAGATCAAGCTTAAAATTCTAAAAGTAAGACCCAATCTGGACCGTTGGATCATTGTATTTGTGTTTAATAAGATTAGCATTAAATGAGTGACATTATAGTGATTAAATAAGGTTTCAAGGGTATTTTGGAGAATTCAAATCCAAATGTGGTCAAACTTTTTCAAAATTATGTTTATTTTTTATACAAAAACATGACCCACATTTTTCATTTGATACATTTAGTACACAACTTCGAAACAACTGATACAACGATACATTAGGTGCCAAAATTTGACAAAATTCATTTGATACATCAAGTACACAACTTCAAAACAACATTGACCAACTGTTACATTCGTACATTCAATCTTTTAACACATCAGTTGCTACATTGATACACGTCATATGATTAAAAAACAATGTGTGTCGGTGTGTTACTTATTTTTATTGGTACATTGAGTTTTTTAAAAATCACCTTAAAACCTAATGTACTATTTCCACAAAATCATTGATACACGGCCCGGAATAAAATCTCAAACAATAGATCTTGAACTAACTAATAAATTGCATTATATAAAAAAAGCGTAACTAATACATAGCACAAATAACCACATCAATTATTTACAGATTTGTGTTTCTTCCTCTTTAATAAAAAAACCACAAGAATAATCACAACTCTTTTACCTTCTTCTCCATACCACAACACAAGAAATAAAAACAACAAAACATGACTCTCAGTGTACAATTAACGAAACCTAAAACCACAAAATCTGCTATTGTTGGTAGAGAAAAAAAGAGAGAATATATGATATTAGCTTGAGAACAATGTGAGAAAGAGAAAAATGAAAGTGACGGCAAGTGGAGAGGAAATGAGGTTATGTAGGGTTATTAAAAAATTAAGAGATGTAAAATACCTTTAATACCCTTTTTCATTTAATTAGTAATTTTCATTACATTAAAAACTTAAATGCTACTTGCTCTAATCCTATTGGTTAACTAATGGATCTTACTTTTAGAACTTTAAGATTGATCTCATTTGATCTCAATTCTTTTATATATATATACACACACACACAACTTGACGTGTACCAGTGCTTAGCAACGGTATTTATAGCGGTGTATAGTTATAATTGAGATATTGTAATTAAGTGTTTCGTGTAACGTTATTGAAACATGGATCGGGTTTGAAATGAGTTTGGAAAAAAAATAAAATATAAATAAAAATAAATAAAAGCTCATGTTTAATTTAGAAACTAATAAATATAAGTTTTTCAAACTTGTCATGCATAAGAATCATGCATTAAATTTTTAATTGTTTAATTGAGATGAATTTAAGAAAAACATTAATTTAAGTTTTTTACTTTCAAGATTAGTATGTTTTTTCATTATAGATAGTATAGAAGTATATATTAAGTACTTCTAATAAATAGTAACATATAAAAAAATATTTAAAAAAGAATAATAAATAAATAAAATAACATTTTACAATGCATTATATATAATATAACAAAATATTAAAGAATAATATATACTACATATAATGAGTGTATGGTCAAACCTTGAAAAGTGAAATTTTGAAAGTCAAAGGTGAGAGAAATGAATAGTATAATTAATACTTTTATTAAAACACTCAATTACTTAAAAGTACAATAATTTATTCACATTATACAACCAAATAAAAGTATATCTACCAAATTAAAAATAGCCAATTAAAACACCATTTATTAAAAAGTACAATAAATTTTTCACAGTGTATAATTTAAACAAACTACAACATAATTCAAAATATAAAATAATTAAACACATTAATTAATATATTTTTAAAAAACACCCAAAAATGAAAATTAGGTATTATTATACACATTATACAAATTAATAAAACACACAAAGCTTCATACAAGCTAACAAGTTGATGGTATATATAGTTTTGAAAACCAGACCGGACCAAATGGTTGAACCAGGAATCAATGTCGCCACCGGTTCGGCTAACAAATAAAAGCCAACCGAAAACGAACCAGAGTAGACCCGTTGAAACCGATACAAACTGGTGGAATTAGGTCTCATCGAGATCTATTTATCTGGTTAATCGTCATAGGATACCCGCCGCCGAAACGTGTTGATAACCTGCTATACTATATATAAAGGAAAAAACAAAAAATAAAATGTGAAAAGTTGAAATAAAAAAAGAAATATTGAAAACATATATTTCAAAATGAAACTATTAATACACATCGAAAACCGAGTTGACCCGAGACGCTTCAAACCCGACGGGTTGACCCGGTTTAATTTGACCCGATTTTTACCCAACCCATCGGGTTGACTCGGTTTAATTCGACCCGTTTTTCGACCGCAACGGTTCTACTTTTTGAACCACCCGGGTCGAACCGGGTTTCAAAAACATTATGTTTAATCTCCAAATCTTCAAACTTTTATTATTTTTTGTTTATAACTCATAAATTTTTTTTATCACTAAACAATCGTTCGATATAAAATCTCGTTGTTATACACGGGTACTCGTCTAGTAATAATAAAAAGAAAATAACATTCCCCAATGCATTATATATAATGTAATGAACATATACCATAAACCACTAATATTGTTAAAAACAATTACTGGTAGATTTTGAAATAAAATTACAATTTTTTATAATCAATATACGTTCATAAACACCCCATAACTAGAGATGACAAAGAAAATACGAACCCGATAGGAAATCCAAACCCAAACTTTTTAAGGCGGGACGAGTCGTGCTTCTTGGGTTTTGAGGCGAGTTTTCAAGCTTTAATGAGGATTTTTATCGGGTTTGGGGTTGGGACGGGGTACACATCCCGCCCGCCCTGCTCCGAAATATATTTATACATATATGTATATACTAAAATATTGTTTTAGTACTTACGTACTAAAAGAATATCACTCTCTAATTTTTGTTAGTTTTTATCTTTGTAATATTTTCAAATTGTGATAATAAAAGCTTGTTTTGTTTCATAATATTTTAAAAAAGTTGTGAATTATTCATAGCTTTATTTATTATTAATGAGTCCTCAATTCTTCAAATTATTCATAAAATTATATTGTTACTAGTTTAAATATAAGAGTAAACGGGGAATAACACGAGTATGATGGAATATCACGCTAGAAAAAACAACCCGATAAGACCCTCGATGGGGAATGGGGCAGGTTTGGGGGAGCATCTCGCCTTAACGGGGCGCCACGATAAGATCCGCAATAGGGATTGAGACGGGTTTGGTGATGACTTTTTTAGTCGGGTTTGGGGATAGGGATAACTAGTGGCGGACCCAGTAAAACATAATGTGGGGGCAATTTTATTATTTATTTATTTCTTTATTTATTATTATTATTATTTTTTTATTATAAATCATCACTTTATTAAAAACTCATAGGATTTACAAAAAATTAGTGGGAAGCCGAGAAACCAACTGGGCCCCCACACCTCTAGCAATAGCAAAACCAATCATATTAAAAATATGAACCGCAGCACGTGCCCCAATGTCTTGAGTCATAGAGAATCGTCGAATACTCTTTAGTAAGGTTACTGCATCATTCTCAAGTTCTCCAAAAGAAGAGAATGAAAAGGGGAGAAACCCATATCTAATATCCGCACATTTAGCATCGTACTTGACACGTTTACGTTGTTCGGCATCAATAACCGCACGCCTTGGCATAAAATCAGTCATCCCAGATTGCGTCAAAGGCGACGATCCCGTAAGATCAACACATACATCACGCCCACCATCCCAAGAGTAAAGTAATATATCAGCCGGTCGTAGTTATTATTATTATTATTTACAATAGCAACAAATTGCAGAAAAAAAAACTAAGATCGTAATGAAAAATCGAGTATTTTACTTAGAGATGAAGGGTTTATAAGGCTTTAAAGTGTTGAACGTTGGATTTTAGTATGTGGTAGGGGGTAATTTGAGTTTTTCGTAAGGGCATTTTTTGAAAAAAGGTCAAAACTAAAAAGAAAAAAAAATTACACTAAAATTTTAACTTTTTCGACTAGCCATGAGGCACCGGGTCCCCCACTTCCTACATAGATCAACTTCTAATATTTAACTATTGTCCAATTACAACAATATTACCATTATTAGTTTACTTTAACAACTGCGTAGATGTAGCGAAATGTCCATTTTATATATATATATTTTTTAAATAAAATTGTTTTGGATACGATCTATAAAATAATTTTGATACTTCTTTGATTTTATAAACGTATAAAACTACATATCATAGAACAGGTTGGATAATATGGTACATGTTTAAAAAAAGTTCCTATAACAAAATAACAAAAATTAGGAACTCCTCTGCGAAGCGCGGTAGTTATTTTGTATTTATTATTTTTTAGTTACATGAATCTATTTTTAACTCAATTTTAAAAAAGTAACTAAACTTTAAAAAAAAAAAAAAAAAAAGAAAAAAGAAAAAAGAAAAAAGAAGAAGAAAAGGATTTCTTTTTTAGAATTCAACATTAATCTTCAAACAGGGTTCGGGTCAGGTATTTTCATGATGTGTGTGTCAGTAAATACGTTTATTCAACATGTCGTGTTTCAGTTGGGAGTGGGTTATGAGTAGAAAGGGCCGTGTTCGAGTCAACTCATTTAACATGTTTATGGGCCGAGTCAAGTTTGGGTCGGGAGTGGGTTAAATGGGTTGTTTTCGAATCCTTATTATTAAACACGACCCATATAATAAACGCGTTAAGTGAGTCACCTAGAACACAACCCGTTTAACCCACTTCTTACCCAAACATGCACAGTTTTACCCACTTCCGAATCAAACACGACGTGTTTAACAAAAGGCTTATATGGCTCATGTAAAACCTTGTCATTTGTCAAAAAGTTTCATGCCCGAATATCTTGTTACTTTAAAAAAAAAAAAAAAAAAAAAAAAAAAAAAAAAAAAAAAAAAAAAAAAAAAAAAAGGAAATATCTTGTTTCATAATCACTGAATTAAAATTTCCACACAGTATATTCAGCTCTAACAAAATCGGAAGGAGAAGCCGAAGCAGAGGCAGAAACGAACACAGAATCAAAAGACGTAGATGTGATTTCAGCACAAACAAGCACAAATGGGGGAGACGCAGTAGCAATAGACGTTGTTTCAACTGAAATTGAAACAGAAGGTGCAGATCCTGATACCAAAGCTGCAGCCAATAACAAGACCGAAACCAAGAAGAATTTGCGAGAAGCGACTATGAAGGGGGATTGGAAGCGAGCAGACTCCATACTAAAAGAGGATAACGATCTAGTGAGAGAAGCAATCAGCAGTGATGGTAGCACAATACTTCACATAGCTGTCGGAATAGGTAATAAAGATTTCGTGAAGAATTTATTTTCATATATAACTGACAAAGATGTACTTGCAACGAGAAGTTCGGATGAAAGCACAGCCCTTCACATTGCGGCTATCGTTGGGAACACATATGCAGCGGATCTGTTGCTTAAGAAAAACAAACACTGCCTGCGAATTAAAGACAAAAAGGGTGAAGAACCATTACATAAAGCTTATGAAAATATGCATCTTGATACCATTGGATATTTGTTGAAAGCCGTTGATGAACATGGAAAAAGCATGTCGCGCTCTTTTTCAATAGGCGCCTCTGTTAACTCTCACCTTCGCCCTGGCGTTGAAATAGGGGTCGACCTTCTTGTTAATGCTATTTCTGCAAAACAATACAGTAAGGGCCTGTTTGGTTTGCATAGAGGGGAATGAGACTATGACTTTCAAAGTCATAGTAGGTGTTTGTTTTGTTTTGTTTTGTGTGCCCGGTAATGAAATGGGTATATCATAGTCATAGATTCATTGCACACCAATTTGATGTCTATGAAATCCATTCCCGTGGGTCCCTCTTTTTTCCACTACAAAATTCAAATATCTATACACTTTTTCATATCATATTTTATCAACCAAACATAAACAATCGTAATGATACACTTTTTCATACCCATTATCAATCCACATCATTCCAAATCCGATACCCATTGTCATTCCTAGCAACAAACCAAACGGGCCCTAAGTAGCCGATATATTACATAAATAATGTGATAGAGAGATGTATTGTTTTTGGTATTTGCATTTAATAGCTTATGCTTGCAGATTTGGCAACAGAGTTAATCGAGAAATTTCCAAAATTTGCTTCGAAAAATGACGATGTACTAATGGCAATAGCTAAAACCTTTCCGAGTGGGGACTATGGAGAAACATATGACCCTCCATGTAAGTTGTTTTATTTAATTATTCACCTTTTTTTTTTTTTTTTTTTTTTTTTGTTCTATGGGTGACGGTTGTGGTTTGTATATTGTAGCTTGGAAGCTTCTTTGGGAAGGTATATGCACTTCAGCTAAATTCATGAGTCTTCCGGCTTTGAGGGAAAATCTAATGGATGTATGGAACGAGCAGTCATCATTGATAACTGTTTCTAATGTGATGCTTATTATGGGTAAACACGAGCATACGCCCCAAGAATTAATTTTACATTTAAACCCTTAGTCGTCGTATAATGTGTTCTAATAAACTTTTTTGTCACTGTGCAGTTCTAGCCTTGCTTCTCGATGTCTTATTATTTTTATTTGGCCTTATACTATTGCCTAGTTACGCGTTGTCTTATCTCGTGATATGGATGAGCATATTAATAGGTAGGCACATATGATTCACTTGCCGTTTATTATTAGTATTATTATTATTATTTATTCATAAACTAGAAGGATACCCGCGTAATGCGGCGGCGGGTACCTGGTGATGTGACAAACAAATGTTTTCATTTTAAACTTTTATTATTTAATATGTCCCAAATACTTAATAACGTATTACAACGTCTAAATTTTTAATAGTGTAAATTGTATGCATTTTTATTTTCCAAATTTTAGCAAACTGGTGGTTATAAGTTTAGTGATTTTTTTTTTTTTTTTAATATAGAATTCTATTAAAATATAACATTATTGGAAGGGTTACAAAATTGTTTAAATAAGACTTAAAATTTCAAAATTACATTAATGTTCTAAATTTCCTTTTATCGTAATGTTTTTTCTCTTAAAATTTTAAGACTTTCTTTTATAGGAAGTCCTAAATACTTTATAATCTATACTACATTATAAAGCATTTGAGATTTCTTATAAAAGGAAGTCTTAAAATTTTAAGACAAAAAACATTATTATAAGAGGAAAATTAGAAAATTAATGTAAAATATGAAAATTTAAGTCTTATTTAAACCAAATAATAAAAGCTCACTAAACTTATAACCACCAAATTAATGCCAAAAAATGAAAAATAAAAGTGCTAACTATTTACACTATTAATAATTTATACTTTTTACTTTTGAAAAACATATATATGTTACATTCTAAAGTATTTGGGACATGAGTTTAAAATGAAAAATATTTGCTCGCCATAAAAATAGTCACCGGGTACCCGACGCCGCATTACGCATGTACCCTTCTAGTGTAGTATAGATATGCTTAACCTCAATAAACCCGCCCATTTTCATAAGAGCTTGAGGTGTCATGACAAGCATAAGCTTGTCATTTGGACCTCACGAGTGCCACATCATCACAACACAACCCCTTCTACAACACCCTTATCAGAACTAAACACAACAACTTCATTTGAGTCCCACCACTTCCTATTTTATTTTTTTATTCAATTTTTCAAATAAAATAAAATTCATTCATAAAAATAAAATTACAATACGAAACTAAATTACAATATAGAAAAAAATGAAACAAACTACGATACGAAGAAAAAAAACAACAAATTACGATACGAACTTTAAAACACAAATGATGATACGATACGAAAACACAAATCATCCAACGATTCTCATGAAGCTTTTATATTGATTTGTAATTGTCGATGAGATATGTCTTCTTCTCCAAGACTTGCAACACTTGTTCCCTAACGTTCTTTAAGGCGAGATGTAGTATTTATAGTGTATAAATTATGTTTATTGAAAAAAAGGAAGTAACTAAAATATTTAAATTTTTACAAAGGTTCACCTGCAATTTTCTTCTCCTTCGTACAATATTTACCTTCGTCGTGCAGACGACAAGGTTGAGTTTGGCAAACGACAAAACGCCTCCTTGGTGTGGCGGCTAGCTTGTGGGAAGCCACAACAAGATCCACGTAGGAGTGGCGAATGTCACGACACCTCAAGCTTTAAGTGCCGAAAAACCCATAATAGAATGTTTATTGTCAAAAAAGTCATTTTAAGGAATTTTATTTATTTATTTTTATTTTCTTCTTTTCTATTATTAATAAAACCACTGGTTAATTAGCATCTTAAAAACAGTTATTGACTATTACGGCAAAAAACTTAATGAATGATTTTTTGACAACTATGGCAAAATTTATTGGGTTAATAAGTAATTTGATCTTTAATTTTTTAGCCAATTTATGTTTTAACGATGTAACATTTATTGGTAATTATTAATCGGGTTGAGATTTTTTAAAGTTCAATTTAAACATAATAGATCAAGTAAATTTTCTTTCACATTTTATATTTGAATATTTGCATGGCTTGGCTTGCAAAATATCACGCTATGCTACTTATCTTTTGGTATTTTTTAAACATGTAAAAAGTGAGTAAATTGTTAACTTTTGAAGATAATCAATAGATCTCAAATTCTCATTCTTCTTGCACTTTAAGAGAGCTCGGTGCAACTTGTTATAAGCATAATTTGGTACCAATAATATCGCCATAACTGCACCGTTGGGTGCGTTATAGGCATCACATTATGGTTATAACGGTCGATTTGTGTGTGTGATATTTTGATAAAGTGAGGTTTTTAGTGATGGGTTAATATGAATGTTATTTGGGAAGGCATTTTTGAGATTTTGTTTACAGAAAAGTTAAAGGATAAAAGATGACATGGCATGCCTAGCACTCTAAACGTTTTTTTTTTTTTTTTTTTTTTTTTTTTTTTTAGAGAGAACTCCAAGACTGTTTCTACTCAAACAAAATTTTATAATTGTTTGTGTAAAGATAAGGAGTGTGGAGTTTCTATTCTAATTTAACTCTTATGCATGAGACATGGAGCTTTTAGACATTTTATATATGTTTTTTTTAGGATTATATATTTTTTCTTTTAGCATCATAGATTACTGATAAAAAGTCAGTAGTATATTTAAGCATAATTGAGAAGATTAAGAAATATTCGTTTGAGCTATTGATTCATATATTTTTTTATTTAATTTAGTGAATCGAGTCTATAAATCACAAATTTGATTCACAAATCTTTGTAAAATATGAGTTATGGTAATGATTCATTAAATTTATACAGATGATTTACAATAATACTTATATCGCCAAATCATGAAATTTTTAACATTGATTCAACTTATTTTTACACATTTTAGATTTGAATCACGTTAAAATCAGTTTTACACTTGAAAAACTTGAATCGAAGTAAAAAATCTATCGTTTTTAAAAATCCTTCTTACTGGATTTAATCAATGGATTCAGGTTATATATATATATATATATATATATATATATATATATATATATATATATATATATATATATATATATATATATATATATATATATGTTATATTTAATGCAGAACCATTATTTTGTACCGAACTTTACAGAACCATTTAGACCAATAAGAATTTAGTATTACTAAATATTTTTATTAAAATGAAAAAGGTATAATAGTAAAACACTTTTTAATTATTTTGAATTTTTTAATTAAGTGAACATTTTTTGGGGCCTTAATTTTCGGAATTACAATTTTTTTTTCACGATACATGTTTTCAGAAAAACATGAGCATTTTGTTTCTTTATGTGAATATGTGATTTTAAATATTGTAGATTTAAATACGTTTCTTACATACAATTGTTTAGCCATGAAATATGTTTTGCTTAAAATTGTAATTGTACATATGTTTTTCCTGAATATTCTTTAATCTTTAAAATTTATAACAAAAACATAAACATATACATGTAACCTCTAAATTTATAACAAACCAAAACTCAAATAGTATACAAAAAATTTGATATAAAATAAAATACAATTTAAATACAAATGTATTTTATTAAATATAGATGTGCACATCGTACACAAACATGTATGCAATCTTCTAAAAACATATGTGCACTCTTCGAAGAACATATGTGCACGTTAGGCTTTGTCGTCAAATTCATTATAACATATGCATCCGTCTTCCAATAACATATGTACACCCTGCAATTTTTTGAAAGCACCTGTTCTTGCTGCACATTAAAGACAACACATGATTATTATAACATTTGTGAGCAACTCCATTTATATATTTAATCAACTTTTTCGGTTTTCTTATGAAACCACACATGCGACATCCGTATACTATTAACTAATATAATATTTAATATTTCATAAAAAAATACTTGTGCATGTGCCTCAGATTAGATTCGTCTCAGTTGAGTACGCTGGGGTGAACCACCTTGACCGAACACAAAAAAATAAACACAAAATACCTTTCAAGACCAGGTAAAAAGTAGCAATAGATCGGCTGGGCACACTCGCACAAAAAATATCGGTTGCTCGAGTCTTATGACCGACTTTGAAGTCGGTCATGCCTTTGTGGAGTATCGGTCAAATGTCGGTCTAGCACTTAAAAAATAGACAATCGGTCATTTTTTGACCGATAGTATACACACAAAAAATATGTCCTATTTGATATTAAAAAAAAAAAAAAAAAAAAAAACAAACAAACAAAAAAACAAGTTGGTCATCTACTGTGACAACTTGTGTCTGATCACCGGAGAGAGAAAGCTGATGTGGCCGGGGTGACCTGGGTCACGAGTGTGCCCAGCCTTAACATTGCTAAAAGTCCCAAATCCCATTAAAAAAAAACATGTATTTACAACCAACCAACATTGTCACAGCCAAGGTTGTAAAAATCGCTAGGCGCTAGTGAGGCGGTTGGGTAAGGCCTAGCGATTAATCGGTTAGACGGGGATTAATCGGGGATTAATCGGATTGGAATTTTTATGCACAAAAATGTAATTTTAGATATTATATTATTTAATATGTATTGGATAAGCGTATTGCATCAAAGTTCAAATATTTCAAGTGTTCAAATGTAGACATAATACATAATTCTTCAAAATTCAAAGTCAAACATAAATATTACTCGGTTTGTTGACCATTTTTAAACGACCTTTGACCGATTTTGTCCGATTAATCGGTTTGTTGACCCATTTTTAAGTGATTTTTTGTCTGATTTTAAGCAATTTGTTAATCAATTTTTAAGCGCTTTTGTCCGATTAATCCGATGATACCGATTTTGTCCGATTAATCGATTTGTTGACCGATTTTTAAGCGATCTTTGACCAAACCGATTAAATAGGCCAATTATGATAAATCAATGCGCTTAGTGAGCGATCAGCGATTATGCGAGGATTAATCGGCCGCCTAGGCCGATTTTTACAACAGAGGTCACAACAAATATGAATCTCAAAATAAACAATTCTCTTAAAAAAAATACCATGACGTAAATAATCACAAATCCAATTAACAAACAAAAATAAGCGATATTATTACAACTCACTATGCACTAAAACAAATTAAATCTTTAACGCTCAGTTCTCGAGTTGAAAAGGAAGAGGAAAGTAAAGGAAACGGAAAGTTTTTTGTGTTCTTGAGTCTTTTTTAAAGGAGGAAAGGGAAACGGAAATGAAATAGAGAGGAAGATTTGATAAGTAAATCTTCCTCCCACTTTTGGGAGGAAAGGGAAAGGAAACGGAACCATATATTGTGTAAAGACTAATATACCTTTTTTAAAACATTTTACATTAATAATTAAAGGGCATATATGTAATTTGACCAACTTATTTTCCTTTTCCTTTCACTTAAGAACATGATTATGAATATTTATGATTACTTTCCTTTTCCTTTCCTTTATCTCAAGAACATAACAACTAACACTTACTTTTCTTTTCCATTTCTTTTCATTTTCCTATTCTTTTCCATTTCCCTTTCCTAAAAACTCGAGAACTGAGCGTAAATAAATGATTCATGGATTAATCGATTTTTTTTGTTCATGGATTAATCGATTAATAACAAAACTGCTCATTTGTTAATCTTCGACTGGTATTAGATCCCGAACATATCAAACCTTTTCACTTCAGTGTTCGTCAGATCTGGAAGAAAGAGATAGCAAGGTGAAATGCTTGAGATCCACATATTTAGGGCCCGTTTGGTTCGTAGATGGGTTTAGGATTATGATTCGGATTCGGATTTGGATTTGGATTTAGATTTGTATTTGGATTAAGAGAGAGAAAACTATTAAATAATATTTAAAATGTATTTGTTTTATAAATAAATTGAATTAAAATGTATTATTTAAAAATAAAATTTGAGAAAAAGACAAAAAGAATTAAAAGAATATGTGGTAGATTTGAGAAAATGACAAAAAATAAATAATAGAATATGTTGATTCCTTCATTGTCAGATCAAAAGACATGATTTTGCTATGATTGAAATTTTGATTCTTGATTCCTAGTTGTGGGCCCATCATTACTAAACAAACAAAACATTAGTGATTTATATGGAGAGAGACGGTTTTGATAAAAGTTAAAATAAAAAGACAAATATCCGTGAGAAGGATAAGAAGGATTAAAAAATAATCGAAAAGATTCTGCAAGATCGGGTATGTTGGTACATTAAACTTTTGTAAAAAAAGTTTTTTTAATTTTGAGTTTTTATACGTTATTTTAATGCACAAAAAACGAATTTTTATGTTTAAATTTTTTTCGATGCACATTCAAAAGAACAAGAGATGGATGCTAATCATTTTTCTTTTGTTTTATGTTACAGTTGAGCCCTTCACGCATATTCGAAAGAACAAGGAAGAGATGGATGAGGCGGAAAAGGTTCTAGAATTAGTATGTGATGAAATAGATAAGCTGGAGTTCACGGGTACTCATCATCCATATTATACCCGTCCAATTCTTGAGGCTGCTTGTCAAAATGCTCATAAAGTTGTTGATGAGATTCTATATAGATCACCTGAAGCAATTTTATCGACAGACCAAAGTGGTTATGACATTATTCAGTTAGCAGTAATACACCGTTCGGAAAGAATCTACAACCTTATCTATGACATTGGGGAGCGTAAGAATCTTTATAGAACAATCGTAGATTCTTCTAAGAACAATATCTTGCACTTGGCCGGAAGGTTAGCGCCTTCAAGTAAGCTCAATAAAAGAACAGGCGCGGCATTACAATTACAGCGAGAGCTTCAATGGCGTGAGGTACATAATATATAACTTCTAATTATAAGCAATGTTGACGGATTTTATAGTAGCATACTTATGCAAGTCAGACTAATCCTACAGGAAGTGAAGAAAGTTGTGTTTCCTACATACATTACTCAAGAGAACATTTTTAAGGAGACGCCAGGTATGGTTTTCACAAGAGAACATGAGAAGTTGGTGAAGGATGGAGAAAGCTGGATGAAAACCACATCTGAATCATGCAGCATCACCGCCGCACTAATTACCACAATCGTCTTCGCTGCAGCAATTACTGTACCTGGTGGGAGTAATCAAGAAACAGGCATTCCTGTGTTTACGAAAGACATTCCCTTCATAATCTTTGCTGTATCTGATGCGATCTCACTATTTGCATCTAGTACGGCATTACTAGTATTCTTATCCATCCTGACTGCACGTTTTTCTGAAGAAGACTTCTTAGTAAGTTTGCCCAGAAGATTGCTTATTGGTATTTGTTCCTTGTTGCTCTCTGCAATATCTATGATGGTAGCCTTCAGCTCAACTTTGTACCTGGTCTTTTGTCATCAAAAGCTATGGATGCTTGCTCCAATTTGTGGATTATCTATTATCCCGATTTCATTTTTTGTTGCGCTACAACTGCCGCTCATAGTGGATCTTTTTCAGTCGACATACCAACGCAAATTTGGCCCAAGGAGGAGAGGTAAGCGTGCAAGATTTAATCCGGATAGCATAAGGTTGTTTTTTGGTAAATGAATCGAGTTCAGATCTTAAATGGTGTATCCATGCGGAGTATTATGGTAAGAATGATGTTGAAAAATTTACTATGTTATTAAGAATTTAAGAATCATGTTATTTCTGTCTAAAATGAAATTTGTCATATATATGATCCACGATAAATGAATTCCGATCAAGTTGCATAAATCCTACTTTATGTCCAAAATAAGGCAGCACATATGACAGCGAAGTAAATATTATGTATTTGAAGTGAGAAAATTTATCATTTACTTGATTTCACCACCGTCTTGTGATTGAAAACATGATTTATCCTGAAATATTTGATGTAATATACTTAAACTATGGTTATGTGGCATCTACAACTTACTTGGATTAGGAAATAGTACGAACTTGGTCTCGAATCTCATGTGGCTAAAGTAATACGGAGTAATTGGTTTATGTTAGTTTTATTCATGATCTAGAAATGTATTCAACGCTGTATGTTGACAAAAATGGATCAATATAAAAAGGGCATCCAACAATTAAAGATGGCAATATGAGTTAAGGTAGAGGATTTGGGTCAAAACTAGTCAGAACTTTTTAATTTTACTTTTTATTTTATTTATTTATTTATTTATTTTTTATTTTTTTGCTAATCCAATAAATTAGGGGTGAGCATGGTGCGGGTTGGTGCGGTTTTTGGTAAAAACCGAACCGCATCCGCAATTGCGGTTTTTAAAAAATGAGAATCCGCAACCGCGCGGTTTTGCGGGTTTGCGGTTTTGCGGTTTTTACGGTTTTGCGGTTTGGTTTTGTGGGTTTTGCGGTTTTTAAATTTTATTTTTCAAATTCTATTTTTTAGTATATATTTATTATACAATAAATATATCATATGGTTATATAATGAGTAAAAACATATATATAATAATGTTGGGTAGTAGTATGAAATTATAAATCTCTAGAATAATAAAAGTCAAATGAGATGAATTTTTTAAAAATTTCGACAATATATTGATAGAAAAACAAAATTATATGATATAAAAACTCAGACAATAATT
This sequence comes from Chrysanthemum seticuspe, assembly GCA_019973895.1. NCBI lineage: Eukaryota > Viridiplantae > Streptophyta > Magnoliopsida > Asterales > Asteraceae > Chrysanthemum > Chrysanthemum seticuspe. The sequence continues at coordinate 41,141,556 of BPTQ01000005.1, forward strand.
AACTAATAAAATTCGTTTGAAATAACTAATTATGAAAATATTAACAAAAGTATTTAATCATACAAAAATTATAAAATATAGTTGGTTTATTTAAAATAAAAATAAAAATATATTTGAATATGACTTTGCGGTTCGGTGCGGTTTTTGCGGGGCGGTTTTTTGGTGGAAAAAGAAACCGCACCGCAAAATGCGGTTTTTTTATTTTCGAGAACCGCACCCGCGGTTTTTGTTGCGGTTTCGGTTTTTGCGGTGTGGGTTTTGCGGTTTTGTGCGGGTTTGCGGTTTGTGGTGCGGTTTCTGCTCACCCCTACAATAAATATTGGTTTACAGTTATCATTATAACAATTTGTTTGCACAACTGGTAGCTTGATCTACCATTGGCTCCTCTATGGAATCATCACCCATGTGTTCTCATATAAACATTGTCAACTTGGGTAAACAATTGATGTTTCGGCCTAATTGCCTAAACATGGAAATATGATCAAAATGAGAAAATAGGTGATGAATTATCTGGGAAATAACTTAAAGGTTTTATTATATCCCCTTGATCTGTATATCTTCCCCTCTCTCGATTTTTCAAATGTCTCCAATCCTGTCACTCGAACAATATCGAAGTGACAAATTTTGAGATACTTCAAGTTCAAGTGTATTATTGATTGTCAAAAGTATATGAAATTATTGGTGTACTGTCTCTTCTAGATATATTGATCCAACTATCCTTCTGTACAGTGTGAATAGATGCATGTGTTATGTGTAATTGACATGGGATTAATGTGCATTTAATAATATTTATTAAGCAACTACCCTAAAGTCGCCTAGCTCACTTTTTTTCTCATCAGGGATGGAGGGTTAAGTACAACCAACATGAACATGACTTATTTGAACCACCTTCTGTTTTGATTAGGGGTGGTAATTTGGGTCGAGTTCAAGTTGCCAAGTCAAAGTAACCCACACGAACACGACTAATTAAATAATCCGGTCAATCATAAATTGTTTACATAACTCAAACATTAATTTAAACGGGTCAACCCGTCTAACCCATTTATAAGCTAAACTTCTTTGAAAAATTAATGGTAAAAGCCATAAAATAACAACGTACTTTCTCAAATTTACCGAGTTGAAACACATACTTTTTTATCAACATATATACCCACGTACTTTCGAATTTTGTTCCGACTTCACCCATATGACCGATTTATATTAATATAATATTATATTAAATAATATTATTTTATTACAATATGGGTAAAGTCGGAACAACATTTGAAAGTACATGGGTGTATATGTTGATAAAAAAGTATGTGTTTCAACTCGGTAAATTTGAGAAAGTACGTTGTTATTTTATGGCTTTTACCCAAAAATTAATCAGGTTTTGTCGGTTCTGATCGTTATCACCTATAGTTTTGATTAATTCGTTTTGATTGCACTATTCTGTTATTTATCTTTGTTTCTGATTTGGTTCGGGTCTAGTGATTAAACATACTTTTGTATCAAAATCCTCAGCCAACAACTAACGACTGCAATACTTCATAAGCAACATATCACCAATATAATACTTCTTACTCACATTAAACCACAACCAACCAACATTGACACGTTACATTACAAACAAAGTAACATCTATTTCGTACCTTCACTATCTTAAATCACAGGCCCACCACCCTTGATACGTTGCAACATTACAGTTTTCTTTAGATGTATCACGTCTCCATAATAATAGGCTAGTAATATGCATGCACGTTTCACTTTCCATGCAAGTTTCTATTTTGTAGGGTAGGTAGTTTTGATAGCATCCTTTCTTATAAATATGTATTCTCTGTACTAGTTATTATTATGAATGAAAAGAATATTGTTTCTAGTTTCTCTCTATTGTTCTTGGAGTCTTGCCCGCTCAAAGGGCCTTATCAAATCCGTGTCTTTTATCTATTTCTTGGGAGATTGACCATCTCAAATCGGTCTTATATCAATGGTGCTTTCATCGACTTACTCACCTTCCCTACAAGAATCCATGGCCACCCTAGCCGACAACATATCAAAACTCGAAGTCATTATGGCCAAATTCCTTGCCACTTCCGTTTGCAACACCAACACTACCATTACTAAAAAAGAGTCCAACGATAACACCTCCATCACCAAAACCGACATCAGTGAGACCACAACCGATCATGTCGTCACAGAAACATCCTCTCTCATTACCAAAATCAATAAACCCGACAACACCATAGTTACTTTGCTCACCGACTCTCCTATAGAAACTGAGGTTTTCACACAAATTCCCTTTTCCCCGTTATCCGGTGTGCATGCCAACTTGACTCACAAAACACGAAAACTTCTACATGATATAGTTATCTTCCATCGAGCCATCCTTAATGAGACTTATGGTCGTGCCCCACTCATTGAAAGCATATTAGCCATATTCCTTGGTGTCGAGACATTTCCTCCCGGTCACCAATGTTCCCCACCCAAGTTTGTTCTTCTTGAATCCGAAGACGAACCACCTTGGGAGCCGCAAGACCTGAGGGACATAACCATGAGCCTTGAGGACAAGGCTCGTTTTTAGGCGCGGAGTATTGATACGTTGCAACATTACAGTTTTCTTTAGATGTATCACGTCTCCATAATAATAGGCTAGTAATATGCATGCACGTTTCACTTTCCATGCAAGTTTCTATTTTGTAGGGTAGGTAGTTTTGATAGCATCCTTTCTTATAAATATGTATTCTCTGTACTAGTTATTATTATGAATGAAAAGAATATTGTTTCTAGTTTCTCTCTATTGTTCTTGGAGTCTTGCCCGCTCAAAGGGCCTTATCAAATCCGTGTCTTTTATCTATTTCTTGGGAGATTGACCATCTCAAATCGGTCTTATATCAACCCTCATACTCACCTCCGGTTGTTGTCTTGTCACTACTATCTGACCAAATATGCGATATGACTAATGTTTCAGCAACTCTAGGCATAAGAAGAGATCAGGGGTATGGACTATGGAGTATGCCTAATTTTAAAGGTATCAAACCCATACACTTGGACAAAATGTATGCAAACCCCAGAATTACGTCGAGACAGATTAGTTGTTAGGTTATACACTTTACTGATTTTTTTAGGATTGTGGATTTGTTTCTGCAGCTTGTAGATGGTGGCAAATATATTATACTAGCCTATAAACCCGTGATAAATCACGGGTGGCTTATAGAAAGTTAGAAAATATAACGTAAAAAAGTTTTAAAAAAATGAACTAATTAATTCTAAAACAATATTATGCATTTTCAAATAAAAGAGAGTAAGATAACATTGAATTTGTTAAACATAACAAAGAAGAATAAACGAAGAAACCAAAAATGGATGATGTGAAACATAAGTTCATATAAGATAGCTAAAACAGAAATAGCTATTTTAATTTTCATAAGTTCAAATATTTTGTAGCACTTCATGGTAAACAACGTTCAATGTATTGCTATCACATACATTATCACTTATCTATGGGCTATCACATACGTTAATGTTTGCACACGGTTTGATGTAACTATAAAATTAGAAATAGTAACCTGAAAGATTATGGTTAAGTGTAGTTACAAAGCAATCAAGAAGAATATGTAGAAAGTGGTGCTTTGGAAAAATCAGTCCATGGGATAGACATCCCTTTGTAAGGATAGAACAATGATATTCTTGTAGCCAAAGTAGGGGTAGCAAGAAACCTGAATGACAAATACCCCAAAGCTACTGTTTGATCAGTTGAACACTCGCAGATAATGATGTTTTTCCATGTGATTGTTGTTCCAGATGCAGGGCTGCAAATACAAACAAAAAAGTCTTGATAGACTATTCGAACTCCTATTTCTTTACGTATACTATACATTTACTTTTCTTGATATAACTTTTAGCAATAAAAGATGCATGTTACAGGTCTTTAAAAGGGGTAAAATCAGAAGGTAAATAAGTAATATTGGTTTTCTCCAGATGGTCAGTTTGGTCGGAGATAATATGTCTGCTCATTACAGTAATTAGTTTAAAACAATTTAGAAAAAGTAGGTTGCAATAGCAATAGTACCAGTCATCTCCAAAGAGAGTCTTGAAATGTGCAAACCTTGAACCTTCAATATTCAAACATGCGGATTTGCATGCCTCGATTTAACTAAAACCCTTGTTAAAAACTGTAGGTTACGCACACCTCCATTTGAAGGAATACTCCAGCTTGAATCCTGACAGACGTTACTGGTCAGATAACAACTTGCAACAACTACCAGTCTTACTTAGGCACGGGTTCAACATCAATGGCTCATTCAAATATCTAGCCAATACATTTTTAAAATATCAATAAGTTTATGCTATAATAATAAGCATTATGTTTTACAATACTAACGATCTTCGTTTACTTGATAGGTGCTATAATGTAACTTAGACAATACCTTCTAAACGATGCAAGTTTATGAATACATCGTCAAACGGGTTCACTGCATAAGCCGCTTTGATACTGCAAGATTAAAATAGAAGAATAATAAAGTTTGATGTTACAATCATAAGTTATTAAATTTATAAAAATGCATCAGGAGCTTTTTAGATGCGGCAAGACTCTTTTTTGTCTTCAATTTGTGAAAATTGTTTGCGTAAACCTGAGACTCGGGCCTTACTAGTATAGACCTGTATCAATCTTGTAGTTAACAAAGCCAGAACTGGGAAGTCAGAAGTTGCTTTTTTACGAACGGAATTTGCCTAAAATTAGTTACCTTGTCAAAAGCAACATGCACGCAGACAGAAGTCAAAAGTTCCATTTTTAATGCCTTATTCCTTTACCATCTCCAACATCCAACCTTCGCATTATCAAGAATACAACATAAGATTTTAGAGCTTAAAATATGTGGAAATTTGTAATATCTGAAACTTACCAATAGAAGAAAGGTTGAGTGCTTGTACTTTTGAACCAAAGGTGCAAGTTATGGCCATAGGGATTGCGTGGGTCGATCTGCAAGTAGCCAGTAAGGAATTGCGAGTTAGAAGCATTCCATAAAATCTTTAATGCTGCATTTTAAAGTGAATGTTGATGATAGACTTATAGATAGAACATGAGGTAACTACCTACAACTTTAAGCCAATGGTGTAAGGCCAACTTTGAAGCTTCAAGCCAATATTGGAAGGCAAACTTTAGCACCTCTTGTCCGAGCCCTCGACCACCACAACATTGCATTTTCATGTTTTTCATCAATGGAAAATGACACCGAACTCCGATCCAAGGCTGCAAAATCCAAAGCCTTCTACCTATTAGACATTCACCTAGTTTAGAACACCAATGTACTAAATGAGTCAAACTTTGATTTAAAAAAAAAAAAAAAAAAGAATCAAACATGCTAAAATTGTTTGTTCCAGCCCTAAATTCACACAAAATAAACGTATGAGAAGCAATATGACTATACGGATTATTATCCTTTGGACCTGATGATTCCCTCCTTAAGCTCACATTATTTCTCGATTTCAAATGACATCGAAGTGTTTGATGTGTAATACTTTTATCCAACTGAATTTCGCAACAAAAACAAAAATCACAAACCTTAGACCTCGGAATGATATTGCAACCCATATTCCCTGTTGTAAATCATTTACGGAAGTCAAATACAATCTGATTATATCCCAAAATTTAAATTTCAAAACCGATTATATCCGATTATATGCGAATTACAAACCATAAACCATAAACCATTATATCCGATTATATGCGATTATATGCGGAAGTCAAATAAATGCGAATTACAAACCATAAACCATAACCGATTATATCCCAAAATTTAAATTTACGGTCACTCAATTCGACTGCATACTCATTGTGAATTGTAAAAATTGAAAGGAGAATGTATAGTACCCAAGAAAACCCAGACCATCAAATTGAGGTCTAACAACTTATCAAAAATAAATAGAGATTGAATTATACCTTGTACAACATACAATGATTGGAAAGGTGGAAAGTCAAACAACGATTGGATGTTGTTTAACATCATGGATTGTAACCTTGCTTGATTTTTGGTTTATATTGAATGAGGGTTTGCTAAAAAGAATACTGAAATCAATTGTCGAGTACGAAAAAAAACCCAGGCCATCAAATATAACTGTCTAAGAACTTGTAAAGAAAAAATAAAAGCCACGCGGGTACCATTGAATTGTGATAGATGAACATATTTGAGATTATTTGAGAATCTTAAATTTTGAGATGAAAGATAATTTATATCATAAATGGTAACTTGCAAAAATTATGCTTGTTATTGAATGAGAAGGTTGAAAGTCAACAATGTCGACTAAAAAGGCTGGTACCATTGAATGATTATAGATGATGTGGCTTAAATGACCTGGCTTTTAATTGCCAACGTGGCTTTTATGAGGTGTACAGAAATTTAAATAAACCTTCTTTTATTATATATATAGATGGTAACTTGCAAAAATTATGCTTGTTATTGAATGAGAAGGTTGAAAGTCAACAATGTCGACTAAAAAGGCTGGTACCATTGAATGATTATAGATGATGTGGCTTAAATGACCTGGCTTTTAATTGCCAACGTGGCTTTTATGAGGTGTACAGAAATTTAAATAAACCTTCTTTTATTATATATATAGATAGATGTCTTTCCGTCTTTGGGTTTTCAAAATTAAATTAAGGGTGATGATATGTACATGGAGTGTTTTACTTGGTACACATAAAGTTGATTCTCAAATTACCTATATGCCCTTGCCTCCTTTTACACAATCTTTTCATTTCATCCTCATTACTTTCTCTTTATTTCATAAACCCATCTCAGAAATTAATTATCTGCACACGTTTACCACATAGATAAGTCACTCAGAAGTTCAACCGCCCAGTTATACACTACATTGTATGGCATCATGCCCTTTTTTAAGTAGTATACTTGTTGATTTTCTAAAATAAATACATTTATATACCACGTGATTTCTATTTCCCCCAGTACAACTATAAGTTTGTATAGATTTTTGAAGTTTTCCTTTATTTTATCGCAATTTTATTCCTGGTGCTAACAAATTTGAACACAGATTTGCACCCTTATATTTAATATATTATATGTTATGGATTTATATAATTCTAAATGGGGATTATTTTGTGCCTGTAACTGGGGGACAAAGACTACATTGAAATGCAATATGCATATGCAGATGTACTCTTTTGAGAAAATTGATTACTTGTAGCCACTGAAATAGGAAGCACGCATAAAGAATGTCTTAGATAACAAGCTTGGTTATGAAACTTTTCTTTATCATATACATTAAATTAATAATGTTGTAAATAAAAAGTAGTTTATAACCTATTATGAAATGAGGAAAACCTATCGGAAATAATGGGGGTTCCTTTGAGGATCACAAGCAGATCCAGAAATATTAGGCTAAAATAGGCAGGGGGTATAAGTGTCATTTCAATTCAAATTTATGTGTGCAAATAAAAAGGCACCGTGTACATATCAATTCTCTTAAATTAAATAAGTAGTTAAGATAGAAATCTTAAAATCATAAACTGATCTAGCAAATAATAATCTGATACGCCCGTGGTTGATGAGGGACGGCTATCCCGGCATGGCGTGTTGGATAACTATCATAGTTTATTTATTATGTTTTATCAGGATAAGTGCTGGAGTCATTGTTTAAGACTAGCCGAGTACCCGCGCCTAGCGGCAGCGGTTTCTAGTTACTGACAAAATTACAAGGAGAGTGATTTTTTTCTCTCGATAAATTGTATTTCTAGTGCTCATGTATCCTTTTCGAGGAACTGTTCCTCCTGTGGCATGTTCTACTTTTGGCATGGTTGAGTAGTGGCGACAATGTATAGCGTGATACTCGTGCATAGCAACGACAATGAATATTTAGTGATAAACGGCTTCTTCGAGACACTATGTCTTCTAGTTTTGTTTATGTCTTCTAGTTTTGTTTTTCAGTTGAAAATGAAAACTCTTTCTCGGGGCATTTGGTATGTGCCCTTTTTGCATTGTGGCAAACAATCGTTTTTGTTTGTTATTGGAATTATAGATAGAGTGGGGTTTCCTAGCTTGTCGTTTATCTTTTTACTTTTCGAGTCATTTTTGACACTCGCACCCTTACAAATAGTATGTACTTTCCACCCTATAAAAGAACTTATAAAAATTGCATAGATGCGTGCGTTCAATAAAGTAATCTTACTTGTCTTTTTTGCTAAATCGACATTGGTTTCAACTTGTTTGATCTAAAAAAAATATAATATGCTAGAGGAATTTTCTTTTGCTTACCCTTATTTTGGTGTTTACCAATGGACAAATCTCCACCATCCATCTAGTTTAAGGATTAACCTAAGATTTAATAATTAAACCTATGTCCATGCTTTTTTCTTGTCTTTTTGTCTCCCTTTTTTATTCACCTTTTTCTTGTCTTTTTTTCTTCCTTTTTTAATTCCCGTTTTTTTATAAATGAAACTTTTTTTTTTTTTTTTTTTTTAATTTGCGTTATTCGCGCTTTTTTATTAGTGTTTTTTTCCGCTTTCATACGTTTTCGTATGTTTTCATCCGTTTTCATCTGTTTCGTCCGTTTTCCAACGTTTTCCTCCATTTTCTTACGTTTTCGCCCGTTTTCGTTCATTTTCATACGTTTTCGTCCGTTTTCGTTCGTTTTCGTCCGTTTTTTTACGTTTTCGTGTTTTTCGTCTGTTTTTATACGTTTTCTTCAGTTTTCCAACGTTTTCCTCCATTTTCTTACGTTTTCGCCAGTTTTTTACCGTTTTCATACGTTTTCGTCCATTTTCATACGTTTTCGTCCGTTTTTTTATGTTTTCATGTTTTTCGTCATTTTTTATACGTTTTTCGGCCGTTTTTATACGTTTTAATCCGTTTTTATATGTTTTCGTCCGGTTTTTATATTTTCTTTCATTTTTAGACGTTTTCACCCGTTTTCTTACGTTTTCGTTCGTTTTCATACGTTTTCGTCTGTTTTTTTAGGTTTTCATGTATTTTTGTCCGTTTTTAGACGTTTTTGTCTCTATTTTTATGTTTTCATGTATTTTCGTCCGTTTTTTACGATTTCTTCCATTTTTAGACGTTTTCGTCTGTTTTCAGACGTTCTCGTCCGTTTTTATACGTTTTCGTCCGTTTTCATACGTTTTCATCCGTTTTTATAAGTTTTTGTCCATTTTCAGACGTTTTTGTCCGTTTTCATACATTCTTATACGTTTTTCATTCATTTTTATACGTTTTTGTCCGTTTTCAGACGTTTTCATTTTGATATTTGTAAGTGACACTTATTTATCTCTTGTGATATAACAATGTAAGAAAGATGAAGAGTATCACATTATTTATCATGTATGTGTTATCAGTTGGGATAATCAACTAAGAATGTGATGATTTTGATGATTGGGGTTATTTGTGTTTTTGAAAATACTTAGGAAGATTTTTGTGTTTTATGATATTATATAATATTAGAAAAGTTTTTCAACTGAAAACAAGAGATGTTATGATACTTTTGTTAGACTTGTGGTGGATTTTTCTATTTAATAGATACATTGTGCATGTTTCGATAGGTTTTATCGCGAGATTTGAAAATATCTATGGTTGAATCAGCAAACTAAAGAAGCTATTGTTGAAGAAAGCACACATCTTTATAAACAAACTGAGGAAGCTCAAACACCTGTGATATGACACATGATATCACAGGTGATATCACCTCACTTGTAATATCACATGATATCACACGTGATATCATGTGTGATAACACAGGTGATATCACTTGTGATATCATGTGTGATATCACCGGTGGTAGTATGTGTGATATCATAGTTTATATCACTTGTGATATCACCAGTGATATCACTTGTGATATCATGTGATATCAAAAGCGAGGTGATATCACCTGTGATATCATGTGTGATATCACAAGTGTTTGATCTTGCTAAGTTTGTTGTGCTTTCTTCAACCATAGCTTCTTTAGTTTGTTGATTCAATGATAGATATTTTTAAATCCCTCTATAAAACCTATCGAAACATGCACAATGTATCTATTAAAAAGAAAATGCCACCACAAGTCTAACCAAAGTATCATAACATCTCTTGTTTTCAGTTAAACACCTTTTTTAATATTTCATATTATCATAAAACACAAAAATCTTCCTAAATATTTTTAAAAACACAAATAAAAAAAATGAACAGAATCATCACAGTGATATAATAAGTGATGTATATTATTATTTCTTTCATATATACTTGGTAAAATACTAAATTCTTATCATATTTGGTAAGAATGTAATATTTCACATTCTTAGTTGAGTATGAAAATTGATAACACATACATGATGAAGAATGTAATACTCTTCATCTTCCTTACAGTGTTATATCACAAGAGATAATAAGTGCCACTTAAAAATATCAAAATGAATAAAAATGAAGCAAACTATGAAAATAGAGATTTGAAATATTCTCAAATTCAAACAAGTGTTGCATTAAATTAGCATTTTTTTGAACAAAATAAGAATTCACCTAAAGAGACTTTAACCATTTTATTTCTACTAAGAGTATAATATCACAAGTGATAGATAACACTAGTTGCATTAAAAAAATATACGCTTGTCAATTGCGATGAAAGGTACAAAAACTATCATGTAACTGAAAATTATAAAAATATTAGAAAACACATAGGTGATAATATATAAAAATATACATAACAATGAAATATCTCAGGTGATATTAAATGTTAAAAAAAATATGCTTGTTTGTTTATGAAATATTACAAGTGATATTAGACATTAACTTTTTTTTATAAAATATCACAATTGATATTAGACATGTAATATAATAGAGTTTAATAATAAGCATGAAAACGTATGAAAATAGACGAAAACGTATAAAAAAAACTACAAAAAACGGACGAAAACATATGAAAACGGACGAAAACGTCTGAAAACGGAAAAAACGTATAAAAATGAATGAGAAGCGTATAAAAACGTCTTAAAACGGACGAAAATGTATAAAAACGGACAAAAACGTATGAAAACGGACGAAAACGTCTGAAAACAGACGAAAGCGTCTAAAAATGGACGAAAACGTAAAAAAATGGACGAAAACGTATATAAACCTATGAAAACCGATGAAAACGTATAGAAGTGGACGAAAACGTCTGAAAACGAAGAAAACGTATAGAAACGGATGAAAGTACATGAAAACGTAAAAAAACAAACGAAAACGTATGAAAACGGACGAAAACGTATAAAAACGGACCAAAACGTAAGAAAACGGGCGAAAGCGTCTAAAAACGGACGAAAACGTATGAAAACGGACTAAAACGTATATAAACCTATGAAAACGGATGAAAACGTATAAAAACGGGCAAAAACGTCTGAAAACGGACGAAAACGTATAAAAACGGACGAAAATACATGAAAACGTAAGAAAACGTATGAAAACGGACGAAAACGTATGAAAACGAACGAAAAGGTAAGAAAATAGACGAAAACATATGAAGATGGACGAAAACGTAAGAAAATGGACGAAACAGACGAAAACGGACGAAAACAGAGGAAAACGTATGAAAGCGAAAAAAAAACGCGAAAAAAAACGTGAATAACGCAGATTAAAAAAAAAAAAAAAAAAAAAAAAAAAACGTTAATTCATAAAAAACGAAAATTAATAAAAAAGACAAAAAAAAGAAAAGAAAAAAAAAAGGTTAATAAAAAGAAAGACAATAAAAAAAACATGGACTTAGGTTTAAGTATTAAATCTTAGGTTAATCCCCACCATTAGATTATACTAGATGGATGGTGGGGATTTATCCCTTGGTAAGCATGGATTTTTAAGTAAGCAAAATAAAGTGTCTCTAATATGCTAACTTTGCTAGATATTATCTCCTTATTCTTTTGTTATAAAATGTGTTTACTCAAACAAATGATCACATTTTGTATGCCTTTTATTTTGCAAAATATAAACTTTGATAAGTGCCAAGTTTTCAACTTTTCATCATTATCACGTTAAAGTTCGCCACACTCTTTTGTGAGATGTCTTTTAGTCTCGAAAGTCCAAAAGGCTACAAATTCATCAAGCTTTTCTAACTACCTGTAAAAAATTCAACTTTCTCAGATTTCAAGATTTTCAATATTTCAAAATTCAAATCTAAAAGCTAGATTTGTTCAGATGTGTTGAAACTTTCAAAAATTTCCAAAGTGAATATTATTAAATGTTAGAAATTTAAAAAAGTTAAAATTTCAACTTTTAAACTTTCAGCTCAGATTTTGTCTTGGCTGCAAAAAACTAGTTTTATTCTTAAATACCCATTCGTTCATTGCCCCGCCAAGCCACGAGAATCATCATAGTCGTATTCATCATATCCGAACATCATCATTTACAAACATACAACCAGATTTCGGTGTCACTACCAACCAAACACGCGTCTCATAACATATTCTGGCCAAAATGGCATAACACTACAAATCTCAAACTATGAACTTTATCGATTATGCAAGGTCAATAAACAAAAAGCATAAAAGCTTATCAATTCTCAAAAATATAAAACACATAACCACCAAATCTTAGAAACCATCCAACAATACCATGAACACCAAATCTTTAAAACCATAAAACAACAAAATATAAGTTCATCACATCTTTAAAAAAAAGGAAGGACATGCATTTCGATAAGATCTAAAATTAATAAACAATTGTTATTTATAATAATACTGTGATCACATGAACAGATATGATAATAGTACAGTGATTCTTTCCATCCTAGATATGGCCACAGGATTCTAGTTTGTGTACTTGCCAATAAAATCAGAGTGACTCAAACCCGCATGTAGTGACTTCTCCATCTTCCCCTCTCCTGCAAAAACACCAAAACTCATCTATAGAACAAAATTTTCTTTTCACAAAAGAACATGGTATAGTTGTATGGTTATTGAAACTGCTTATTTGCGTTTTTATATGAGCCACATATTTGTGACTGAAATAAGATGCAACAATGCTAATATTTTTAAGGAAAAAAATTAATAAGATAAACAACATTCATTGAAAGATAATACAAACCTAGCTTAGCTTTGCTCCAACCTCCACCAGTAACACTCACCACCTCTCTCGCATCTACTTTCCAGCGACACCCGTATTTTCCGAAGGTGTCTTTGATGTTCAAACCGTATGAGTATTACCTAACAATTAACATCAGCAAGAATCAAAACCCATAAATTTGTTGAAATAAGGTTGCGATACAAACAACATAATTTTTTTTAAAGGCTACAAACAACATATATTAGAACATGACCAAAGGTTATTGATGGAGATGAACCTGAATAAGTGGTCGACAAATAAACAAATAAACAAAAATTAGAACATGACTAAGAGATGGAGATGAACCTGACTAAGTGCTCGAGTGGTGGGTTTCCAGCAGGCTCAATCAAGAAAAAAATCATAAGATCTGCAATAAAGGAAACAAAATAAACTTACTGCTACTTACAATTTACACAGATTATTATAAAAAAATTACAAACAAACTTTAAAACTTAACCATATAAAAGCATACGATTTCCTGCGATAGCAACAATTCCGGCAGCGGCCTTACAATTTCCGGCACCATGGTGACTTTTTCTGGTGAGAGAGTGGTGCTACAGCAACAGCAAGCGTAGGCAAGTGTGGTCAAGTGGTGGCACTAACAAAAAAAATACCAAAAACGTTAGATCTACAATGCCTTTTTTTTTTTCATTTTGCATCTCCATATTTTCGTTTTTTCTGTAATGAGATACAAGGCTCTATTCAGGATTGTTTAAATAGGCAAAGTTTGTTTCATTTTGAAATTTCCTGCTTGGGGTTTAGTTCAAACGTGTAGTATCTTTTCATTTACTAAGAGATAGTTTCCGTGCAAGACTATTCCATTCAAACGTGTAGTATCTTATCATTTACTAAGAGACAGTTGACTATTCCATGCTTGCATAAGTGAGAGTTTGAGTAATATTCAATTTCAATATTCAATTTCAACTTTTCACAAAACATTGACTTTCAATTTCAATTTTCAACTTTTCACAATTCCCCTTTGACCCTTTTTCCATTTAAGATAGTAGAGATATGTCTTGAGTCATGTTAGGATAAGTCTTATGTTTGTGAGAGTTATCTCATAAATTAGTATTTAAGGTGTCATAATGTTATGAATGAATCAATCAAAGTTTATGATAAACAAATCTCTAGTTCTTTTCTTCTATTTTCTGACGGAGCCAACACACGCTTGAAGTGGTGCCTTATCGTATCCCAATACAACCCCTAACAGGGTCGTATCAAGGTGTTTTTTGAAGACAACACCTTGAGGGCAAGGTGGTTTTCAAGAAAACACCTTGAGGGCAAGGTGGTTTTTAAGAAAACACCTTGAGGGCAAGGTGGTTTTGAAGGAGTGAGGAATGATATGACTGTGGATATGCACAGGGACTTTGTGATGGGTTGGGATAGCCATCATACTTATTAATTGTTTAGGATAAGTATTTGTTATGTTTTAGGATAAGTCTTGTGTTTGTGTGAGTTATCACATAACTAGTATTTAAGGTCCTGTCATTAATGAAAAGTAATCAATCAAGTTTTAGTCAAATAAATAATATCTTCTTCTTATCTTTTCTTAAGGAGCAAGCACA